>JARHVA010000239.1:6125000-6342500 GCA_037957365.1 Torreya grandis | reverse complement strand
CTTTTCTTATTGCATTAGTTGGGCTTTCATGTCCTTAGAATTATTTACATCTTAGAATTTATTTTCATCATACATATTATTCAATTAAATATATATTTCAAATTTATGTACATTATTAATATTTACCTATGGGGGAATTGTACCCACATGTATTTCTTATGTACATTACCACTTCACAATTCCAATGTAAATTCTAGATCTTACATGTATGGTTTATTTATTACCAAATCTTGTTATCTTTGAGAATTTTTAATTTTATATGTATGGTATCTTCCCCATGTATAAATTTATCCTTAAATTATAATTAAATTATTATTTTTCCTTACCACTTAGTCAACTATACCATATATTATGATAGTTTAATTTTATCATACATTTTGGAACCTATTTTATATATTTCACTTTAATTATTACATTTATAAATCATGATGCTCAGTACCATCTTCATGAACTTTATCACACTATTATTATAAATATTAATGCATGCATATCTCATGTATTTCCCATCCAGAGGCCAAAACATATCTAATTGGAAAAATTCAAAATTCAAAAACATTTAAAAAAATCTCAAATTTAAAAAACATTGGAAATTTTCCAAAAAATTAGCAAAGTGTAAAATTTTAGAAAATATTTATTTATATATGTTACACATATATCTATGTTTTACACATATGATTTTTCACATTATTTTATTAAATCTATACAAATTCACAAGTCACATGATACTGGATTCTACAATACGCACCCACATTTTTTAGGGCCAATTTCATAGGCAGTGTGTCCTAGCTTTGGAACATTTTTATTTAAATTATTTTTTAAATATTGGTATCTATCCTTTCCTATCCTTTATCATATTGAGTTAGATTACATTGATTACTACATCTCTTTTTAGTATCTATATCTTATACACATGGATGTTATACATTACAATTATTACATAGTTACATTGACTATAGTGAATGATTGCTTAAATGTGTGTCCATGTGTTTTATTTTATGTGTGTCATTATCTTTAGAGGATAAATTTTTCATCATTTCTCATTATTTTCATCTCACTATCTTTCCTTGTCACTAACTTGGGTGTGGTCACTAACATTGTGTGGTCCTAAATTGGTTGCATTCTATTACTATAATATGATTTTAGCCACTATGTTTGTCATGCATATTATGATATATATTTTTTATTCCTATGTTTCCATGGTTTATACCATGAAATTATGTGAGTATGATACTTGTGTGTGTTCTCATTTATTTATCTATCCCAACTAGGGGCATGCTTGTGACATTTGGGGGCATAATGATTGTTTCTCATTTTAATTTTCTAAATGAAGCATCATACCCCTATCACCTTGTGTTTTATATGAGAATATATTAAATACACTATAATTAACTTTACATGATTTTATGTGGTGCATGTAAATGCTAATAGAAACTTCACACTATATAAAATTTTCAAAATAAATACAATTATGGCAAATTTTCAAAATTCATATGTTTTTAGGATTTTGACATGCATTGAATAAATTATTTTTCCTAAGATATGAGGAATTTAACCTTTATATTTTTATATGATTTATTTAAACACATGGTATTAATCCCTAACCTCAAAATGGGGTAGATGTGAAGGCATTTTAAAAATCAAAATTTCAAGAGGGAAATAACACAAGAAAAAATTATCTACTTGATCAAGAAGTGGATTGGGAACTAAGGACTCTTAGATAAGTGTTTTGTAATGGTTTAAATGATTTTCAAAATTTTTATATGTGTAAATTGGATTCTAAGGACACCTAGAGAAGTGTTAGTTATGTTTTAATACTTATCAAAAGTTTTATTGGTGTGACATTCTATGTAGTACCAATCAAGTATATTCATTCTTATTCTCTCTTTTAAAATTAAAATTCAAAGTTAAAAAATTTCAAAAGTAAAATCATATTATAATAATTTGACTACTTATAGCATTTAATTTTTTTTTCAAGTATATTAATTATAAAATGTGGATGGAAGCTTACCTTGAATGTGCATCAAAAAACCCTTCATCCTTCCCCATGTAAGTTAAGGTGAATGTTTCAATTATTTAAATTTATACTTTAATGAACATATGAATTTCAATCACATACCCACATCAAAGTGGGGGCATTATGTAGACACCTAAATTTGGCACAAGACCCTTATTCCCAATGTCTTATCCATAATTTATCTTATTTAGAAAACTCTTACATTTTTATTTATTTTTAAGGCATTATTGACCCCACATAGGTATACATCAGGTGATTGAGCCTAAAATCACCTTAACACTTATCAAGAAGTCCTTTTTAACACATTTGGACTTTTATCACCTATTAGCCAAATCTACCTACAAACTAGAGCTCAATTTTTATCCAAGATAGACATGTGGACTGTATGGGTCCATCTAGGATAAACTCACACATTGTATGAGTTTGTCCCCTTTATCTAAATGGTTCCATTTACAATTTTCCATTGATAATTCACCTTTAAATTTGTCTTTATAAATTTATATAGTTAACTAACATGCATAAGTTATCCTAGGTAAGCATGCATATACATACATACACACACACACACACACACACACACAATATATATATATATATATATATATATATATATATATATATATATATATATATATATATATATGATAACTTATGCATGTTAGCTAACTATATAAATTTATAAAGACAAATTTAAAGGTAGAGCTCAATTTTTATCCAAGATAGACTTGTGGACTGTATGGGTCCATCTAGGATAAACTCACACATTGTATGATTTTGTCCCCTTTATCTAAATGGTTCCATTTACAATTTTCCATTGATAATGCACCTTTAAATTTGTCTTTAAATTTTATATAGTTAGCTAACATGCATAAGTTATCCTAGGTAAGCATATATATATATATATATATATATATATATATATATATATATATATATATATATATATATATATATATATGTAATGTCTTTATAAACCATTTTAAAGAGAAAAAAAGAGAATAAATGGAGATAAACATATACCACATCTAATATAACATCAAAGGTGAATCCTAGAGCTAAGCATTAAATCCTTCATACTTACAATTTTTTCATTCTATCTTGGTTTCTCTTCATTTGCCTTATGTTAAAGGAGGGTATTACAATGTTTATAATTTCATCATTGCTTCTATGGAAGAAGAGGTTCAAAACCCTCACTCCATATATTCTATCCAAACACTCATAGAACTATATGTAGGTCTAATTCCATTCATGCAAGATATGCAGTCATTATTACATGAAGTGCAATTTGCACCATCAATTGGGTCATTTTTATGTCATTTCCATTTTATTTTTTTCATTTAGTGTTTAATGTGATGCTAAATTTTCACAACAAGTGGTACTAATTATAGTGCCACCATGAAAGAGGTAAGTAATGAAAAAATGATTTCCTTATCTGCATAATACAAAAATATCAAATGTCACAAACTTATTTTACCCTTGGAACAATAGTTTGTAGTTTATTTTTAAAATAAAATAATTTAAATTAATGAGGAAAGGTATTAGGTTTATTTTTGAGATAATAAGATGAGGAATTATTATTTTTTACATGATTTTTTTTCAAAGCTTACAAGTTTGGATAGCTAAATAGAGATATACATTTTGTGTAAACCAAAAATTATTTAAAATTTTAGTATTTTATCTTACAGATAGTATGTCATCATCAATTAGGTATACACCATCCCATCTATATGGCTCTTCCTATATATTTAGTTATAATTCACAAGATCAAATTTATTCATCATCAATTATACCTGTAACATATTAGTTTGTATGTAATCTTAACAATGCATATATATTTTTCAATTTTGAGTCAATAGTTAATTTTTTTTTTTTTCATGGTTGCAAAAAATATAAAAAATATATTTTTTTTCCATTTTATGTATAGGTATATTTATCACAACTTCATCATAAAGGTAGGGGTCAAAATATAATAAGTAAAAGAGGAAGAGGTTGCATTGGCAAAATACCTTTTGCACCAAATAATACTTTATTTGAGGTAAGTGATTTTTTTGTGTATTGTTTTCAAAAGAATCCATCATAATTAGATGAATGTGGATATTTTTATAATATTAATTTATTATGAATCTATATAAGACTTCATATTTAGATAGTGATTTTGATGTTAAATTTTATCTTTGACCAACAACAAAGACAAAGGACATATTCCCTAAGTTCCATCCTAAAGATTAAACACCTCCTAATAACATCAAAAGGAGTAATAAATATCTTATTTAAAAAAAATAAAAATGAATGTTGGAGTGTTTAAATAAACAAATACCTTTTCATATAACTTATTTTGAAGATGTTTCACTAAGAGAAGAGGGCATTGGACTTCAAAATATGGCAAACTGTTTATTTTACAATGATCCTGATCATTATGATGATGATGTGGATTATGAAGTTGGTGATGTTTATTATGATGTTCAACCTAATAAGAATGATAATCTTGAGGAAATTGAATAAGATTGTTTTTTTTTAATTTATTCAAACTCCTTCGTTTACTTTGATATAGTCCAGAACATCAATTTTGGGTGCAATATTATCATTGATGGTCTTAAAATAAAGGTTAGGTTGGTAAAAAATTAGTGTCGATCATTTATTGATGTTATATTATAGTTCCCTAGTTGTATATTAAATTTTTTATATATTATATTATGTTTGATTTATCTTTTTTGTGTTTTCAATTGTAACCTACTTAAAACAAGTTTTTTACTAGAAAATAACACGTCCCTCATCATATTAAGAGGCATAAAAAATATCATTAAATTTATGGATTATCTATGTCAATTATGATATATGAAAAAATGATTACATTATATTTAGGAATTAATATTAAACATGATTTGAGTTGTCTCAAATGTAGGGCCCCATGACATCAACAAGAAGGTAGAGGTAATACCATTATGAATAAGGTATTATGGCATCTTCCAATAATTATTTGATACAAAGATATTTTCCATTTAAATTCACATTTAAATTTAATGTCATGGCATTAAGTGAATATAAAAAGTGATTGATTTTAGCATGTTCCTTTAGATTCAAATATAATGAAGCACATTGAGTAGTTGCATCCTAAAAATTCAAAGAGAGGTAATGAAGTGTACAGTTTGGCTTGACAATGGATGATATTAACTTATTTTCACTATGTTTATTAGCTACTTATTTTTGAAAATAGTGTTGATATATTATAATATTCCTCCATGGTTTATGATTCAGAAGGACCATTTAATATTGTCATTGTTGGTTCTTGGTAAGCATCAAGTAAAAAACATGAATGTATATGTTGAACATATAACTCATGAGTTGAGATAATTATGGGATGGAATTACAATAAATGACATTTCAAAACCCATTGATCAAATTCAATTCACCTGTTATGGTATCTTATGCTAAACTATTCATGATTTTCCTAGCATGGATTTTTTTTAATTATTTATCATATGTTAAAATTCAAACTACATATATCATGTGTGTGTGTGTGTTCACATTATATACTAAGTTTATAAATAATTTATTTTTGCAAGACTTTCAAAAAAATCAAAGTATGTATATTCAAGATGCAGTGATAAACTATGTGGAAGGTCATCCAAATATCTCAAAAAAAATTGAATATGAAGGCTATCAAATTTCCTGTTGATGGGGCATTAAAATTTTGTTAGAAAAAAAAAAAATTGATGGAAAACCTAATACTATACAACCTCTAAAGATTATGTCACTTAGGGATTGGTATGAAGCCTCCACACAAGAATGTATAATATCAAATATTTTTATTCCTCAATATTGGTGGAGGGTTTGGTTATGGATGTAAAACATTAGTGAAATTGTTGAAATGCTAGTAGGAATGAAGAAACTATATATATTATACAATCTTCCCCATTGGGATAATTTATTAACTGTGCATCTTTTTGATCCAATGCATATATTTAAGAATGTATAGTTTCATGTATGGAATCACATCTCTATAGAATAAAAAGGCACCCCAAGTTTTAGAGATAATATAAAATTTAATGGGATAATTGCATGGATATTAACTAGAGAATAAGTCAATTTTGTGAATCAAAATAATGTGACACATTCATACACTAAATAGTTATGGGTCTTTCATAAAGCATGCATTCACAATTAATGGAAACATAATAGGACTCAAAACACATGATTGGCATAATAATTTGAAGTAATTCATGTGTTTGTTACCTTAAATTAGATATGTAATTTAAAAACTTCACATTCAAATTTTTTAATTTATGCAAAATATATTTCCCTTGGCATTAAGGGAGCCATATTATAATATTTTGACTAGCCCACTATAGGATTTATAGCAAACTTAATTTTTGTTGAGGTAGTATAATATTTATTTTCAATTAAAACTCAACTAATTGAATGAGAAACATTAGAGTAGTTTTCAATAATAACATTTTTTGTAAAATAGGTAGCAAAATTTAAAAGATATATCTAAAGTAAGAATTGAGTAGGAGAAAAAAATATTACATATATGGTTTGAAAACTAGAAAAGTAACCACCTAAATTCTTTTTGGACTATCAAATCTATATATTATTGCATTTGGTTGGTGATATTCAAATTGAATTTGTAATTAACAAATGATGGATGTTTTGGCTAGAGAGGTACATGAAGATCGTAAAGGGATATGTAAATTAGTTGACACATCTAAAGAGATTTATGTTAGAAGGATATGTAATTTAATTAACATTTTTATACATGATATAATATCTTAGAGAGGAATTTTCATATATTCCATGAATTTGGGAGGCTAACCATTGAAATTTAAATTGGAAGACAACCTTCATAGGAAAGGAAAATTTGTGAAACTTGGTATGTATTCAAATTGATAACAAATATATATTATGTATGATCAATCATGTGTGTTTATAGAAATTATTTTACTTATTTAAATGTTTGATAATTATTTCATATTTATAATTATGCCATTGATTATTTCATACTCTTCAATACTCCATAAATGATTGTGTGGCATGAAAAATATGAAGAAGAAAAGACGAGCCATAAAAGCCAAAGGATTGATTCAAGATAATGACTTTCATGCAAACCATTGTCACCTAAGATATATAAATAATTGTCATACTAACCTACTATTGAATGAATTAGTTCACATTTATATAATCTTCATGCCATAAATCCAATGGAAGTCACATAAGAATCATTGGACATAGTGTGAGGCTATGAAAGTTATGTATGTTATAAAAACTATTTTTATATAAGTCCATAACATATTTTTATAATTTTATTAATAACTATATTAAATTAAATTGTATAATTAATGTGTGTAATTATTCCAAAATATGTTAAAATTTAAAATATTTAAATGTTGAAAACATTGACAAGATAAGGGTCACTTGTTGCATAGTTGTAGTTTCTTTTGAGTAGGCTAGCTGAGCAATTGAAAGTGACAAGAATTTAGTCCATGGGAAATTAGATTATGTTGGAAAGATAAAATAAATAATAAAACTTCAATATAAATTTTTTGTTGTCATATTCAAGTATGCAAGGTACCCTTCTATTGATAACATATATTTTGAAATGGACATTAAAAACTTGATCTTTATTTAGTTGACCTTAATAAAGCAGTTTCTGAGGGAAAAAACCATATGTGCTTCCTCAACACTATGACCACGTATTAATTTTTGTAAAATTAAATATTTTCCTTTTTTATTCACATATTTTTCATATGTAGGTCTTATTTATCATGTGCACATTTTTATACACATGACCATATTAAATAAAAACCTTTATTGTAACTATGTTTATGTAGGTCTTATTCTATCTTGATATAAAGAGGAAATGTAGTTGGTTTTTCGTATTAGATTGTGAGCCAAGAATGAGACATGTTGATAAAAAAATATTGTAACACAAGAATCATGGAAAAGGAGTAATTTGTTAACATAAATGATCAAGATGACTCTAATGATGAAGATGACCTTGAAAATAATTATCAAGTTCTTCAAGATGGTAAAGTTGTTGATATTCAAGATCAAAATGATCAACTTGGTGAAGTTAATTTTGAAGCTAATGATGTTTGCAAAAGTGGAGATGATGAAGTTGATGAAAGTGAAGATGATGTAACTAGATAAGTTGTAGATAATGAAGAGCATAAATAAAGGAAAATCCTAATAAGGATATATTAGGATAATGAATGATATATATCAATAGTTATATATATAGGAAGATGAAGAATAAATTAGTATTGACCGCATATCCAATTAATGTAATAGATGAAGAATTAGAGGAAATTCAAAAGGATCAACATTAATAGTCTAAATATTCAATATAATGATGTGTTTTAAAAAAGGTGTTGTATTCAACAAATGCATGCAAATCACATGCAATTATTTTTAATGAGAATATTTATTTTCAATTTTTTTAAACATTTACTATACTACATGAAAACATATGACATTTAATTATAGTTAAAATAATTTAAATATATGTTATTATTATTTTTATAATATTTTAATTATTAAATATATTTTTATTATGGGTAAATGCTTTTTAAATTATAATATTTTTTATTAACTAATACTTTAATTATTAATTATTATAATTATATATAAATATAATTATTATAATTTTATAGAATAAACAATAATAATAATATTTAATTAATGAATATTTTATTTATTATATTTTTTGATATATATTATGAATGTTAAATTTTATAGTTTATCAAAATAAAAATTAGGAGGTGATGCAAGGGTGGTGCAATCACACAACTTTTGCATATTTACATTGGATTGACCCTAAAATTTAAAAACTAAAAAGTGGGAGGGCTCAAAAGCCCTCCCAATTCATTCTTTTATTTCTTGATGATAATAGGTGGGAAAAACCCCAATGAAAGTGACCAAAAGGGGGGGAAATAGTGAAAAGAAGAGAAGAATGGGTGAGGAGAAAGGGAGGAAAATGGGAGAGAGAAACTGAGAACATAGAGGAGGAAGGGAAAAATAATGACATACCAACATAGTTAGGGAGGAAAATTTAGACTTATAATATAAGAAAGACCTTCATTATAAGTAGAGGAAAAGATGAGGAATAATTTGTGGAGCCTTTAAAAAATCCCATATTAGAGCGATGTAGCCTTTTTACATAAATTTAATAAAAAATATAAAAATCCTATGAAGTAAAATGTTGAAATTATAATCGATGAGATGTGGGTGAGTTGGTAAAGTGACTTGATTGCTACAATTACCACCCAAGTTCATGTCTCCATATGGTATCGGAGGCCACTTCTAGCTGATGGTTGGTATTCTTGGGGTAGCTATGATCATTGATGGTATTCTCAAACTAGTTATGGTCATTTGTTGGTATTCTTGGGTCATTATGGCCATTGTTGGTAATTTTGATACTTGTGATAGATGATCACTTAAGGATCTAGGCCTCTAATTGTGTCCTAGACTGGTTGGAGTTTTGATCAAAAGCATTAGGGTAAGGATCCCACCAAAACTAGTAACTATCTAAAACATGTTGGAATTGTAGGAAAGAAACCCTATGATAGATTGTATAAACCCTACGATAATTAATGTAAACCTTATGATAAATTTTATAAACCATATGATAGATTATGTATACTCTATGATAAATTATAGGAAATAAAGTTGCTTTGCTTATTTTGTGATTAATGTGACCTAAATGAATAAGAACTATGAATATTCAAATTAGGTAAAATAGGTAAAAATCATACAAATTTGAATGTAAAAGGGTATATTAATATTACACTAAGAAAGCTATAAAATAACAAATATGTTTTGAAGAGAGGTACTTGGATTATAATAATATTTTTTTTCTAACTATATTTTTCACTATACCTAAAAAATTTATCATTCTACTCGATAACCACTCAGATAAAGAAATAATATCTCAAACCTTGTGTGGATGTTTCTGATGAACTCAGGCCCTTATGGTGACCAGTATTGTCTACACCCTACCAAAAGGATCCCTATTGACTATGAAAGTTTGTAACACCTAAGACAACTATTCCTAGGCCTATATATATATATATATATATATATATATATATATATATATATATATATATATAATGTGTATGCTTAAATTTGGTTTTATTTACTAATCCTTAATTTCTTTCTCCTTCCTTTGAAACCCTCATGTCACTTTTGACCACAAGATGACCTTTGAAATGGAGTTAATATGCTGGGCTGGACAACCCCAACCATTCCTTACTAAGTGACTGAGCATTTCCTACCGTCTAATACTTTTATGAAGGTTTAAGCCACACATGTTTATCCCACCTAGGTGTGTGTATGTGCACCATCACAATCAATCTAGAATGTAATGCAAATGTTTGGTTTTGTACACATGGCATCATGAAACTTTTACTTGTGTTTGTATTATAATTTAAGTATAATACTTTTTTTAAAGGGATATTCAGATATGTATGCCTTTTTTATAATGTATAAATAGAGTTAAAATGGATTTCTCAAGCTTTTAAGTGATTCTCAATGTCATAGTCAAATGAGTGATATATGAGTATAAACTTATGATTGATTTTTATTTATAGTTGACTCTTTGATATTTCCTACTATGACTTACCCATGAAACATATTTAGGCCAACATAATGGAGGATTTTTAATTTTAAAAATAGTTGTTGAGTATTCTAGGACACTATTGTAAGAGTTAAACTGATGCAATACCATGGTCTAGGTTCCTAGTGAAGGGACATGAAACCATGCAACCATCAAAAACTTTAATAGATTCTCAAACTCATTTTATTGATCAAACAGGGTTACATAATATTATGATATTTGTATATTTATAGAGGGGATGTTGGCTCCCTTATAAGAGCTATCAACTCTATCTAACTCACTCACTTAGCTTTGGTTTTTGGTAGAGTCTCAACCCTTTTATACTACCTCACATTTACATTACCTTAAGAAATAACCTTTATCAACAATCATTGGCATCCTTCAAATGTGACCTGACTCCCCCTTTTTGTAGTTGTTGTATCCTAGTCACTCGCATGTCTAGTCTAAATATTGACATTTGTTTCCAAGTAGTCTTGGCACCCAAATTTTAAGGCCTATGCTATGGTGGATTAGCTTATTCAGACCTCAAACTTTGAATTTTTGATAGAAATTAATAAATAACATGCCTCATAAATCTTGTTGTCCCTCACCATCATATAAAATCTAACTCTACTAGGTTTCATCCTTTACATCTAGTTACTTTTTTGGATGTATTTTATTCCTTTAGCTCTTTGTTTATTTCCTTGCACTTCACTTTCATGCTCCCTATTATGATTTTTCCTTAATATGCACTATTATTTTTTTATAGATCCTTATAAATCTATGTTGACTTACCTTTATTGTGTGCACCATCTATGAGTGTTTCAAAACTTTTATTTCCTTATGCACATCTCAACTTGTTTCCTTACATGCTTCATTAGAAATCTCTTCTATGATGTCCTCCAATGCCTATATTCACCTTTAATCACATTATCCAAAACTTTAGTGATATAGGATAGTTGATATGCCTAGGATGTTCCTACATCAAACTCCCAAAGGAATTTGAAATTTAATCCCATACTTACATTTGGGATTGAGTGATGGAATCACTCTTTTGGTCAGTTACCTCAACCAAGGTACTCCCCTTCCACCTCTATTTCCACACTCCTTTCTATAGATCATATTTTATTCTCAATATCTTCTTTCTCCTTCAATCCTCTATTATTCTTCCCTTTTATCCTTCTTTACTCTTCTCTTTCTTTCTCTCATGGTTATATTCCCACTTTATTATTTTATTTCCAACTAGTTTCTCCTCTCTTTGTCTATGTCTTTCACTCTCTACTATGCACTACTCTCATCTTCATTTCTTTTCTTCACTTATTCATGTTTAGGTCAATCTCAAATAATGTATTCACCAAATTTTTTAAACTCTCCCCTTCTAGTGCATGTATGATCACTCCTTTATTCACCTCTCTTTGTTTCCCCACTTTTTAGCTCTTATGGGTCTGCACCCACTTGATTTAATTTCCTTTTCTAAGGGCTTTGTCAACCCTTATTGTGTGCCCTCCTCCATTATTCCCTTTTACACACTTTCTTCCTTATTTTATCCTCTTCTCTCTTATTTCCCTTTTTTCACCACTTCTATTTTCCACCCCTCTTCTTATGCTTTAGCATGTTTTGCTCCATACTCTAGGCACATTTCTCTTTGATTATTCCTTTAGCTTCTCAGTGTCCTATACAAATAGAATTATGATATGATGCTTCCCATATGATTTTGATCTATGATCTACCTTGATTTAGTGGTCTCTTGACATTACACACACTAAATGTTTCACCTCTTTAGTCATCTATGAGCCAACTCTTTCTCACCCACTTCAACACTCATGTAGACATTTCTTGCATTTCATGTTTTTTCATGCACATATATACCCTTTACCTATAGGGAAAGTATCATATTTTTATCATTATGTCCCTTTTGAATTTATTCAAGTGGAAACTTGATCTCTTATACTTCATGAGAAACTTAACTTCCTATTCTCCTTCTTTTCCTTCCTCCTATTTCTTTCTTTCCTTATGTGTTTCTCTCCTCAAACATCTCATGGCTTATGTCCTCAATTGGTATTATTCCAAAGATATGCCTTTTCATCTCATTTTATCTATTCTTTATTCTCCCATGTATCTCCCCATAGGTATGTATTTCCTTTGCCAATTCAAGTTGGTCTTCTCTAGTACTATCCTTTCCTTCTACCTCTTCCTTGCACTCTTCTACTTCTTGGAAAAGTTCCACTGTTACACTCTTCACATTATTATCTTCTCATGCTCAGTTGTAATTGACATCATCTCTTCATATTATTTTATGTCTTCTTCCTATGTGTTTCACAATCCTACCCTCATGATTTCATTCCTTTCTTCACCTCCATGCCTTTCACTAAAATAGATTCACCTACTCCACTTTATTATTGATTTTGCTATGCTCCCATCCAACTCGTCTTCTGGTGCCTCTTGCATCTCTATTTTCTTATTTTATTTAATTATGGACTTATGTTTCTATTATTTTCCTCATGTTTGGCACTCTTCTAACCTTTAGTTGCTTTCTATGAAACCTTCTACTCCTTTTTCTAACTCTCTTAACATGTTTCATAGATTTTCACCTTCTACTAGCTACCTCAATGTTCAATAATTTACTAGTCTCTATTCTCAGGGTAACTCCTATCCTTATCTAGTGTGTCTTATATTTATGATTTTTTTAGTTTCCTTAATGTTTGTCACTCTAATATCCTTTAATTTTACTCCACTCAGCTATGCTCCTCTAGCACATCTTCTGATTTACGCTTCCACTAGTTGCCTCAAGGTTCAACAATCTTCTAGCCTTTTGCTACACACTATTTAACTCTACTTATTTTGGCACATATTTTTATTATTTCAAATTTATGATAGTTACCTCAATGTTCAATAATCAGATAGCCTTAGTTATACTCAACTCAAATCTACTTTCTTCCTTGGCACATCTTTTGATCTATGTTCCTGCTAGCTACCTCAAAGTTTGATGATATAGTAGGCTTGGTTAATCTCAAGAAACTCTTTATTCTCATAACTCTCATGTATCATCTTTGATTGCTTCTCTATCTACAATTATCCTTACACTAAGGGCATCTTACATCATTATTTTAGGACAAGTAATCATGTTTGTGCACTATTTATCAATCTCCTCTCCTATTAGGTTATGTTCCATAACTTATGGGTCTCTCTCCTTTGTTCTCCCACTATTATATGTCTTTTCCCACACACCAAGATTCTTATCCATTTTAGTTGATTTTTTCACATTAACTCTTAACTTACTATTGTAAATATTTTATGATTTCTTGATGACTCTTTTCCTTTCATGCCTTGTATCTTCATGCATTATCTATTATCTTTAGGATAAATTAGGTTCAACTATAGGCTGACCTCTTCATCTCTTTCTCAACTAATTTAGTTTCTCATACTAATGTGTTTTCATTTCAACCTATCTATTGTTATGCTTGACATCTTCTAGTTTCACTCTCAGCAACTCCTCTTCATTGCATCATCCACATCATGTACAAAAACACTTGTGATCTCCTTTCCCACTCCTACTTGTGTGATTTATTTTTCCAACTCTTACTCAAATGCCCTTCTTTGGTGTTAGCCTTCATACTACCCTTAGGCCTCTTCCCAAGACTGGCCACTCAGCATATCCTATTAGTTAATTACTCTCAAGACTTCTTTCTAGCATAAGGTAGATTTATGAGTATACTACTTGGTATGGTAGTGTGGAAACCACATGTTTCCATATTCTCACCCTTACCTTAACTCACCATCTCTTATTCTCTGTAAAGTCTCTCCATCCTTTTTTATTTTTTCCAACAACCTTTTCTACACATACTTCACTCCTATAGAGTCCCCTATAGTCTTTAGTGTGAAATTACACTCAACATCCATAACCTACTTCTTATTCTCCTTTTTATCTTCTCCTTCTTTAAAATATTCATTCTCTACCCATTTGTGTTTGATGAAAAACCTTTTTCTCAATAGCTTCTACCTAATATTCTAATTGGAAAATGTAATTACACCCTAACTACCTTATATTTGTGATTATGTCAATTTTCCTCATCTCTTCACCTCTATGGGGGATTCCTCTAATTAGTGATTATTCCATGTTTTACTCTCTTTTGCTAAACTAATTTTGATCAAAAATTATATCATCCTCTAATTATCATATTCATTTTATTTTGTTTCCTCTGATTAGTAGTTATGTCATGCTTACTCTCTTTCTTTTTTGAATTTGATAGCCTTTGATCAATGATTCTATCAATGTTATTATTATTTTGCTCTTCAACTAATTCAATGGTAAATAATTGGTTGGTGATTTTGACTTCTCATTTATGCATAGACTAAAAGAATCTATAATTTTTATCCATGCTCTATTTTCTTCTTTTGTTTTAGACTACATCATTATCAATGATTATATTAACACTCAACATTTAGGCTACCCATTATTGTACTTCACATGTGTAATACTATGTAGGAACTCTAGGACTCTTGAACCATTACTATAAATATTTATTATGGTCCTACACAACTCTTCCCAATAAGTGATCTCTCCACTCATCCATTCTTTATTGGTTGCCTCACAATTGACAATCAAAAAGTCCTTATCTTTGACACTCTCTACTAGCTACCTTAAGGATCAGTGGTCTACCAATTTTCACTCCTCGACACTCTTCACTTTTGCTAATTACCTCACTAGTCAATAATTTTTTATCCATATCTTCTCTCAAAAGTCTCTTCTTCCACTAGTTACCTCATTTTCAGTATTATGCTAACCATCTCTTTTATTATTTGCCTCACAAAAAAAATTTACCATCCTTCTATTTTGCATCGCTCTACACCTATCTTCTTATAAGTCCCTATATACATGTATTTTCCCATGTTTATTGACCTTTCTCTAATAAAAACTAATGTAGTACCATGGTTTAGGTCCCAATGAAGGGACATCAAACCACATAGGTGTCAATAACTTTAGTAAATTCTCAAACTCATTTCATTGATCAAACAGGGTTACATAATATTATGAGCTTCACAGCTTTATAAAGGGGTCCTCAACTCCCTTCCAAGATCTCTCATTTTTATCTCACTCACTCACTTTGATCTACATTTTGGTAGAGTCTCAACTCTTTTCTATTGCCTCACCTCTCCACTACCTTCAATATAGACCTTCAGTACCAACCATCAAATGGGACCTAACTCCCCACTTTTACAGTTATTTTAGCCTAGTCACTAGCATGTCTGGTATAAAGACTAATAATTGTATCTAAGTAGAATTGGCACCCCAAATTTTAAGGCCTATGCTAGGGTAGTTAAACTTAGTCAAATCTCAAGCTTTATAGTTCTGATAGTAATTAATTCAAATCTTTCCTTATAGATTCATCTCTACCAAGTGTCATCATTTACAACTAGTTGATTGTCCTATTATATTTTATTCCTTAGGTTTAGTGTTTGGTATCTTGAACCTCACTTATGTTATTCTTATTATGAGTGTTCCTTTCTTATGTGTATTATTCATTTTGTCTAGCTCCTTAAAACTCTATGCTAACTTGCCTTTATTTTTATTACCATCTATGCATGCTTCACAAATTATCTTTCCTAACATGCATCTCAACTTATTTCTTCACACACTTTATCAATAATATCTTCTATGTCATCCTATAATGCCTAAATTTTCCTTCACCCATGTACTCCAAAAATTTGGTGATGATAGATAGTTGATTCATTTGGGATGCTCATGTATTGCAAATGCCTATGGTAAACTACATCTATCTAAATATTATTAGTACTATCTTGGAAGTAAAAATTAGTGATATGAGACATGATGAAGGTCTATTTAGGATTATATAAGGTTATTTCACATACTAGGGTTATCCTAACTATGTGTATATAGTAAGTTGGGTTAGTCAAGACAATATATGGTAGAAAAATAGGGGAAAGTGTTCATAATATTTAAATGTATGTGAAATGTCCAAGTATGTCAAATTTTTACAATGATAGTGTTTTTAATACAAATTTATGTGTTTAAAGATGTTTCCTTTATAGTATAGTATTGTAAATTATAGTTTAAAATAATAAAGGAAAAAATGGGTACTTATGATTAACTACACTTGGTGGTTATATATATGCCCCAACTATCCCAGTTTATCTATGTAAAACTTATAAGGAAACATATATAGATCAATGTACGTTCATGATAGGAAATATGAAATAATATGGATTATTGAATTGTTTAAATTTTAAAATTTAAAGAACCAATACACATAAGGGTATGAGAATAGATGTTACTGCTTGTTTAACTTGTTTAGAGAATGCCATGAGGTCATTATACCCTAAGGAGGTGAAAATGTTGAAACCATGAGTTGAGGATTGTTAATGACTCAACCACCATTGGAGGAGTGATAGAAGTTGAGCAATGTAGAACCTCAATCATGTTACTCTGAATATCATAATCATTATTTTGTGGAACTCTAAAACTAAGTTTGTCTATCAAATTAGAACCTCAAAGTTCATATGTAGAAGTGGAAACCTAAAACAAGGTTCATATGTAGAAGGATCAACCATTAGATATGGATATAGACCTAAAGTGCTTATGTATTACCATCATTCCCCATTGATCCACAATATAAAAAATAGAAATATATTTATATGAATAAATTATATGCCCTAAATCTAATCCAATTGTACCTCAAAGTGATATAGAATGCCACCATATACTTATCATAATGTCATAGAATGCCTCTCAATCTGCTTAATGTGAACCATCTAAATCATATAATTTATCTCAAAATGCCATAGAATATCACAATTGTTCCTCACAATATTATATAATGTCATACACATGCCTCAATGTACTCAATCCAACCCATGTAAACCACATAATCTATACCAAAATGTGAATTAATGTTATTTTATGGCCTAAATATCTTAGATAGGTTCATTGTATTCACCCCTTTTTATATGAGGGATGAATCCTATCATTTACTCATCTTAAAAGAAAGAGTTAAGTGCACCATGTATTACATAGTAAATTATAATCATGTAAAGTATGCATATAAACATTATAAAATATGTCACCATAGAAATATTTGATCATCCAAGTATGTATGAAACATGTAATGCATGTCATTGGGCATACAAATTTTAATCTCTAGTAGATATATCAATTAATCATGCATTAATAGGAGTAATAATAGATGCATGATATTAATCACGTAATCACACATAATATAAATATGAATGATATAAATCACAATACGAAGCCCATAGTAACAATCATATATGCAACCACACATACACATGCACAAAATATCATGATCAATAAACACACAAATATACAATACATGGCATAACTCTAATTTGACACATACATGAAATGTCCATGATTTGAACTAGAGGATCTTGTGACAAAAATGACACATGACATGACAAGACATAATCAATGTTATCATAAAACACTTGGCCTAGCACAAATATATGATCACACAATGCCACAATCATCAACATCAAGTACCTATGGATCAATCAATGTTATTTTTCATAATCAACCAATGTCATCATCTATCATAACAAAACACAATATCCATATTAAATAGCACTCTATAAAGTATAAGAAAGAGAAATTCATATGTAATAATCTACAATGATCAATGGATTAGTATTAAAAAATATAACATGATAAGTGTAGGAAAACTCCCCTAGTGTAGGCATGCTTACAATGTTTAAAGATTACCCTTGGGTGTAAATAATGTCTTGCATTTGCATGTCCATGTATCATATGTAACACATATTATATGCATCGCCCTCATGTATACTATGAAAAGCATGTGTGTATAAGTTAGATATGTAATTTACTAAGTATATGATGTGTAACATTAATTAACTATGTGTACCAATAAAACATGTCTTGCATAGGTCCTAATTTTATATTTCTTTGATTTTTCCTTATTTTTTATTTTTTTTATATTTTTTCAAAATTTTGAATTTATACACCATTTATTTGATCAAGTAAGGCCAAGAGGTAAGGCTTTGCAAATATAAGAATAGATTTGATCCATAAAATCCATAGCATATGTCAATTAATAGTGTACACCAAGTTTAATATCAAATCATAATCAAGGAAGTGAAGGTAATAAATATTCCCTGCTATGTATGGGAATCAAAAATTTATGTCTCATATAAGTATGTCGAGATAGAAAGGTGTGTACCCCCATTTTCATATGAGTGATGTATCAATATAGAATGCAATATAATGTTTAATTTTGACACTTGACACCATGAAATTTTGACTTACATTCAAATTCAAACTTGGCTCTAATATTACTCTTTTGAGGGATATGCAAATATATATGCCTTGGTGATAATGCCTCAAGAGAGTGAAAATGAATTTCTCAAGCTTATATTAATTCTCAATGTCATAGCTAAGTGAGTGATATGTGAGTATAACCTTATGATTGATATGTATTTATAGCTAACTCTTTGATATTTTCCACTATGACTGACCAAATAAACATGTTTAGGCCAACCAAATGGAAACTTTTCAATTTAAAAAATAGTCATTGCGTGTTCATGGAAACTATCAATAAAGGTAGACACCTACAGTAAATTATAGCTATTTGGTTATTACTGGTACTATCTTAGGGGTGAAAATCAATGATCTTATATACAAAAACAATCTATTTAGGATTCAATAAGGTTCTTTACACATACTACAATGATCCTAACTATTTTTTTTTGGGTAAACTAGGTTAGTTAATAAAATAGGTGGGTAGGCATAGAAGGGTATGTGTGCACAAGAGTCAAATGTATATTCAATGTGAAATTATGTCAAAGTGTGCCAAATTTGATGTTTCCAAAGTGTCAAATGCCAAAATTATGTGTCTAAAAACCCCTAGTTCTTATTGAAATCCCAATGACATACCCTACTTACAACAAAAAGCATGTTCTTTGGGCTGAATAAATTTCATTTGCCTATTTACTATGAAATTATATTGGGTGTTTAAAAAATACAACAAATTTGATGCATACCCTAAAATCAATTCATTATGTAAACTAAATTTTATTCTTTAGGGAATTTTTTCAAACAATTAGCATGTAACATTTCATGATAATGTACATTATGTTAAACTATATAACATGAAAACAATAAAAATATAGGATTAAGGTGATTCCTCTTTTGATTTGGTAAAATCTCATGTATGTTACACATTTTTTATCCATATTCCTAAAGTGTGAAATTTAAAAAAT
Organism: Torreya grandis; assembly: GCA_037957365.1. Classification (NCBI taxonomy): domain Eukaryota; kingdom Viridiplantae; phylum Streptophyta; class Pinopsida; order Cupressales; family Taxaceae; genus Torreya; species Torreya grandis. Next base: position 6,322,641 of record JARHVA010000239.1, on the reverse strand, counting down.
AGGCACAAATATAAAGTAGATTTTAAAATATTAAACTTAAAACATTATAGTTTTTTTGGTGTAATTTCATGTGTAATCAACATTATTTTATAGCCTTTGCAAGTTATTTCTTCAATATTATAGACACCATAATATTTAATTTATGGAATCTTTCCCTATGAATATTATCAAGAGATCATTGGATACCTTTGTCTATGACAACTCTAGCATTCATGCTTTGGTATACCATGACATTTAGGAGGATTTCAAAGAGTCTTATAAGTCACCTCGATGCTCTTTCACGAGTATATGTCCATCAACATCTATGCACCCATCATAGAGGTATAAGTTTAAAATGAATTTTTTAATTAAAAAATATTTGTTCTTAATGAAAATTTATAATTATAAAACTTTAAAATGATAGGTATACTACTTATAAGGATCTATAGGGTCTAGATGATAGAAGAGGGTTTGAATGAGTGGAAGTCCCTCAACCTCTAGGGACCCAACACATAGGTATCAATTTTTAATTTATTTTAAATTAAAATTAGATTTATTTTAATTGAACAATTATAATACAATGTATGCATGATATGTATAATTCTCATATAGATAGGAAAAAGGAAAATGTAACTGAAAGGAGTAGATGTTCTTCATTTATTTTTGAGTCACCTATATGGAGGTATACATCTATAGTTTATTTTTAAATTAAAAAATAATTCTATCATTGAAAATTTTGTTTTCAAATTTTATTTTCACCCTTAAGGAAGGTCTTCAATATTCCTCACCCGATTGACACAATAGGATCACTTACAAGTTGTGGGTGACTTATAATGGAAGTAAACCTTTAGATAGGGTTGGCTCCCATGATGAAACACCTTGATCTTCTCATAAAATACTCCTTGACAATGTCATTTAAATTTTTAGGGGTTATGGATTTTAAGTCATAGGTTTTTAAAGGTTTGAGTATAGTAAATCAAGGTAAAATTATGTAATAAATACAACCACTGATTTGTAATAGAATTGACTTAGTTTCACCTTTCTAAAAATAGAAATAAATAATGTAAACAAGTACTTAGTTGGAAATTGACTAAGATAAGATATCTAGAGGGTGAAAACTAAGATAGGAGTTGATTTTAGTGTTTTGGATGGGATCCAAGTGTCAAAACACTTCTTGGATAGTAGTGAACCAATTGTATAGTATCACCATGTAGCACTAGTGTCCTTATTTTAGCTCTAGTGTCTTTTATGTATAACTATTTTGAGATTTTGGATGTACTTGTGTCTAAGGCTATCAATCTTGTTCTTGTGTGCACAATTTTTGATTCTCTATATGTTACCTATTTTGACTAATTTTATATGCAAACACTAAACCTTCATATTGTTAATGCATCTGATTAACACAAGTATCAAAGTGTGTTATTAGTAGGGTAGGCTAGACATCCTCAACACCCTATTGTGATGAGAGTTGCCTACATACCAATACTTTGAAGGGGGATCAAGCCTAATGTAGTTCTCCCCACATAAGTGCTAGTGTAATTTCAAGTGAAATTAGTGTGAATGTCATCTTGAGTGCTTTTAATGAACCCTAAAACTATCAAAAACAAAAAAATTACCAATAGTCCAAGATCTTGAAAAAATAATTAGAATGAATTCGTATTAATTGATTGAAATAATTACAAACCCAAACCATGCTTAAATAAGCCTCAACTTAGAATTTAGATTTGACATGAAAAAATTCAAAAAATCTAAAATCTAAAAAAAATGGCTATTTTTGGTAGCCACTATTTATAGTAAGTTTTGCATGCAAGCATGCACAGATCTAAAAATTTATCAAAATAACCTAAATACTAAGATTATTCTATGGGATAAAATTAAACTAAAGTTGACTTCTAGTTATAAAAATATATAATTTCTAAAAATAGAAAAATCTTGAAAAATCATTAAATGTTATTTTTGGACCCTTAAATGATTACATTTGGCCTCCAAAAATATTGAAATCAAATCTAAGTAGATAGATCCACTTATGGCAGAATTAAATTTTTGATACGATCATTTTGGCACATGGAAGAGCTCAAATGAAGTTATAGGTCAAAAGTTATGGCCTCTAGAAGGTTGGCCTATTTTTTATGCATCACCTTTGAATATTCTTGAGACTATAAATCTAAGTAATCTGAGCTTAAGAATGTTGTAAATGGTTGTATGTATAAGTAGGTTAGAATAGGGATTGATAACATTTATTATGCATAACTTGTTTTGAGTTTTTGTGTGTAATTTACATATTAGTTAAATTTAGTGGATAAAGGGATAAAATTCATGTATATATATTGTTCTAGTGATTGTGTTGTCATAAAAGAGGTTTAGGCTGACCCTAGGTGGTTTCTCATTTGAAAATATATCCATTGGAGACAAAAGGAGGGAAAAGGACAATAACTCCCAAACCAAGACACTAGCACCATGGGGCACAATTGTCCCAATTATGGTGATAGTGTCGAGATGGTAGAACCTAAGGAATTAAGTGTCAGGATGCTAAAGTGAAGGTTTGGTACTAATTTAGGGATGTGTGTGGCCCACATGAAGGATAGATAAGTGTCTAAATAGGTCATAAGATAGGTCTAAAGCTAAGCTAGGGATGGGTGGTCTCAAGTAACACTCTTAGCACTCAAGTGTAATAGTTAGATGATTACATTTCCCTCCTCTTTATTCTAGAAATGTAGCTAAGCAAAATGACTAAGATAAAGGAAAAAAAGCATACTTGGACTTACCTAAAAGGTGAATCCCATGAATCTATATTTTAGTAAGTAAATCATACTCCATTACTTATCTTACAAATGAAACATTCATATATCATTCCTTATTTAAGAGATATCAAAAGAAAAATACAAAATTGAGTAAATAGATAAGAGATATGAAAGGAACAAATACACCTCACTGGGTATGTGAACCAATGTATAAACCTGATGATAACATGTGCATATGCATGTAGATAGTGGTCAATCTACAGATAACTTGGACTGAGTGGATGGATTTATAAATCCCCATGTGTGGGTGGCTCAATAACTCAATCCAATTTTTAATCCATAATTTACCACCCTTGCTTGGTGGATTATTACCTATGAATAGCTTGGATTGGATGGATGGTGTGTCCAACCCTCTCATGTATGTGGATTAAGAACTCAAGTATATTATGACTCTACCATTTCCTACCCATGTGTATTAGATGCACCTAAAAATTAAATTATGTAGTACAAATGAAGATGTGTAACTATACTTAGAACTATATATGTCAACTATGTGGTCACTCAAGAACTCTAGAATGTAGAATTACTCTAGGCCACTTGAGAATATTAGGTAGCTCTGAGCCACTCATGAATGCCAACCATTATAGATAGAGGAAGTCATAAATCTAGTGTGTAACTTACAGCATGATGTCTTGTGTGTATAATGTAGAGAATGATATGTAATTTTCCCCCAAATCTGATATCTGAGTATATGGATTTTGGATTAAGTTGCAATAATTCGTATATGAATATCTAAAACTGGAACAAGAATGATCATTCTACACATGATGCCCCCAATATGATAAAATTGGTATGAATTTGAGCTAAACTAAGCCAAAACTGGTAATCTATAATTAAACATGTGCAAACCTAAATTGTACCTACTATACTTTTGTTGCCAATCTAGAATTTCTTGAAACTGAGGCTACTAGACAGTGGCACCATATATTAGATAATAGCACCATGTGGTACTAGTATCATAATTTGGGTACTAATTTCCAACTATTTTTATTTTTGTGCAACTAAAACTCATCTCTATGTCATTTTTTCCCATGGTATTTAACTAAAACTAATTTTTATATTTTGTATATGTGTTAAAAATTGTATTATGAGTACATTCGGATAACCTGATCTTTGTGACAAACCCCTATGAATGCCCCTTATTTTTATCAGAGTTTTTTTACTTATACAAGAGTTGTCCTCAAAATAAAAATCTCTACAATATGTGTACTATCCATAACATATATGATATTTACGTAATAAACCAATATAATGTGCATGCATAACATTAGAATGTAAGATAATCTAAGCATAAGTTTGTAGTGTATGATGTATGTTAGATATAGAATTCAAAAGGCTGTCAATATAGATATAATAATGTATATTAACAAAAAATCTAAGTAATAACTAAGTATCAACCTAGGGGGATGGGGCATGATGTCCATCATAGCACCCAAGTAGGAAGGGGAGATGCATGAGGTCCCTCATGATATCTAAAGCTAGAGTGTGTAACAAGAAAGAAACAAGTGTTATGGCCATGATACATACAAGAAATCATACATAAAAAACACATGAGGCACACAAAGTAGTCCAAGGGGCCACAATATAAGGGACATGGGCATATATCACTAAATATGAGAAAACAACACATATAAGGCACACACAAGGATATGAGAAAATTTACAAAGCATAAGTATAATGAAAAGAAGCAATGTAGAGCCATAAATCAATATTATATTAAAATGCCTTTGAATATAAGAAGTATAGAGACACAATCAAGTGTAAACTAGGAAAGCTAGAAATGAACATGTGGTACAAATATAAATAAGAGATAATATGTATATAGGCTAATTCTATAGTATTAGTAGTCAAAAATGAATCTGAGTAGGTGTAGGATGATTAATATCAATATATAAAAATGCTAAATATATGATGTAGAGGTTAGAAAAATGTAACCTGTAAATCAAAATTATGTATAGGATGCCCCCAAATGGGTGAATGTATCAAACGAAGAACTTGTATATATATGTAGATGCCCCCAATGGGTAAATAATAGAAAATATAAATCTATGTAGTTGACCTAGGTCCTATAAGTATCTTTGAACTCTCCAAAAGAACAAGTGAAACATATATGTATGATAAAAACTAACTATACTAAGATAGTTAGCATATGTAGTGTATACAAAATATAAGAGATGTAAACATGGTGATGCATACAATCTATAATTTGTATTTTATGAATAAATATTTAAATGTTTTTTTTAATTTTGAAATAGTTTATTATTTTTTAATTTTATGGATATAAGTTATGTACAAGTAACATGAAAATGAAACTATATACAGGGAGCAAGAAATAAGGAAACTACGTAGAAGAAGGGAGGAACATATTAATCGATAAATCTCATGGGAGACTCAATATCAATGTAGCTTGTGTCAAAAATAATAATGTTAACCACTCATGAAGTTTGATTGATATGTTATATTTAAAATTATTTTTAGTATGAATTTGAGTATTGTTCATTGTCAACATCATAATAATCATAATAACCTAGAATGCTAGTGTTAACTTCTATTATATCTAGATAAGCATAGGGAATTACCTCATACTATGGAGTTGACCTTTCTAAATTTTAATTTACAATATTATTTATAATTCTGCCCTTTTAAACTATGTTTATTTTAGTCATATGGTTCTTTGGAGGCTCTTTTGCTAGAAAGCCTCTTTTGAGAATGTTTATTGGCTTAGCATGATTTTTACTTTGCAACTTAAGTTCTCACTCTTTTTATAACATTTCCTATGTATCTAGACTTTTTGCCTTGATAAACTATATTTTTTAATGCTTTTCCTTATGATGTTCTATAAATCCTAAGCCTTGTTGGCCAACATTATCAACTGCTAGAATAGGAGTAATGATGCCTTGGGTATGTTTACCCAACCCTTGACCTTGATAATCAAACTATTATAGATAATTTTGACCAAACCCATACTATTTTGAAAGTGAGACCTCATTTTGGATAGATACATTTGTACATTTTACTTGATTTGACTATGCTTGTTATATTTTTCTTACTTTGATTGTGCTTTGTGAACCTTTTATTGTTCTAAGTTATGCTTTGGTAACCACTTTTGTACAATTTTAAAAAAATTCACTTTTTGAATATGTTCATGTATCATTATGGATTGATTAATTGATCTATCTTATATAGGTTCCTCATTATAAATGATGTGTTTTATATGTTTTTTCAATGCTAAAAATGAATATGTGTGATGGTCGTGTATTCTATGGTATGCACAATAATATCTAGATCTCCTCATTGGATGTAAAGGAGGTAGGTTAATCAAATTAGATTTAATAATTTGCCTTAAAATATCACTTTAACTTATATTTGATATTTTAATACTTTTTTCATCACTAGTTATAGATGAACTTTATTGTGATTTATTGTTTTGATATGTAACATTGCTTTTCACAAATTGACTAGGTGAAGATGAATATACATGATTGACACTAGTGTGACCTAAAGGCTTTTGTCTTGTAATATGATTTTATAATGACATATTAATATTTGATTATGAGTGTGTAATTTTTAAATTAACCTAATGATACTAATAATTTGAACCCTTAGAGTCTCACAAGTGCAGATCATATTTACTTCTGATTGAATATGTAGGTACATGCCCTATAGAAAAGAGGTGGAGGCATGGATAGGCTAAGTATGGGCACTAGTAACAATATTATATGTTGTATCATCTCGTGTAGGAGTGATATCATGGACTTAGTTAGAGGGAAGGTATCTATCACCCTCATGGATATGATGAGGAGAAGGAGATTCTTTCTTGTAGATAAGATATGGCATTGCAACTTGAAACCTAGTTGTTAGCTTATGTAATAGATCCTCTTTGTACGTAAGGATTTATTTCTTAATTTAATTAATTATAAGAGAACAATAACATTATAGAGAGATAATGAAATATTACATACATTTTAACTGATATAAAGTATCATGTACATATGTGTTTATGTCATCTTTGTATTCATTCCAAATGAAATGAAATGAACATGCAAATGAAGCTAGAAAACTTTGTATTAAAAAGTGATAAACTTAATCTATCATTATTTTAATTATTTTATGAAATAAAAATTAGAAAATATATGGATCTAAAATCCTAATGTGGGTCTTAGAAGGCTAGAAATATAAACCCTAGGGTTATCTAGGGTTAGAGTTTGTGCATTGTTCAAAGCAAGCCAGGTTCACCAAATGATTTGACTTTTTATAGGTTATGGTTTTTAAGCCTTAGGTTGTTAAAGGTATTATTATATTAAATTAGGGTATAAATATGCAATAAATATATCCACTAATTTTTAATAGAATTAACTTAGTTTGACCTTTCTAAAAATAATAATAAATAATGTAAATAAGTACTTAGCTAGAAATTGACTAAGATGAAAGATCTGGAGGCTATAAATTGGGATAGGAGTTTATCTAAATGTCATGGACAAGATCTAGGTTTCAAAACCATTTCTATAAAGTATCACCCTAACTGGATAGTAATACAATGTGGTGATAATGTCTTTATTTTGGTGCTAGTGTCCTTTATGCAGAATTATTCTAAGCTTCTAGGTGTACCTATGGTTGAGTCTACCAAGATTTTTCCTATGCACATTAATCTTTATTCCCTATAGGTAACCTATTTCAACTCATTTTGTATGTAAACCCTAAACCTCCATATTGTTAGGGCATCTAGTTGGCACAAGTATCAAAGTGTGTTGTTAGTGAGGTAGACAAGACATCCTCAACACCTCATTATGATGAGAGTTGCCTAAATACTAGTACTCTAAAGAGGTATCAAGCCCAATTTAGTTCTCCCCACCTAAGTGTTGGTGTAAATGTAAGTAAAGCTAGTATGAATGTTAGATTGAGTGTTTTGAATGTTATTGAGATTAGAAATCTGAGTAATCTAAGCTTAGTAATGTTGAAGATGGTTGTCTGTAGAATTAGGGTAGAATAGGGATTAATAACCTTGATTATGCACATCTTGTTTTTATTTTGTTTATGTAATTTTCATCTCATTTATATCTAGTGTATAAAGGGATAAAATCCATGCATATATATTTTTATAGTGATGTGTGTCTTAAAATATGTCTAGGCTAACCCTAGGTGGTTGCTCATTTGAGAAATTATCTATTGGAGATTAAAAGAGGGAAAAGGAAAATAGTTCCCAAACTAGGATAAAATTACCATGGGGCACTATTGTTCCAATTATGGTGCTAGTGTCCAAGTGGTAGAATCTTAGGCACTATGGGTCAGGATGTTGAAGTGAATGTTTGGGACTACTTTAGAGATGTTTAGGGATACGTGTGGCCTGCACGAAGGCTAAATAAGTGTCTACATGAACTTTAAGATAGGTCTAGGGATAATCTAGGTATGGGTGGTCTCAATTAACACTCTTATCACTCAAGTGTCATTTTTAGATGATTATATAATGAAAAGAGAGAGACACACAACTACTTCATATACTTATAATAATAACTATGGGATGATGCACCAAAATTGACCTCATCTTGCTTAGACACACATAAAATTAACTCAAAGAGTACTCACACATATAGAACCCATAATTCACAAATGAATCTTGAACATAAGTTTTTTTAGAAAGGATTCAGCTTATAATATTACCTAGAAGGATGACCACTTATCATAGGAAGCTCAAATGGAATTCATCACAACTATGAATTAGATCAACTTTAAGAGACACAAACTATAACTTGCACAAGATCAATATTATTGCATAAAGGTGCACAAAATTGGACATAAATCAAGGATAGGATGTATTTATCACAATATTACATCAATAATTCATCAATTTCACACAATAACCAACATATGAGAAAGTAAAATCATTTATTTACTACTCAATAAGGTGTTTAAAATTATAAAATTTGGTAAGGTTGAACCACTACCAACTAATGGTATATGGATTAGGTTGTGTAATGGCTCCTTGTGCTTAGTAGGGAGGTTTATTTGAATTGTAGTTTTAAAAAGGAGATCTATTAGTCTGATATTGTTATTGATAAGGAGGATGATATGATCTATTAAGTTAAGCTAATTACCTCTCTATGGCCACCATTTCATTCTAAAATGATTGCATAAGATCCTTTAGTTCACTCAACTCACTAGATTGGTTAGGGAGAGCTTTAACTTGATTAGATAGAGTTATAATTGGGGCTAATATGGGCACTTGAAAAGGTGTAATGGGATGAGATTCTATAAAAATGGGTATAGGAGGCCTTGGTTCAAGTTTTCTAGCTTGTATAAGGCTATTTTTTTCCCTTATGGCCACCTCAAATGCATTTGGGAGCATTCTTCTACTCATTGACTGGATCATCACTGATATATCATTATTTAGAGATCTCAAAAATTACAAGAATGAATATTCAAGAGATGGTCTAATAATAATAGGTATATTATCCCATGTTTTTTGAAACCTAAGATTGAAATCAACCATGAATTCATGGGGAGCTCTCTTAATGGAAGTTAATTGCTCAACTAGAGAGAGGCGGTCAGATTTATCCTCAAATTGTTTGTAAAGGGTTGATCCTAACTCATCCTAGGATATAATGGAATTGAGAAGAAGGTTTATATACACTGTAGATACTTTCCCTTGAAGGATGCAGCAAGCAATCTAATAGCTACATTTTCTTGGGTTACATGATGTACTAAGCATAGGTTAGCCACATCTCTAATGTGCTCTATAGGAGTGGTTTGATATTCTCTATTGAATAAAGATAAACTTTTCAATGTTGATGTTGGAATATCATTGTGTTGAGAAAGATTCAAAGGGCTACCACCATCAAAAGTCACAAAAACATGGTTTCTAGGGACAACCATATTGAAATTTAATCGTGATATAGTGTTATTTTAAGGTAAGCTTTGATGTATTGACATAGAAGGATGCTTGGTATATGCCCTGGATTTCAAGAACCTCTTTATTTTTGTTGAATTCAAAGGAAATTCAATAAAATTAGAAGGAATCCCTTTGGTAGATTATCTTATTTTAATTTTTTGCATGAAAATTGCACTAATTTTCTACTAGGATGCTTATATGTTTATAGAGTTTCCAAATGTTGAGTACTTGAGTAATGTCTCTTCTACAAATTACTAAAACTAGCACCAATCTCTATCAATATTCTAAGTTATGGTCCCATCAGGCATGCCATAGACTATTGTCAAATTTTAGTTTCAACCTTAAGAAAGGTTTTCAAGATTCTTCACCCAATTAACACAATGAGACCTCTAGCTGGTTGTGGCTCAACCCTACCAAATTTCAAAATTGTAAACACATTCTTGAGCAATAAAGAAACTAATTTTACATTATCATATGTTGATTATATTGAGAAATTGATAAAATTGTTGATGTAAACTTGTGATAATTATATCCTATCCCTAACTTATGTCTAATTGTGTGCACCTTTATGATGTAAATTTGATCTTGTATAGGTTGTACTATGTGTCTCTTAGAATTTATGCAATTCATAGTTGTGATGAATTTCATTTGAGCTTCCTAAGATAAGTGATCATCCTTATAGGTATTGTTATAAATTGAATCCTTTTTACAAAACACTTATGTTTAAGATTCATTGGTAAACTATGAGTTGTGTATGTGTGAGTGCTCTTTGAGTTCATTTTATGTGTTCAAGTAAGTTGAGGTATTCAATTTCGGTGCATCACCCCATAGTCAGTCTTCTAATTATAAGAAGCAGTTGTGTCTCTCTCTTTTCATTTTCAATAACTAGTTTAGGTGAAGATCAAGGCAATTCATTAAGGGAATCAGCCCTCTTTGGATATATACTTCCATTATAGGCCACCCACAACCTGGAAGTGATCCCATTGTGTCAATTGAGTGAGGAAGCTTGAAAACCTTTATCAAGGGTGCAACTCAAATTGGACAACAAAAATATGATACAACTTGATTGTGATAGGTATAATTCTTATATCAATTGGTGGGAGGATGAGGGTGTTGAGAAGAGTAGATATTTTTAGTCTTTTGTGAGGGACTCACCTACACAAAGGTATAATTTTTATTTTATTATTTAAGTTATTCTAATTACTTGGGTTATAAAATCCTAAAATTTTATTACAAATCCTCATCACACATAGAACCCTCTTGTCTTCTTTGTAATAAAAACTTGTAAAACCTAAAAAAGAAGAGTTCACCCAAACTAGCATCAATGATATGCTCTAAAAATACATTGATAGGGGAGGATAATGACAAAATAGGGTTGGTACCACTAGGTTCATATGGTGATAGACCCTCTCTTCTTACTCATGATTAGTATAGATATCAAATGAGAGGCATACTTAGATTATACATCTATGTAAATGATAATATAAAGATATTAATGGATACTCATGGAAAGTAAGTATTTAATATGATTTATTTGAATATTTTTATTTGTATTTTATCACTTTATTAGTTTATCTTATTTTTAATTTATTTATTTATTCATTTATAGTGATCAATTGAAGTAAAATATAGTTAACATTCATTTTATTTATTTTTTTGTTTTAGGTATTTCTAGAAAAGAATAATTGACCAATCTCAAAAATTGTTTTATTCATATTTACATTTAGATTGGTATAAAATAGCATTTGAGAAGCACACAAAGTTGGTTGCTTTGATTCAAAAATATTTTTGGGGTGTCCACTATAAAAATACTTTAGTTGAAAAATATGCATTAGAAGGGTTTAAGAGAATAAAGAGGAATTTGAGGGTAAATATGTTACATAAATATAATGTTTTTAATGTTATAGTGTTTTAATAAATTTACATATCTATAATTTACATGTTCAATAACAAGGAAACATTGATAAAGAGAGGAGAGAACTTTGACCACTCAAATTAGATAGAGATGCATGGGATGGTTTGTGTGACAAATGGTAAAAAAAGACACTGACAAGGTTATTGGTTAGGATATATATATATATATATATATATATATATATATATATATATATATATATATATATATATATATAATAAACATTGAAATTAACATAGGCAATAAAAGTAACCAGCTAAAGGGTTACTTAGTGAGAGTACCAAAAGGGTAACAAGTGACTCATCACATGGGCAACAAAAATTAGATGAGTTTGATACCAAGTTTGTAAGTTATATATAAGTTGTACAATTATGATTTTTATATAGGTTGTTTTATAAAAATTATTAATACATCTAATTTTATCATATAACTATTTTTATAAGAAGTGTGCAGGGCATTACAAAACATGGGATGGGACACCCATAACTTCACCAAGTGGTCCCATGATAATGAATTTATGTTTTTAAAATGTTTAATTTTATTATTTCTGAAACATGTAAATTATAAATTAAAACACTTATGTATTCTGAGGTCCAAATGTCATATTTCATTAGGGAGGACAATGTGGATGACTACTCTTGGTATGATGAGGATGAATATGAGGAAGAGGAGGAAGAGGAAGAGGAAATTTATGTTTCAGTTCTATAGTATTTATTTTTTTTGTAATTCAGAGGGATCCTTTTATTAATCTCTCAAAAACATTATTATATTAAAAAACAAATTTAAATTGTCTACTTTGATTATTCAATTACAACATTAATATATTTTAACTATTTCATTTTACATTAATATCATACATTTTTTATATATAATAAAACTAAAATTTTAAATATATAATATACAATAATAGAATATATATTATCAAATAAGATACTATAAAAATTTATAAAAACACATTAATTATATGTAAAATATTTATAAAAATTAAAAAATAAATATAATATAATTATTTTTAATTACAGAAAATGATTTTTAATTAAAAATTACTATATTATATTTATTTTTTAGATTATTTTGAATTATATTTGTGTTGGTTATGTGCAGCAAAAAGATGGTGATAATTCAATGCAAAGGTGGTGCAACTAAAAATGTTTATTTTTTTCACTTTTACGACACTTTTGTGCCAATAAAAATGTTAAAGAATTCTAAAATTTTCATTGTGAAAAACAATTGATTTTCAATTCAAATATGACCATATTTGTGGCAATAATTACACTTCATGTAGTAATGAGTTTGCAATGATGCCTTGGTAGTTACCTGACTCCATTACTTTTGTTTGTATTTGGAGATTCAACTTAGGTTGAGAAGAAGATGTATACATTATGCATAAAGATATACAAACTGAAGGTACATGAGTAACAAGATGATTCAATTCCAAGGTGAGGGTCCTAATGAAGGGACACCTCACCATATAGCCAAATACTAACATAATGGATTCCAAAAAATAATTACATGGTTTTTAGCTTCATATCTTTACATGAAGGGCTTCATGATTCCCTCCTAGAGCTCATGGATATGTTTTCTCTCACACTCACTAATCTTAAATTTTGGTTGGGTTTGAATCTTATGCCCCTTCCCTATCTTTCCTACACCTTGTTGCTACTTCACCCTCCAACAACAACCATCAAAAAATAACCACCCAATAACAACCATTCACGTGAGCCAAACATTCCTATTTAGTTGTATGAGGTGTCTATAGGTATTTTCATTTAGAAGATTGACAATTGTAAGGTGACTAGGTTTAAAGCCTAATTTTAAAATCCAACACTGGGTTAGTGTATTTGAGTCAGACATTGAGCCCCATGGATCTAAAAATACTTACTTTAAATACGTCTTGTAGATCTATCATCCTTCACCATCCTTTTAGTCTTAACTCTTCCAAGTGTAGTTCTTACAACTAGCTAACTAAAAGTTTGTCCTTTTCTATCTTTGGGATCTATGTTTGCCACCCCAGTCTTTTATTCTTTGTTATTTTACTATGGGTACCCACTTCCATGTGCTCTTTTCCTTTTTTGGTTCATTAGGATTATAATTTGGCTTGTTTGGCATGTTATTCCATGCATGCCACTCCCTTGACTTCCCTTGCATTCCCCATAATGGATCTTCCTTGTACATTTCATTAGTTATCCATTGTATAGTCCTTCAACACCCAACTCTTATTCATCTATGTGCTCTAAAGCTTACAAAATCTTGGTTCACCTAGGATTCTCCGGCATAAAACTCCATAGGTAACTAAAATATAAACCCATATTTAAATTAGATCCAAGTGATATAACCACCCTTTTGGTTGACTACCTTGACCAAGGTTCTCTCCTTCACTTTTTTCATGATTAAATAAGCTTGATTTGTGCTCTTCTAGATCTTCCTCCTTTTCATGCTCTCCTCTTATTCTTCATCCTTCTCTTTCTTCTACCAACCCTCTTATTTTGTGTACACATTAAACCCTTCCTTGTACATTTTCATTATATCCCCCTATTTTTCTCCTTTATGCCTTTATTATGTTATCTCCATTGATTTGTGCCCACCTCCCTTACCTTCCTTATCTTAAGGGTTTTTTAAACCCCCTTTTCATGAACTTTCATCTAAACTCTCTCTTATATGCTCCTCTTCATGACCTTCATACGTTATTCATCCTTTATGCTCTCTATGTGGCATGTTTGTGTAGCACATTCACCATTTGTATTCGTTCTCCTTTTACTTTTTCATGCATTTTTCCATAATTTGACATTATTTCAACCACCTCTTACAAGCTTCAGGTTATCCTCTAAATCCTCCATTTAGTGTCTCTATTCCATGCTCTCATCAATGGTTGAGCTAACTCTCTCACCCCTTTCTATCTGGCATATTAGGCACCTTTCACTCTTATTCACACTTCTCCTACCTTGCCTATGATAAAACCTCATATATTGTCCACTCTTCTATCATGTGCACTCTCTTAATGCATCTTATGCCTTAGTTTATTTAGGTTTTCCTCTTATGTCTTTGATCTCCTTCATCTTCCCCTTATATTTTACTCTACATGATACCCACATCATTCATTCTCCTTTCTCCTTTTATGTGATCTTTATACTTCTTCATGTGATTCTACACTTGTGCTCTCCTACCCTAGGTTTAGTTTGAATTATACTCCTCTTCTTCTTTCCCTATTAGCAAACTTCCACCCTTAATATATTTCTTCTCTCTCTCACTTCATGCCTTCTAATGGTCATGTTTCACTTATTCCTCTATTACTACTTTCAATGTGCTTTTGTACAATCATCTCATTGGTTGGTTCTTCCAGCATCTCTCCCTTTACACTTAGATGATTCAACTTTGGAGATATTTTCTACCTACCTTGATAGTTGAACACTCTACCAAATTAGTTTCTTCTCATGAAACTCTACTTCCCATGGTGCATATTTACCACTTATGATTCTCTAGATGCCTCAATGTTTAGCACTATGTTATCCTTCTTCTACACTTCCTCTTCCTTTGGTAGGTTTGTTGACTTGAGCTTATTAGTTGCCTTAAATTTTGGTGATCACCTAGCTTCAGTTGCACTTAGATTAACTATGTCTCTCTTCTCCATGTACTATCTACTTTAAGGTTTGGTTCTTAGTTAACCTTAGTTTATCATAGCCAAATCTAATTTTCTCTCTTCATCTGTTAGTTACCTTAAAGTTTGGTGGTCTATTAGCTTATAGTTTCTTATAAGAAAACAAATTGATCCCCTAATTTAACTCAAAAAAATTGCTTATTTCTCATCTTATGCATCCTTAAACTTGTGTTCTTACTAACTACCTAAACATTTGTTGATCTACTAGTTTTAAGTTATGTTCAACTTTGATTCATCATTTTTTGCTTGGTACATATTCTAAATCATACCCTTGCCAACTTCCTTAAAGTTACATGATTTATTATATTATTAATACACTATTATCTATTCAAATTATCCCTCCCTCAGTGTTTCCTATGATTTGTGCCCTTTGATAACTACCTCAAGGTTTGGTGATCTGCTAGCTTGTAGTTTCCCTTTTCACTGGCAATAATTCAATTTCACAACAGCTATGGTTGCATCCTCATCCTATGCTTATTCTAGAGCTAAGTTAATTCCTTAGTTTTTTATGATAATTAAAATTTTATTTTGTCTTATTCCCTATTTTACTATCATGTTGGCTTTGGTTCACTATTATGGGCTTCTCCTCTATTTAATTGTATGCTTGGGCCCTTATCTAATTTAGTCAGCCTCTCCTCATTGAATTTCCTCCTCTCATGCCCTACTTTTCATGTTTTCCTAGTTGTATTTAGGATAACTTAGGTTTATTTATTGGCTAAACTCCTCATATTTAGCTTTAGATCCTTGTCCTAGGGTGTATGCATTTCAACTTATTATCTTCTATACTTGGTAGCCAGTAGTTATGCTCCTGAAAACTCCTTGGTGCCTCACACATGTTATGTACAAGAACACTTATGATCTTGTACTCATATTAGGTATTTTATCCCTCTACATCCCTATCCCCTATGTATAATGATATTCACATTGCCTTCATCCATTTTACTCCTCTATAATCAGATTTCCTTCTCCACTCTTGATTGCATGCTCTCCTTGTGCATCCCTTGTCTATGAACCTTTCTCCTTTAGTGTCATCTTCCTTTAATCCCTAAGGAATATTTTCAAGGTTGTCTCTATGGTTTCTTCTTTTTTTATCCCTATCCCTTCTCTCTATTAATCACTATTAAAACTTTTTCCCATCTTAAATCAGGTTTATATGTGCACTACTTGGTAAAGTAATATATAAGCCACATGTTTACTTTACTTACCTTGTCATATCTTATTTCCATTTAAGTCTCTCCATTTCCTTGGTGTACCACTCCACCTCCTTATACATGCACTCTTCACCTCTATGGAGTCCTTTACACCCTTCAATGTAAAGTTCTATTGTATATCCTCAAACCACTTCTTCTTCTTCTCTAGGTCTTATCCTTCATGTGATGTTATACTATATAACACCCACATATTATTATTTTTTATTTTTTCTCTAAATTTTGTGCTTGATGGAGAACCTTGATTCTCTAACAAGTCATCTCTTGCACTTTTCACTCTCTACCCATTTTTGTTTGATGGAGAGCTTTTTTCTACATCTTCTACCCAACACACTAATTATAAGATTATCTTTGCACCCTAAATTTCTTAGATCAATAGTTTAATTGTGTTATCACCCTTTCATTGTGTACTTGGACTACCTCCTATATATATTTATATATTCACTTCTTCTTCATTTCTTTTTGATTGCCTCACACTCATTGATTTTTCGATATTTGTTCTCAATTATTTTATGTTTTTGACCTCTAATTAGTGATTCTTTCATGTTATTAAATTTTATTTTATATAATATCAAATACCTCATAATTAGTAGTCAAATAACACTCAATATATTGGCTACCTAGTGGTGCGCTTCACAGGAGCAATCCTACATAAGTAATATCAGAACTTTAAACCATTATCATAAAGGTAGAGTGATCCTAAATAGATCATCCCTTAAGTTTCCTTATCCCACTCATTTAATATGTACTCACCTCTCTATCTTATTCACCTCCACTAGCTACTTTAGGATCAGTGATCTACTAGCCTACACACACAACACTCTTCCTCAACTAGTTGCCTCAAATAAGCATTTTAGCTACCCATCTTTCTTG
Organism: Torreya grandis; assembly: GCA_037957365.1. Classification (NCBI taxonomy): domain Eukaryota; kingdom Viridiplantae; phylum Streptophyta; class Pinopsida; order Cupressales; family Taxaceae; genus Torreya; species Torreya grandis. The sequence goes on along the minus strand of JARHVA010000239.1, from coordinate 6,305,324 downwards.
ATGCACCACTATAATAATCCTACATTCACAAGGTTTTAAACCTTGATATAATATCAACTAATTTAGTTTCAAGGATATATTTCCCATTGAATGGATTCCTCACCATGTTTCCAACTACTAACATAGTAATCTATTCCAATTACTCATTTTATTGATTACAATTAAAGTACATGGTTTTTAGCTTCATATATTTTCATGAGGGGCTCATTATCTCCCTCCTAGAGCTCATGGATATGTTCTCTCTCATACTCAATCATATTACATTTTTGAAGGATTTAGCCCTTAAACTCCTACCCTTTCTCTCTTATACCTTTTTGCTACTTCACCCTTTAGAAATGACCATCGACCAACAACAACCCAAAAATAACCTCTCTAGTGAGCCAAACATGCCTATTTATAGTTGTATGAGGTTGGTTACTAGTGTGTCTAATTATATGATTGATAATTATTAGGGTAATAGGTTTGACATCCAATTTTAAAATATTACACTAGGGTAGTGTACTTAAGTCAGATCTTAATCACCATAGATCTGACAATACTTACTTAATATCTTCCTTGTATATATATTTTCCTTCACCATTATTTTGGTCTTAACTCTATTAGGTGTCATCCTTATAGCTATCTAACTAACTATTTATCCTTTTCTAATCTTGAGATCTACATCTATCACCCCACACTCTACTTATTTGATTTTTTGCTATGGGTGCCCCCTTGTACATGTTTACCTTATTTTATTCCTAGGTATTCTTCTTTGGTTTGTTTGGCATGCTCTTGTACATACACCACTCACTTGACTTCCCCAATTTACCCCTTAACTAATATTATCCATGCACATCATTAGTATCCATTTCATAGTCCTTTAACATCAAACTTTTTGTTCATATATGTACTCTAAAACTTGTAGGATCTTCGTTCACTTGGGATGCTCTTATATTATAAGAAGGTGATAACATAAAGGTGAAAAAAAATCATCCTATAAAACCCTATCAAGATAAATATGATCATAAATAAATAGGAATAACATTGATATGATTATCATGACCAAGTTTATAGAATACGTACCTGCATAGTGTATGGGTCTCTATGGGATCATATTGAAATTTCCATATTTCAAGAGTAATTAGCATAAACTAAATCTATAGTCTCATATTTATAAAATATAAAACAAGTGAGGTCATTCCATCACCCTTTGTCCTTTAAATTGCTTAGCATAGTTTTCATTATGACACTTGGACTTATTTTTAATTATATCCTATTAGACAGATATGTATTTTAAACTTTTGGTTCATGTATACTTAGATATATTTAAGTTTAATTAGGTTTTTCCTTATTTTTTATAAAAATAGAATGAGGATAAATAAAAATAATTAAATATTTTTTCCTTTCATCCTATGCCTCTTCAAGTAGGAAACTTTTGATCTTGATAAATATCCAATCATTTTAAAAGTTTAAATGTTACAATCATTACATGTAAATTCAAATACCATTGGAGATTATTTCAATCAAGTAGTAACTAATTTTTTTCAACAACAATCTCTATGGATGAACTTAAGGATTTTTATTAGATTTACACCTATGTTTGTATTGAAAATTATTATCCATACTTGATTTTTTATTTAACTTTTTAATATATATTTGTTTATTTGGAGAGTAGGCTACATGACCAGTTTCACATGATGAAAAACACTTGGATTTATGTAAGTGATCAAATCCTAATCAGTAAAGTATGTGTATTAGTGTGTTTCATCTAATCTATGAGTGAAATGTCTAACATCTCATTAAATTTTTTATGTCGGTTTATATGACTAAAGATATATAATTATCTAATATATGATTATTTTAAGTCTTTAAATTATATTTTGTTGTAATTTATAGCATTCAATCTACATTGGGGAGTACATAAGTACATCGTATAAGCTAATTAAAAATTAAGTCATGATGATAATTTTTTTGTACCATTTGGCATTGCACTTGTGAAAAAAATATTTGGTGTTAGTTACAAGGATATCTTCCAAATAGAATATTAAGAATATACTTGGATCTTGACATACAACTAAAAAATAAATTAAGGAGTTTCTTCTTATTTCCTTATGAAGTAGTGTTATGCCCTTAGCTTATATCATATATTGGGTTATGTGTGGCCGACTTGTGACTAGCATAACCATTAATTAAGTCATATGATCATTTATATAGATTAATTTTGATAGTCAGGTGACCCTATGTATTCTCCATAACATAATTAAGGTATATATAGGAGGTAGTGGTGAGTAATTGATGATCATATTGTGAATTACATTCATATTGTAAGGTTGGGAAGGTTTCCCCCTGAAAATGGCTTAGTCATATAATTCATTATTATTCTCTTATTTAAATTATATCATTATATATTATTATTATTCTATTAGTGGTAAATTAATTTCATTACAAGTGATATCAAATATGCAATTCAGGGAAAAGTATGGTCAAAACCGAAATTTTCAAGAATCACTTATATGTCAAAAATTATTACAATTTTTTATTAAATTTGTAGAGTTATACAAGGAAGCTATAGTCTAATTTTTATATTTATGTGATCACTTTTGGGTGAGTTATTATCAATTTATGGTTGTTCATAAAGTCGCACTATAGGCTATATTTTCATAATTATTATATTTTTTTACATTGTATAAAAGATCATAAAAATATAGAGTGGGTTTGTTATTTCAATTTTTAATTTGACACTGACCTAATTCTGAAACCAGTTGGTCAAATCAAATACTACACTTTCAAGCCCCAACATGATAGAAATGCAAACTAGAGAATGATGAAAAAAACCATAAACACTATGGAAACACCTAATATAGAGGAGATAGAGTCCATGTTCAAATCATGTAGGACTTTTACTATGATGTTTTATTTGATGGATGAAAAAGTGAGTGATTTTTATGATAGTATGCATAACATATAGTCTAAAATTACAAGGATATTTGGATAATATGTGCAATGAAATAAAAGGAGATATGGATAACATTGATATGTAATTATCTACTCTCATGACTTCTAGAAAGATGTTAGTATCACAACCAAATCAAATTTGATCTAAGGGATATCCTAGTCTTGAATCAAATGTTATGCATCCTCATCCCATGGATAGCACTAATTCTAGACCCAGTATTGAATATGGACATGTATAAGTTTGATGGAAAGGATTCATTTAACTAGATAAACCAAACAAATATATATTTTGATGTACATTATATCCCATGTGGATAAAAGGTTACCATGGCATACTTATATCTAGAACCTAAAAAATCATCTAATATTAATGGTTGTGTGCTTAAAATAATAAAATGACTCTCATATCCACCTAATTAGTTTTTATAGAGGAGTTTCAAATGAAATATAGTAGTAGTGTGATAGGTAATTAATCAAAACAATTGTCAAATTTGTGACAAAAAATGTAGGTCAAGGTCTATATTCCTTAATTTTATATCATGTCATTATGAGTGAAGGCAATTACAAATGAGAACCTAAATGACTTATTTCTTGGTGGACTCAAAGACTACATTCAACATGAGGTATGCATGTTTAATCCACTTAATGTATTTAATTATATTATCATGGCACATAAGGCAGAGGGAAAAATATTGGATACTAGTAAACATGCATTCACTAAAATCAAAGATAATAGCACATATGCATCATCATTTCCTCAACTAACATGATTAAAGCCCCAAAACATTCAAGAGAAAAGAGAAAAAGGGTTATGTTATAACTATGATGTAAAATATAGTATGGGTCATAAATGTTTATAAAAAGAATTTTCTGATATTGAGGGTGATAATGTAGAATAAGAGGGTGAATAATAAGCATTAGTGATTGTTTATAAGCTAGAACAGGATTCATAAAATCTCCAACCATCTCATGCCATGCACTTTCAATTATTAAGACCCCACAAACCCTCAAGTTAGTGTGTGTCCTAAAATAACAATAAGTTGATAATATTTATTAACTCATGTAGTACTAATAATTTCATCATCCATAAGTTATTTTCATGCTTGAAATATTTAATTTATATAGCTCCAAAATTTTAGGTCATAGTTACTTGTTTAGGTAAATTCCATCGTATCAAACTCACCATGGAGGTTTACATGCAATATTTTCCTATGTTTTCAATTCCCATGGGTGGGGATTATTTTTGGAGTTTAATGTGTTGGGTAATGATTGAGATGAACTTATATTCATGTGATTTCATTCAAAGGGCATGTAATTTGAACTAAGAGGGTTGTGCACAAAATCTCTACAGAGGGTAAGCTCTCATCAGATACAACATATGCTTAAAAAGGGTGTAGATGGGGTTATGGCATAATTATTTTCATTATAGGAACAAAAATCAAAGGCACCTACACCACCTAATTAATATGACATTATAGATAGGCACTCAGTAGTTTTGGGGGATATGATGAAATAATTATTGCCTAAAAGTGATGTTTCTTTATAGATATCTCTATTCAAGGAAATTTATGCTTACAATCCACCTTCCATCACCTCAACTTGGAAAGTCTAACCATAGGTTTAATAATTCATAAAATACATGAAACACCAAAATAAATTACCCCAATCATAAAAAATGCATCCATTATTTCATGTTTCTTATTTTAACTAGAAGATTCCTACCTTAACAAGTTTCATGAGCTTAATGAAGAAGGAAGAATCATCTTGGACCCATGGGAGATTATCCAAACTCACTTTAAGAGGCTATAAATGAGGGTGGTCACTAAATATCTTATAAAGTGTAATAACCTATCTAGAGAGGTTGTAACATAGGAGGATGCATATTTTATATAGATGATAAATGTTGAGGATAATGCTTGTCTAAAGGGGAGGCAGAGAGGAGGCAAGCTATGCCCTTAGTATATATATTTTTATTAGTTTATGTGTGTATTATTTATGGCTATTATAACATTTAATTAAGCTAGATGATTATTTTTTAGCTTCATATCTATATTAGGGTTAGCCTAATTAATCTCCATAGCATAAATACGGTATATATAGGAAGTAGGGGTGAGTAACCGATGATCATATTAAAAAGTATATACTTATTTTAAGGTTGTATAGGTTTCTTCCTCAAATTGTATTAGTCATATTATTCATTATTTTTATTTTATTTAAATCATATTTTTATCTAGTATTGTAATTCTACTTTAGTAGTATAATAATTTCATTATAAGTAGAATCAAACTTGTGAGTACTTGGTTAATTGGTGTTAGGACCCCTTCATCCTAACTCTTTATTTATAATTATTATCTTTAATAAAATCCACATATACATATGATTTGTAAGTCATCCCTTGAGTTAATTATAATAATCTCACATGCGTGGGAAGTAGTAGTTATTTAGAATAGAATTAGTATAATTAAGAGCCTGAACTAATAGAAAGGCATCCATGATTTATATCATATTGAGATTTATAAAAGAGGTTTCCCCCTCAAAAAGGGAATCAATATATAATGTAATTTCTCTTCCTATTTTATGAAATATAATATTTTTTCATTCATTTAAAATATTATTTCCATAATTTTTAATAATCTATTACATGAAGGGTCATATTATCTATTATCAAAACTCTTTACAAGGCCAGTTTTATGCAAAAATCTTAGTGGTTTGGGGTTCTCTACTTATTTCCACCATGTGATCTCACCTATCCCAATTGAAATCATGGTGATTAGAAAGTGGTAACAAGGTGGTAGCACTAAGCTTCTTCTTGATTTTTTTTCTTCTATCTTATTTTCCTTAGGGTATAAACTTTGTTTTGTTAATTTTTAAAACTAATAGAAAGCTATAGTTTCAAGCTAAGAAAGTATTATTTTTCCAATTACATGGAGTAAGGGGTTGTGCCTCAATACGCAAACCATTAGGAAATTATTTATATGGAATTTTTCTTACACATACCTTTGGGTATATCAGAAGAGCCCCTAGTTGTTTTCATAGCCTAGTCATGGGAAGTATTTGGTTATTTTTTTATGTGATGCATGAGTAAGTAATTATCCCAAATAATCTACTTATAATGTACCTCAAATATGGGATAGTGGGATAAAAAATTGTTATATGCCATATTTATAGCTCTAAAATATTAAACTAACACTATTTTATGAATGATATTAGTATTTTTTCAAGCTCACTAACCAAATACACTACATAATAACATTCCATATAACCATGGTATTTCTAAAATCATAGATCCAAATTTAATTTCTTAGAAACTTAGTAATAGATAATACTCAAAAAAGAATAGAATATTTTACTAGTCGACAGAAACATAGTAATAGTGAAAGCTAGAAGAGTCAGAATGTTTCAAAATGGTTACCTGAACTTAGTGTAGTCTCTAGCCAATAGAAAAGCATAAAAATTATTTATTTTTCATATAGGGTGATAAAAACATTTTGATTTTCTCATCAAGATAATCATTTCAATAAGTATTTCAATCTTTTATAAAAAAATTCATACCAAATTACAGTCTTAAAAAACATTTTTTTCACACTCATGAAAATTATATTATTCTCATTGAGAGAATAATTTTAAAATATACCTTTAGTAAGCCTTTTATTAAACCCCATAACCCTTAAAACAATGGTTCACCCATGGGAGAAGCTAGGAAATGGCCCATAACATTTAGGAACTCCAAGCTAAGTTCTAATCTTAGTTCGAGACTCAACTCACTAACTTGAATGAGTGACTACATAACATCAATACACAAAATACCATGTTATCCAATAGAATCAATAGAGATAAGCATTCTATTAATCCTAAACCATGTTGTATAGCCATAAATTAGAATTTTAAAATTTTGATTCCATGGAACTGACCAACTAGATTTACCACATTGAATAATATTTTATCTTACATAATGCATTGCAGGTAGACAAAATACCATCACATAATTTCAATTAGAGACGTAAGTTATCCATTGGTACCAATGGTATCAAAAATATCATACAAAACCCATGTAGGATGATTTTTCAAAATTTTGTTGGTTTTATTTGTATAGACACCTAAATATGGTCATGAATACTTGATCATGTTAGTTTTGACCCTTTTAAAATTTAATTAACTTGTGCACTTAACCAGTACCTATTTCACCATTTTATCCTATCTAAAGTACCTATGAGGACCTATTTATTTTATTAATTATTATATATCACCTATAGAAATATTTTTATTTCTAAAAATACCCTTAGGCATTTGTATGGACAAACCTAGATCCAAAATTCCACATGTTTCCCTAAGGGATAGAAACATCTAATAAGGACAACAGTGGGATGCATTCTTATCTCTATAGGTCATTCTTGCATTTAACTCTCTAATAGTTATTTTTTAAAGATTAAACCCTCTATTATCTTATCTTTCATTATTTGAATCTACCTAACACGTGGTTTATCCTTTTGTATTGTTATAAAGGTACACTCAAGTCACTTATTCTAACACTTATAAATTTTAATATAGAGGCATATTTACATTGTTTCACACTAAGCAAAAGTTCCTTATTATTCCTAATTCTAATTTTGATCATTGTAAATAGTCCTTAGCCAAATCAAAAACTTTTTTATTCATCATTAAGTAAGTCATGATCAAGTATTCAATCTAGTTCTAGATGCATTCATATCATCAAAGGAACACAATTGCAAAAAACACTCTATGTGGGAGAACTACATAGGTTTGATTTCCATCCTTGGAGTATTAGATATGTAGGTATCATTTAGTAATCTTTGGGGTAATTTAGCTCAGCTCAACCCAATCACACTCCACCTTTTTTCTATTTATAGGTTTTCAATCATTTCTAACCCTATTAGGGTTTTAACATTAGAGAATCTATTTGTAGGTATTCCACACACTTCCAAAGGTAAAATATATGTATATAAACCTAAATATATCTATAAAAAATGATTTTTCACTAAATTAATAGTATTTATCGAAATATAAGATCAAACAAATAGGATAGTATAGGGATTTGATCATGTCCCCAATCTTCTGATCTTTTCCTTGCTTATTTTTAATTCCTAATTTTGGGCACTTATAGAGTCTATTCCTATTTTCTTATTTCCACCTTCTATTAGTTAGCATAGCCAGATCTGGGATAAGAACAACTAACTTTTTTATTTTTAGTTCAAATTTAGCTTGCTTGTAATCATTTACACCTTGTTGAATTCAATTATTTGCATTCAATTTGCTTGTTGAAAGTTCATTTCCAAAATTATAATGTATTATATTCAATTTATCTTAATTAATTTTAATTTGAATTTTATATAAATTTTAATAAAAATATATTGGTTAACCCATGTATTATCTGATCATTTTCAAACCCTAAGTTTCCCTTAGGATTACAACTTTATAGGGTTTTAAAAACATTATCCTAGGGTTTAAAGAAATTCAAGAAAATTCAACACTAAAAGAATATTCTTTCAACTTTGGATCTAAATATAATAATAAAATAACTTATTTTCAACCTTGGATATAATAGCTAACACTATAATCACTTTATTTTGACCTTGGATATGATATGTGACACTGAAAGTGTCTTATTTTGGCCTTGGACTTCATAATAATTTATTAATCTCCATACAAAAAAATCCTTGTTTTTCGCATTCTATTTTTATTTATCATTTATAGTATATTTTCCATGTTATTTTTATATTCCATCTAGAAAACCTACCTCCATTATTCCTCTAAGTAAAAATGTTATCTTAAGTATAACTCTTGTATAACATATATAGGTTTCATCGGCATTTTCTATAATGGATGATATAGATATTTTTTATGAATATGATAAGATAATTATCGAATGTTATACATAAATTATCTAACATTCTACACAAGCTTCATTAATGTAATTTATTGTTAATTTAAATATGACATGGGAATAAGAGTAGACATATATTTATGATGCTATATAATTTATTCCACAACCTCAAGGTGGTAGTAACTACCATCCCACTCCAATTATTCACACATGAATTATATTGGATTCTAAGGTCCATGATGTTAACACCCAAAGACTAAGGTTACTACATCATGAATGTAAACAACATGTCCTTTCTCAACCCCATATACCTCTTTCAATCTTCTTCATGGTATTTGTATGCATGTTCACATCATAAATGCCTAGGGCTTGTGCTTATAAATCCCTTAAAGATAAAATCATCACTATGAGAAAGTCAATAGAATAATTTTAAAATAAAAATAAATATTTCAATTCAAAAATCACATCATGGAAAAATAATAACATATATAAAAATAATCCAGAGTATGCTAGTGTTAATCATGTATCTACATCTTCATCTAACTATCTTGTGCCTCAAAAGTAATATACATCTACAATTATTAATTCAAAAAGTGTACAAAAGGATGATAAGAGGTCAAGTGATATTTTAAGATAAATTATTTGAAACAAGTTGATAACATTACCTTCTATGCCTCCTCTAAAGAGATCAAAATATTATGGTGCATATCATAGATGCATGGACATAATATAGATAGTTGATAGGATTTAAATGAAAAAATACAAAAGATAACTGATAGTGTTTATCCCATAATATAAACATCAATCAAGCAACCCACTATGTTATAATTATATCTCCTAAGGAACAAGTACAAGTAGAATAAATGGAAAAATCCAAACTAGTGAAAAAGGAACAAAAATAACAAGCATGGATATGAAAGGATAATTAGAGAAAAAATAGTTACAAATGATAAAGACAACAAAAAAATCTTTGAAAGGCAAAATTAGAGAAAGAAAAGTTATAAAAAAATAAATGTTATAAAATCTACAACAATATAAGTTTAAAAAAGATAAATTATTAATAGATAAGTTATAAAAATAAGTTAAAATCAAGAAAGAAATCATCTTTAAGAAAGGGTTCCTAAAAAAATTGGTTCAAAATCAAGATTTACCTTAAAAAAGGTTACAAGGGAGGTTTCAACAGTCTTAACCAAAAATATTTCCTCATATATAGAGCCTTTTTTTTCTTAACCCCTCATAGATGACATGAAAAGTACTAATTTTGAGATTGCATCCTTTTACAAAACCATATATGTAGCATGACACTTATCCAATATATTGGGCATAACAGACAACACTTGGATAATATTATATTGCCTCAATATTGCATTAGATCTATTGAGCCACCAGTCACACTTGGGTCAAAATCATGTTTTTTTATATTTCACATTGACCTTACCTTGAAGAAATGAAATGTAAAACTAGGAATATCATGGATAAGAGCAATGGGAAAAACATTGGATAAAGATCATGATTATGTCCCATTTAAGTATGAACTTTAAATGGTTATAATTTTAAGAGAAGAATAATATTTAGAGTAAGAGATAAAAGGGAAAGAATTTCTTCAGCTAACATTCAAGCAAAGACATCTAATAGTATAATAGTAGAGGCACATGATATAGTAATATGGCAAAGAAAAAATTAGAAAGTTTAGTACTAAAATATGGGATAGTTGGTTTTAGATATATATATATACAAAATAATACAAGAGCGGCATGCCACAATTTTAGGATCAAAATGGTGGTTATGATTATGCAAAAGATTATTGGAATAACATGACTATTATGCAAGATGAATATGGAAATATAATTGATGGTCATGATACACATGATACAAGACCTACATAGATACTTCCCCTTGATGAGATCTTTTGTTTGTAGTATAATTATTTATTGTACATAGATTCTTTATTATTTCATCATGTTCTTCTACTATGTGCACATGCATTGCTTTCGATCAATTATTCTAAACCCATGGTTCTTATTAACTTTTTGCCTTTTGCTTCTTATTTTTCATTTTTTAGATCTAAAAAAATTCAAAATAATGATCAACTATGCCATATTCTAACATTTATCTTATTGTTTTCACAATTTACACTGATAAAATTTCATTTTATAACAAGGACAATAACATCTATTCTAGTACATGAACATTTGTCATTCCTGTCCCACTTTGGATGTTCCTATTTTCTATAAATTTTCATTTGGAAACTAAAAATATACGACAAAGAGCCTTCATATTGTCAATTTTTAGAGTTTTCACTCAATTTCAGTATGTAAATCATTGTTTATTCTGTAAAATATTTATTTTCCTGAGATATATTGCTTATACATACTATATAATTTGAAATTTTAAATTTGATGAAATGAGGAAGTACAATCATTCCTTTGTATACTATTTTTTTCCTACATTTCAAAGTTAGAATTCATATATGGTGACCATTTTGCTTATACATGGCCATACAATCATTTCCTGTGCATAAATCACATTAACACATGTTGTAAATTATTTAGACCTCTCTCCTCCTCTTCTAATTTTGACACATTAATTATCACTTGTTTCTATTATTTTATTTTATAAATTTTAAATATGTAAGCAAATTCATATATTGCAAAATGACCAAAGCATTCAACATATTTTCAATAATTCAAAATTAGGACTAGAGCATGATTAGACATTTAGTTTAAATCTTTACAATATGTTATTTATCTCATTATTAGTAGATAACATATTATTTTTTCTATCACACATGTATTTCATTGGTATACATCAATGTTTATGTAGGACATATAAATGTTTACAAGGACTAAGATGGTGGACTTGCCTTTACCTTGTAGCCTTACCAAACTCGGGGCATCTTATCTATAGGTGATAGTATGTATAGATGTTATCATTCCATAAATATTATATTATTAAGCTCTATAATATTTAAAAATGTCTTTCTAACATCTCTATCTTACATTGAGTACACAAATATGCTATTTTCTTTGATATTATTACATTACTAATGCATGATCAGACTACATTTCTAGTTATATATTCCATTAATGTTATTACTTGTACATATTATTTTAGATATTGCTCATTTATTGTGTGTGGCCCTTATCCATTGTGTGAAAACTTGTTTTATTATATTTAGGGTATTTTTTGTGGTATGTGTGACATTTGAACATGTCTGTTTGATTTTGGACCTTGCCCTATGTTATGTGCAAACATTTGAATATGACCATTGCTTGTGACATTATTCATGTTCTTTGTGTGTGGCCTTAGGTCTTATGTGTAAAATTTTTCTTTATGTGACATTTGAACATGTCTCTTATTTGAGGCCCTTAGCCTTATTTTTTAACATTACTATCATTGTGTGTATATGCTTGCTGATCTTGTTAAGTTTGATGAGTGTCGTGATCTATATAATGCACTACTAACACATAGACTAATAAATATACATTTTATTAATATAAGATTAATTAACACATTTATATAAGACTTCCCTTGTATGTTACATAAAACATTAAAATGATGCATATTTTATTATGCTAACATACTTTTCATAGATGTTATATTTTTCAATGATTACATCTTACTACTCATGTTATAGTTAACTTTTCTTTTGAGATGAGTCAATTCCATCACCTCAAAATAAGGAATTTTAGATTTATTTTCATACATGAGATAATACCTTTAAAAATAAAAATTAGTTTTGGTATAGAATACAATTTCAATAGTTACAAAATGATTTAAAATTTAGTCACTGGCACATATTATGGGGGTTTATGCACTCATTTTTTAGATCACAATACAAATTCATATATTTTTTAGTGTATGATATAAATTAATATACAATTTAAAATGTAATTTAAAATTAGAATCTATATATAATTACAAATTTTATATTTATTAGATTCTGTAGTTACAATGGGGGCATGATACAAATTCATGCACATTGTGCTATTTTTCAAAATTTAGTACTATTTGCTAGTTGTGGACATGGTAAGAGCATGAGTGTACTCAATTATATTTAGATCATGTATTTATGAAAAAATTTATAATTTAATATTCAATCCACTTACATTGGTTGATTCAATTTAAGTGAAAAATGTATAACTTAGAGGTCTAGTGCCCTCTAACATGATGTGTGTAAATCTATTTTGGATTTCAACATGTTTCATGTTTTGGGTTACAAAAACTAGATGAGTTAAATTTAGGTTTATGTGTCCTTCAATGGATGTTATTTCATTTACAAATTGAAAATTCAATTTTGGACTTGATCAACCTCAAAATTTCTATTGGTTCAGCTAAGGAACAAATCTCTCTAATGCTTCAAAATAGGCATCATCTCCAATCAAAGACATAAAAGAAAATATAGTTTCACACATACAAGTTGTATTTATCATTTGCTCTCATTTTAAATTAAAGCATTCTTAAATTTCAAAATCAAATAGTTTCAAATTTCAAATTTCAAGAATTTTCAAATTTCAAGCTTCAAGTAATTTCCAAATTCATAAATTCACAATATAAGAACAATACAGAACAAAGTACAAATTTACATAGTTTTGATTATATGATAAAGATTCATGTACAATTTTCAAACATAATTTACATTTATCATCTCCGTACAATTTCATATTCTACATTTATCAATGGGGTTATGATACATATTCATATACAATATGTTATTTTTTAAATTTTCAAATACTACTTACTAATCTAAAGGTATGGTAGGATCATGGGTGTATTCCATTATATTTATTCATTCATTCAATAAAAATGTTACAATTGAATATTCAATATATTTGCAATGGTTGACTCAATTTAAGTGCATAATACATAACTTAGAGGTTTAGTTCCCTTTAGCATTATGTTTGCAAATCCATTTTGGATTTTAACCCACTTCACATCTTGGGGTTACAAAGACTAGGTGAGATAATGTGTTGTTTCTATGTCCCTCAATGGGTGTTATTTATTTAACAAAAGTGAAAATTTAATTTTGGGCTTGATCACTCTAAAATTTCTCCATTGGTTTAGCTAAATAACCAACTTTCTCCAAATACTTCATGAGAAAGCACCAATTCTCCAATGATTCGAGGTAGTGTCATCCCCAAGTATAGTTATAAAATTAAAACATTGGTTTCACATATACAGGTGTATTCCTCCCTTAATCTCTTTTCAATTTTAAATTTCAAATTTAAAATTCAAACATTTTCAAATTCAAGCTTTTTCAAATTTTATTTATCAAAATAATAAAGTAACTAATTCATGTGTTTTGCATGGTTTGTTAAAGACTAAAATGTAATTTAATATTAGATTAATAGCTCAAATACAAAATGTGTCTTACATACTAATGTATATCTTTCCTTTAATCTATCAATTTCATTTCTAAATTAAATGGGGGAATTGTAGACACCTAAATCCAATCACAAATACTTAATCATGTTAGTTTTGACTCTTTTTAACTTTAATTGACTTGTGCACTTAATCAGTACATATTTCACCACTTCACCCTATCCTAAGAACCTATGAGGACCTAATTCTTTTCCAAATTTGTTGTATGTCACCTGAAAAAGTTTTTTGATTGCTAAAAATACCCTTAACAATCTATATAGATAAAACCAGATCTAAAATTCCATATGTTTCCCTGAGGGATAAAAACATCCATTAGGGATAGTATTGGGATGTTTTTTGGTCCCTATGGGATATTCTTATATTTAACCCTGGAATGATCATTTTTTTAAAATTAAACCCTTCATTATCTTCTCTTCCATGTTTTTAGGTTTCCTATAGTGTGGTTTACTCCTTTAGATTGATATAATGGTAAACTCAAGTCACTTATTCTAACACTTATAAATTTCAATACAAAGGCATATTTACATTGTTGCACACTAAGAAAAAAATCTCTATTCTTCCCAATTTTAATTTTGATTGCTATAAATAGTCCTCAGCCAAGTCAAAATTTTATTTTATTTAGTGCTAAGAAAAGCATGATCAAGTATTCAAGATGGTTCTAGATGAATTAATATAGTCAAATAAGATCACTTGCATAAATTACTCTATGTGGGAGAACTACATGGTCTTGATTTCACTTGTTGGAGTATTGGATACATAGGTAGCATTTAGTAATCATGTCAGTAATTGGAGTCAACTCAGCTCAATTACACTCCACCTTTTTTTATTTATAGGTTTTCAATCATTACTAACACTATTAGGATTTAAACATTTAATAAGATATTTATAGGTATTTTACACACTTTTTAAGTTCAAATTTACACATACAAATTTGAATCTAACTACCACAAGTAATCATGCCCTAATTTCCTATTTTTCAAAAAGGATAAGATTGACCAAGCAGGATAGTAGTGGGAGTCGATATTGTCCTCAATTTTTTGATCTTGTCAAATTTTCATTCCTAATTATAGGCACTCCATACCTTTTATCAATCATCACATTCAAATCTGGTGCAAAAATAGATAAGTTTTTATTTTTAGTTCATACTTAGTTTTATCAAAATCATTTACACTTTGTAAATTTAGTTATTTGCTTTCATTATTCTTATCAAAGTTTAATTTACAACATTATAATTTATTTCATTCAATTTACCTTAATTAGGGTTAATCCAAATTTTAATTAAAATATATTGGTGAACACATTTATTTTTTTAACATTTCCAAACCCTAAGTTTCCTTTAGGGTTTCAATTTTTTTATCTTGGCATTTAGATAAATGCTTAAACATTGGACACTAAAAGACTTTTCTTTCAACCTTAGATCCAAATTTGATAATAAAATAACCTTTTTTATCTTGGATATAATATTTGAAACTGAGATCACTTTATTTTTGCCTTAGACCTTATATCTGACATTGAAAGTATCTTCTTTTGACCTTAGATTTCATAAAAATTTACTAATCTCCATACACCAAAAAAAACTTTGTCTTTATCATGTTATTTCTAGTTATCATTTGAAGTATCTTTTCCATGTTATTTATCTATGCCATCTAAAAAACATACCACATTTATTTCTTTAATTCAAAATGTTAGGTTAAGTGGAAGTCCAAAATAGTATATTCAAGTTCCTTCAACCTATTCTATAATGGATGATATAGATTTTTTTATTACTATGATAAAATAATCATCAAATGTTATACACAATATTCATTAATGTAATTTTTTTAAAAGTAAAATATGACATGGGAATAAGAGAAAACATAAATTCATGATGTTATAATATTTACTTCACAACCTCAAGGTTGCAATAACTACCATATGACTCTCATTATTTGCCAATGGCTTAAATTGGATTATGTAGTCCATGTTGTTAACATCCAAATAATAAAGTTACTATATCATGAAACAAACTAACGTGTCCTTACTCAACCCCATCCACCTCTTGAACATCCTCTTCATGGTGTTTGCATGTATGTTCAATCAAAAATACCTAAGGTTTGTGCTTGTGAAGCCCTTAAAGAACAAATCGTCAGTGTGATAAATTCAATAGGAGAATTGCAAAAGCCAAATAAATATTTCAATTTAAATAATACTCATGGAAAAACAATAACACATATACAAAAAATCTAAAGTATGATAATGTTAATCATGTATCTACATATTCATCTAGTTATCTTGTGCCTCAAAATCAATATACATATACAACTATTGATTCAAAAAGTGTACAAAAGGATAATAAGAGTTCAAGTGATATTTTAAGATAAATACTTCAAAATAAGTTTATCACATTACTTTTTATGTCTCCTCTAAGGATATCTTAATACTATTGTGTATATCATAGAATTCATGGGCATCATAAAGATAGTTGTTTGGATTTAAAGGATAAAATACAAAAGATAAATTTTAGTGGTGATCCTATAATAGATACATCAATCAAGTAACCGACTTACATTATTATTACATCTTCTAAGGAACAAATAAAACTATAACAAATGAAAAAATCAAAACTAGTGCAAAAGAAACAAAAACAATAAGCATGAATACAAAAAGATAATCAAAGCAAAACAAGTTACAAATAGCAAACTTAGAATAAAAAACTTTAAATGGTAAAATTATAGAAAGAAAATTTACAAAATTAACAATAAATTTTATAAAATATACAATGATAAGTTACAAAAAGATAAATTATTAATAAAGAAGTAAAAAAAAACAAGTTTAAATCAAGCAAGAAAGAATCTTTAATAAATGGTTCTTTAAAAAAGCAGTTCAAAAGTAAGATATACCTACACAAGTTGAGATTAAAAGTGAGGTTTTAAATAAATTAACCAAAAACCATTAATCATATATAAATCCTTTATTTATTAACCCCCTCATAAATACTAATACATGTACTAATGTTAATATTTAATCCTTTTGTGAAGTCAATATATGTATCATGTTACTTCCCTAATATCTTGGGTATGACATACAACACTAATATGGTAGGGCCTTAATGATGTATTAAATCCATTGAGATACCAATCACACCAGGTTCAATATCATGTTCCTTTATATTTCACATTCACTCTACCTTGGACCAATGCAATGTAAAACTAGGAATATCATGGATGAAAATAATGGAAGTAAAACTAGGTAAAGATCATGATTATGTCACATTTGAACATGAAATTAAAATGGTTAAAGTTTCAATAGAATATTAATCTATATACAAAGAGATAAAAAATTGAAATTATTTATTATACAAACATTCAATAAAATACATCTAATAATATAAAAGTAGAGGAACATTATATGGTACATATGCAAAGTAAAAAGAAGACAAGAGTGGAATACCACCATTTTAGGATCAATACGATGATTATAATTATGATGATGATTTTGTAGAACATTATTTTAATAACATGACTATTATGAAGGAATCATATTTAAATATTAAATATGGTCACAACTCACATGATACAGAACCTACACATAGGCATCCACTTGATGAGATATTTTTCTTGTAGTAACATTATTTCTTGATCATTATATCATGTTCTTATATTGTTTCCACATGAATTGGATTTGATAAATTATTCTAATACCTTGGATATTTTTTAATTGTTGGCCTTTTGCTTCTTCTTTTTCAATTTTTAGATATGAAAAATTTAAAACAATGATTAATTCTACCATATTCTACCATTTATATTATTGTTTTCATAATATACACTAGCAAATTCCTATTTTCTAACAAGGACAACAATTTCCAGTCTAGGATGGGAATGTATTCCATTCCTATCCCACTTTGGATGCTCTTATCCTATACAAATTTCCATCTAGAAACCAAAAACATACCACACAGAGCCTTCATAATGTCAATTTCTAGACTTTTCACTTAGTTTCAGTACGTAAATAATTATTTATTCTTGTAAAAACTTTTATTTTCTAATATTTATTGTTTATAAATACTATATAGTTTAACAAGTGTACATTTTATGAAACAAGTATGTACAATAAGCCCTCTAAAGGAACTAATTTTGTTCCTACATATTATTTAAAGTTATAATTCATATATAGTGGGGTCATCTTACTCATGCATGGCTATGCAATCACTTTTAGTGTATATTTCACATCGACACATGCCATAGATTATTTATATCTCTCTCTTATTCTTATACTTTTGACACTTTTATTAACACTTGTTTTTATTATCTGACTCATAAAATTTAAAAAATGTAAACAAATTTATATAATGCAAAATTTTAAAAACATTCCACATATTCTAAAAAATTCAAAATCAGAACCTAAGAATGATTATATATATAGTTAACATCTTTGAAATATATTATTTATCTCATGATTAGTATATAGCATATTCCTTTTTCTATCACACATGTATTTCACTAGTATTCGTGAGTGTTATGCAAGAAATACAAACTTTTATAGGGACTAAGATGTTGGACTTACATTTACCAAGTAGCCTTGCTAAACTGGGGACATATTATCTATAGGTGATAGTAAGTATAGGTGTTATTATACCATAATTCTTATATTTTTAAGATTTATACTATTTATAAATGTCTTATTAACATCTATATCTTACATTGTGTACATGAATATCCTATTTGTTAGGATACGATCACATTACATATGCATGGTTAGGCTATATTTCTAGTTCTATGCTCCATTGATGTAATTAATTGTATATATTATATTATATCTTACGTGTCTATTATGCATGTCCCTTTACCCTTGTTTACAAACATATTCGAACATTTCTATGAGATCTTATGTGGTGTGTGCAACATTTGAATATGTACATTTTTTTTTGTCCCTTGACCCTATGTTATGTGTGACATTTGAACATGTATATTGTGTGAGTCCCCATGCCTTAATATTTAATATTTCTATCATTGTGCTTATATTCTTGTTGAGCCTGTTACTTTTATGAGTGTCATGAATCATATCATGCACTACTATCACATCAAATAATAAATCTATATGTATTTTATTATTATAAGCTTTATTGAAAAAATTATATAGGTCTTGTCTCATATGTTACATAAAAAATTCAAATGATGTAAATATTAATATGCTAACATACTTTTCAAATATGATAAATTTTTAAATGATTACATATTACTAAGCATATTATAGTTAAATTTTATATTGAGATGACTGACTTTTAGGATTAATTGCCTCATCTTAAAAGAGGGACATTTCAGTGGTATTTTTGTTCATGAGAAAAAAATTCAAAATCAAAATCAATTTTGGTATAGAATAAAACTTAAAGAGTTGAAAAATAGTTCAAAATTTAGTCATTAGCATAAATTATGAGGGCATATGCCATGCATATTCATTCACAATACAATAAAAAAGCACAAATTTAAATAGTATTGAGTACATGATATAGGTTCATGTACCAATTTTAAACATAATTTACAATTGACATCTACATATAGTTACAAATTTTATATTTATTAATGGGGGCATGATACAAATTGATGCACACTATGTTATTTTTTAAAATTTCAATTACTATTTGTTAAGTTGTAGACATAGTAGGGGCATGGGTTTACTCTATTCTATTTTGATCTTGCATTCAGAAACAAAGTTACAATTGAATCACAATCCATTTGCAGTTATTGATTCAATTTAAATGCATAATGTATATCTTAGAAGTTTAGTACCCTCTAGCATTATCTTTGTAAATCCATTTTAGATTTCAACCTATTTCACATCCTGGGGTTACAAAGTCTGGTTGAGTTAAATTTAGGTTTTTACATCCTATAATTAGTGTCATTTATATTACACAAGTGAAAATTTAATTTGGACTTGATCACCCTCAATTTTCTCCATTGGTTCATCTAAGGAACCAACTTTCTCTAAGTGTTTCATGATAAATCACAAATTATCCAATGCTTCAAGGAATCATCATCCCAAAACAAAGTTACAAAAGCAAACCATTGGTTTCACACATACATGTGTATTCCTCCCTTGCTCTCGTTTCAATTTCAATTTTCAAATTCAATATTTTTCAAATTTTAGTTATCAAAAGAACAAAGCAAGTACTTCATGTATTTTGTAGGGTTTTCCAAATACTATAGTGTTATACATGATTGGAGTATTATATCAAAGACAAAGTGTGTCTTACACACAAAGTTATATCTCTCCTTTAATCTAGTAATTTCATTTCTAAACTAGGGGGGCAACTGTAGACACCTAAATCTAGCCATGAATACTTGATCATATAAGTTTTGGCCCTTTTTCACTTTAATTAACTTGTGCACTTAATTAATACTTATTTTTCCACTTCACCCTATTATAAGCACTGATGAGGACCTATTTCGTTCCAAATTTTTATGTCACCTACAGAAGTGTTCTTATTACTAAAAATACCTTTAAGCATCTGTATGGACAAACTTAGATCCAAAATTATACATGTTTCCCTAAGGTACTAAAACGTCTAGTAGGGACAATAGTGGGAGGCATTCTTGTCTTTATGGTATCTTCATGTCTTTAGCCCTATAATGATTATTTTTTAAAATTAAACCCTCACTTATCTTATCTTGGATATTTTTAGGTTACCTAACATGTGAATTCTCCTTTTGGATTGCTATAAAGGTACACTCAAGTCACTTATTTTGACACTTGGAAATTTCAATACAGAAGCATATTTACATTATTACACACTTAAGTAAAAAAATTACATTCTTCTTAAATTTGATTATGGTTACTATAAACAATCATTATCCAAGTTAAAATCATGTTTTATTCAACCCTAAACAAATCATGATCAAGTATTAAATTTGGCTCTAAATGCATTCATATAGTCAAAGGGAAGCAATTGCACAGAGCACTCTAAGTCAAATAACTATGTAGACTTGATATCCCTCCTTGAATTATTGGATACATAGGTAGTGTTCAGTTATTATAGGGGTGATTAGGGTTATATTAGCTCAATTACACTCCACCTTTTTCTATTTATAGGGTTTAAATCATTATTATTCCTATTGTTGGGTCACATGATCCAAAATTATTTACTTTTTTATATTATTGTGGAAGTTAGTATTAACAAGGAACATACACCGCTTTGGTTGTTAGTTGTTTAATTAATAAATTTTTAGTTGGGGTTAGTAAGTTAGGGTTGAACCCATTTTATCCCATAGGATAACTTCTTGTAAAATCTTTATAAGATCGACACCTTTTTAAATACACTGAATAATATAATTTTACATTTTGTGAAAGGCTTGTTAAATTTACAATGTATTTTTTCATATTTACATGTGTGTGCATAATAATAATAGTGGTATCAAAGTTATGGTAAAGGAAGAGAGAGACAATGCATGTAAAAGTGGAGGGATAGAAAAATCATGTGAAAGAAGAGAAGAGTCATTTTTTAAAGGTATGCAGGACAAATATTTCTTATATGCCCAAAAATTCGTATTGAAGCTCTCATTATTATATGACCCAACCATAAGTCAATTTATACAGAATTTGGTACTCTAAAACTCATAAAAAATCCTTATGTGACCACCTACATAGTTTTAAAATCCTTTGCAGTAGTGCAACCCATATTTGTTTTATATAACCACCAAAACTCAGGTAAATGATGTGTTAATGAAATAAATTTTGATTTGTATGGTCCCAAGTTAATTTCAAGATTTGTTTAATTATTTTATATGGCTTGAACATCCAATTGTACATATTTCAAACCCTCGAAAAAACTATTGTAGAACATAATATATAAATTTGAGCATGAAAATCAATCCCTGGGCAATCAATTTATTTTCAAATTGCATTTTGTATGACCTAAACCCTTGAAATATCCATTTATATGGATTTGGCAGAAGTTTATAGTAGTTTTAATGTATTTTTGAGCATTCATTTAACATTAATATGTAATATTATGACATCTAGGATGTTATATTTATTTTTATGATGCAATGAAGCTTTAACAATTTGATTTTTTCCAAAACTATTGTATTACAGTGGGCCCCATATGTATTAAAAAATAAATGTTACTTTATAGTAAAATCATGGGTTAATTTTTGGTGAATGGATTTTACATGCACCAATATTTTTTTTTTTGTAAAAAATTAGAAAAAAATTACAATTTAAAATTTATATCTTGCTTGCACATCTTGTAATTACTGGTAGAGGAGTTTATCAAAATTGTTTTGTAAGTTACTTGCAAAGGACAGGTCTCAAGTTTAAAACCCCACCAAGATATCCTATTTTTTGGTAAAAATTAGTTTAAGCAACCTTTTTTTAATATTCCATTTGTAAGGTGTAATTTTTGCTACACTTGTGACACTTTTTAAGACTTTTTGTGACTTTTTCATCTAGTTGCTATTTGTACAAAGGTGGTCATGTGACTAGTCAATCTCTAGGTTTTGGGACATTAAAAACACAATGGAATGGTTAATTTTATGATTTTAAGATTTGTTACATTATTTTTACTTTAAATCAAAAATTGGTGTATAAGGGTGCAATTTTTATGGAAACTGACACCTTCAAAATGAAAATTTTCATCATGTCATCTCACTCTTGTGTTATTGAAGAACATGTCATACATTTTAGGTCCATCAGGATATTTTTTATTACCAAAGTGTAAGCATAAAACTAGAGGTTGGAGGATCCCTTGGATGTAGGAGGATAATTTTCCTTTTATAGTTAACTATTCACTTGAAGTTTGGGTCAAATTCTTGAATAACATTTTTGGTAGCAGTAGTGTGTTTTTTTAGTTTGTTGTTGCTTTATATTTTGATTTTATTCAATTCATTTATATTCATTATGGGGAGTAGACAAAGTATATTTGATTTGTATTTTTGTTGCAAGGGCTTCTCACCTCTCACCTGATAGGGGGGAAGATATTGCATGGCCTTTGATCAATTGTTGGTGATTGTACAAGTTAACATAGGATTTGATAGTACTATTGTGTTGATCAAATCTCTATCAAAGTTTATTCAAAATTAAGGATATATGTCATAAAAAATATTTAATAGTCACTTAGATATGTTTTTGTGTGAGATATTATGTGGATTGATGTGATTAAACAAGCCTTAATCATGTTCTATTATAGTAAAATATAAAATGGTTAGAGGGGATGAGAAGATCTTGATCATGTTCATCATTCATGCCATAAATTTGAGAGGAGGGATTCTTGGAATCAACATCAATTGATCATTATCAAGATGTATAGTGTGCCAATTATAGGTATGGAAAATGCTTTTGATGATTCTATATTCATAGATCTAGATCATATTCTATACACTTTTTTAGATTATGGGGGGTTTTTTGGGTCACGTGATCCAAATTTATTTACATTGTTAAGTTAGTGTGGGAGTTAGTATTAATGGGGCACATACACCCCTTTAGTTAGTTGCTTAATTTTTAAAAATTAGTTAGTTTGGGTTAGTAAGTTAGTTGGGGCCAAATAATTTGGGTCCCATATGATAACTTCTCATAAAATCTTTACAAGCTTGTGACCTTTGTAAATACATTTGTTAAATTTACAATATAGTTTTTCATATTTACATGTGTGCATGGCCCTAACACTTATTAGGGTTTCAACATCAAAGAAGTTATTTTTAGGTCTTTCAAACACTTTTGAAGGTAAAATTATGCATAGATACTTAAATCTCATTGTCTCAGGTGATCATACTCTACTTTCCTATTTTTTAACAAAATACAAGATCGACCAAGTAGGAAAGTAGTGGAATTTGATCATGTCCTTAGTCTATCAATCCTAGCCTAGTTAAATTTTTGTTCCCACTTCTCAACCCTTATAGAGTATGTTCCCATTTTCCTACTTTGGCCTTTTGTCAATTATCATAATAAGATCTAGATCTAAAACAACAATTTTGTCTTTTCAATTCATAATTATTTTTGCAATCATTTACATCTTTTCAAATTTAATTATTTGCATTAATTCTATTAATCAAAAGTTCATTTCTATCATTCTAATTTATTTTATTCAATTTATCTTAAGCAGGGTTAATTCACCTTTTAATCCAATTTTAGATAAAACACGTAGGTTCTAGTGTTTATGATTATTTCACCAAACTATGACAAACCAAAATAGTTCATGAGTATCAACTTAAATTTTAAAAATTGGCCAACCAAACTATAGGGTTAAATAATGATTTTTTCAATATTTTTTCATCTGTGGATGCAAAGATATAATTCAAGTAGATAAAAATATGTTTAAAACATAAAACATGATGAAATCATTATGACTAACCAATATTGTGGATGATAAAATCACCTCCCAACATCGATCTTATAAATTTGGTTATTTTAATACATCTACATCACTATGTCTAGTCACAAACCCTCATCTAAAATTCACCCCCATTAAAAGCCTTGTAGAGGTAAAAATGTGTGTTCATCATGAAAAAGGGATATGTTACAATTTTGATAAATTTTTTATCAAAGCACACAATATAAATTGTATTTATTATATGTCGAGTCACTACCAAATGTTGAAGAATGTGAAGATGCTCAATATTCCCATGATGAAGAACTTGAACTTGAATAACTCATCACCACATATTCGCACCCCAAAATTTTGATGTATGTCTTCATCATGGTAACTACTTCTTAAACTATGAGAGTAAATAGGTATTTGAAGAAGCACCCCCTCACTATTCTATTTGACTCTATTATCACACAATTTCATTCAACTTTAGTTGGCAAACCAAGCTAATTATTTCATGCACCTTTGTTTTAGATTTGAAGTTATGTTTTTTAATGGAGGAGCATTTTCATGTAAGGGCAAGTGTCACAATGTTCATATTTCCTTAGGTATTTTACCCTAAAAACAAACATTTTTTACCTTCACTTTGGTGTATTTGTTGTGGTTCTTGGATCCCAATGGTTGTGTATACTTAGCCCTATCATGTGGGACTTTTAATAACTTTGTATGTAAACATGATAAAAGGCCTTTAACCAGGATCATCTAGTGTCATCAATTCCCATTGCATAAATAATCTCCTCAAGAAATTCTTACATTGAATCATTTCTCAACTCTTCTATATTCAAATGAGTACATCTCCTTATTCCCACTAGCCTATTGACTTGAAAAAATTTCTAGTTAAACATGCATCAAAAAAAATTTAAAAAAAGATTTCCACCTAGTTGACTAGAAGACCATTGTATTCAACTACTTACATCTATTGTACCCCTAAAATTAATCCATATAACTATCTTTTATTATATAAATCCAAAATTGAGAAAATATTTCAAGAACACCTTCATGAAGGAGTCATTTATTTGAGCACAAACCCACACTACTCCTCAATCTTACTAGTCTAAAAAAAGTATAGACCTTGGCATCTATATATTAATCTTCATGAGCTCAAAATAACACTATTAAAGATAAATTTATTATCCTAGTGATAGATGAAATTTTTTATTAGCTTCATGGTGCCCACTTATTCTCTAAATTAGATATCCAGACTTGTTATCACCATATTTGCCTATGAGATGAAGACATTCCAAAAAATACTTTAAACACACATGATGACCATTATGAATTCCTATTCATTCCCTTCAATATTATAAATTCCCATTCCACCTTCCAAGGTTTGTTAAACAAAATCTTTCACCCCTTTTTCAATAAATCACCTTGTTCTTCTTTGATGATATATTGATTTACAATAAATCTTGGGAAGAATGTATTAAACACCTCAAGGTGGATTTACAAATTCTTATAGACCATTATATCTATTCAAAAATTTAAAATGTTCCTTTGGTTAGCATGAGATGGATTATGTAGGCTATATTGTCTCAATATCTATCATTTGGTTCAACCCAAAAAAAATAGAGGCCATGAAAAACTGGCCTATTCGCAAGACACTCAAAACCCTTCATGGATTTCTTGGCCTCACTAGATACTACCATATATTTTTCAAAGAGTATATTAAAATTTCTTCCCCATTAACCTCCATGCAAAAAATACTCATTTTTTGGTCCATTGTAGTTAAACAAGATTTTGGGGTACTCAAGTAGGCTATGTGTAATACACTTTTTTTTCCATGTCATATTTATTGAAGAAATTTATCATTGATAGTGAAACATGTGGTGACAATCATGGTGATGTCCTCATGCAAGAGGGGCATCCCATCGCCTTCACTATCAAATCCCTTAGCAGGAGAAATTTGGTGCAATCAACATATGAGAAGGAAATGATGTCTATACTCCATGTTGTCAATAAGTGGTGATCATACCTGGTGGGTTAGAATTTTTCCATCAAAACTAATCATCAAAGACTAAAATACATCTTGGATTAATAAGTCTCTTTCATAGTTAAATAAAAGTGATTTTTCAAATTAATGGGGTATGATTATGATAACACTTATAATAAGGGCAAGGAAAATCTTATCATTGATGCACTATCCTAATAATACAAAGAACATTAAAAAAAAATTATTTATCCATCTTAATTTAATAATGGATGCATGACATCCAACAAGAGTGACAATAATATAGTTACACAAAAAATAATCTGACAATTTTATATGGACCTGGCTTCCAAACCTAACTATAATTAAGATGGCCAATATTTATGATATAAAGATTGCATTGTCTTTATGTTTAGATCTAGGTTCTGTCACAATGTTTTGCATGAGTTACATGACTCATGTTATATAGGTAATTTGAGTTTTTTTATAATATATGAACATGTTTTTCATAGTGTTTTTGGCTAGGAATCAAGCAAGATATCAAGACATTTGTTGAAAAATGTCAAATATGTCAACATAATGATGAAGAGATAGTGGTAGTGCCTAGCTTAATCTAACCCCTAATAATTTTTCAATTTATTTTTCCCTTATCCAAGTATCTTTTATAATGATTATCAAAATATGGTGGGAAGTTAATCATTCTAGTGGTGGTAGATCACCTCCCTAAATATGTTCATTTATATGTCTTGGCCCATCCTTACACTACTTATACCATTAGCCAAACATTCCTTTATAAAATATTCCATCTTCATGGAACCTAAATTCTATTATATCTAATCATGATTTAGCTTTCACAAAATACTTCTAGCAAAAACTCTTCAATCACACAAGTACTCAACTAAAAATGGGCTAAGGTTACCACCCACAGATAGATGGCCAAACTAAAATTGTTAATAAATGCCTAGAATCATATCTTCATTGCTTTACCTCTGATCAATAACATCAATGGATCAAATGGTTACCACTTAAAAATGGTGGTACAACACCACCTATCACATAGCCACCAAGATGACTCCTTCTGAAGTTGTTTATGGTCAAAATCCATGATCTCTTATTGCTTATCTTCCTAACATATTTCATGTGAAAGTAGTGGACATTACCCTTGGCACTTTGGATAATATTCTTCACCTTCTAAATGATAATCTCCACATGGCACAAAATCACATGAATCCACATGTAGATCAACATCATTATGAATGCACCTTCTAATGTGGTTTTCCTTTAACTACAACCTTATATGTAGTCCTCTCTCAAGATAAAGGGATGTCAAACACTTGATCCAAAGTTATATGTAAATTATAAGGTTCTTTAATAAATTGGCCATATTATGTACAAGTTGTAAATTCCACCCTCTTATTGTATACATCCATTTTTTCATGTCTCATGTTTGAATAAAAAATTTGGTCATAATGTCACAACTCAAATATTAATTCCTAAGCTTGATGCAAAAGGATATCTTCTTCTTGAACCTAAAACTATTTTATAGATACATTCCCTTCAACTTTGAAATTGGACCATCATTGAGGTTCTAGTCTAGTGGTATGGAGTGTAGCCAAATATGCCATGTGGGAACCTCTCCTTCAAGTCCAACAATAATTTCCTTATCATTAAATTTTAGGTCAAAGATTTTTAAAGGGATGGCATGTTAGGACCCATTTGTCCTAGCTCTTTCTTTATAATCATTGTCTTTAATAAAATCTATGGATGCATATGCTTTTTAAGTAATCCCTTGAGCTAATTGTAATAACCCCACATGCTTGGGAAGTAGTAGTTAGATAGAATAGATTTATTTTATATAAGATCCTATACTAATGGAAAGGAATCCATGCCTTATATTGTATTTTGATTTCTCAAAGGAGGTTTCCCCCTCAAAGATGTTGGAAATATAGTAATACAATTTTGCTCCATTTTTTATGTAATACATTCTCTTTATGTTCATTTGAAGTATTATTTTTGGTATTTGTAGAATTTTTATAATCTATTGCAGAAAGGTCATATCACTTGGTAAGAGTATTCTAACTATGAATGTTATTTATTATATCACCTGTTCGTATATAAAATATACCTACCCTAAACTTGCATCACTATAGCTCTATTTTATTTTTATATGGTATGTTTTATGTTATCTGAGAAATTATGGTGTGTTTCATCTAAATTTTTTAACAACTAGGAAATGCATCTTCTGGAAGTTAGGTTATTTCTTCAATTTTAGTAAGTAGTGAGTCTCGTGCTTCTACTAAGGATATTTTTTTGAACAAGATAAATAATGATCTTATTCATAACATAAATCCTATATTTTCCACAAATTAGTTTAAAGATAGGATGTATGTTTGAAGAACATTTAAATTTATTGGATCTTAAGAATTTCAACACTATATATAATTATGTTTACTAATAAGTGTTAATATTTGAAGTTTCTTATAAGTCTTTTTCCATATTGATGCCTAATGAAAGGGACTGATAAGAAAAGAACTTACTGAAATAATTGTGACAAAATTACTTTCTATCATATGCAATAGTGGTAATCCTTATATTTTATAATTATGAGCTTATACATGCCCATCGGTTCATATTTTATATAACATTCCACTTTATGTGTCTTACTTCACTATAGTTATAAGTGATCTCACCCATAATATTTTATTTAAATGAAATGAACATATAATTATTTTTCAATAATTTTAATAGAAATTATAGACAAGAAAAAAAATGTTTTTATGTTCATTACTCTTAGCTAGGCCAAACTAGGACACAATAAAGACATAAAATATATTATTTTATTTAGGTCAATGTGTTTATAGCTTGTCATTGATTACCAAGACACAAATTCTAAATACTATTGTATATTTATGATTGAAAAAATTAATGATGATAATTATCATTTTCCACACAACATTTTTTGGTATATATTTTTTGCTTTAGGTATTTCTTCAATATAAAAAAATTACCAAAATCATATAGTATTTATAAGAAAATGATAATTATTCACTTGTATTTTTTTGGATTAAATGATTTATAATTTGTCTACCATTCTACATTGTATAAGGTTTTTTAATCCTTATAAAAAAAATCTTGTTGGAAATAGTAAATGAGAATAGAGATAAAGGAAATTAGAAATAAATATGAAACATTAAAAAAGAAAAGGAATAAATGAGATAACATTAAAATAAATAAATAAAATATGAAAAAAAACACAAGAATACAATTAGGATATCTCAACCAGTAACCAAGTCAAGAGACAATGTAATCAAAATAATATATTTCTAGGGCACCCAAGATTCAAGGAACGATAATTCCACCCCAAAGAAATCATCATCATTTATAATAGTCCATGTAGAAATATTGATTTCATATCCCATTGATGTTTTGGTTTATGCTTATTTTTATTTTGAGACCATGTGTACTTTATTTGGGATATACTTTCAAAGTTACACCTTAATATTTCTTGCTATGAATAATAACATTGGTTTCTCACTTCTTGATTCTACTTGTAAGATATCTTCTTATTTTTTTAGTTTTGGTAATTATTTATCTCTTTGAGTTTTGGTCAATTGTATTTTATGTCTAATTTTAATACATTAATGCATAGTTGAAGGAATTTCACTTATTTTATGTATCCATGGGCATCCAAATAACTTCTTATATGATCCATTACTAGCTAGTACATGAAATAAGCTTTGAAATCTATTTGGAACCAATTAAATAGGTAAGATTATGTAACATAAATCCTCTTTTCCTATACCATCATAATTTTTTAGAATATTTTATAACATAAATCTCACCTTCCCCTTATAATAATGGTTTTCCAAGTGGTAATAGTGGTACTTTGTAAAGATAGTATTAGCACAACTATTCTCATCATCGCTCTCACAATCAAGTCCATGGATCTCCTCAGTGCCACCATTCTCCACACCCAATTTCACATGGAGGGTGGGGTACTCTACCTCCACATCCTCCACACACTCAATTTTGATGTTTTATACCTCTTTTGGGATATAAAAAATTGAATTATCCACCAGGGAGCTCACAAGGTGGTTTATAAATGTCACCAAATAACAAATTTCCAAGGCTTGAGTAGCAATTTCTCCTTGTTGCACTAATCAAGATGAATATTTTTATGAAGAAGGAGATCATACCACTATCAATTTTGGTTGAGACCCTATTTCAGTGGGGTATGACATGTTAGGATTTGGCTAGGGTGATCCCCATGATAAAGACCCCCATTATGTTGGTCTTTTTGCCATGGTTGCTTAGTATTCTAGTAGTTAATTTTTTGATGTAATAGATATGTTCTAGGATTGTCTTAGTATTTTTTTTTTTGTTCCTAGGATTTGCTTACTTTGGTGATTTTATAGCGTGCTCTCATACCACCTTTTTTTTTTTGAATAATCTTGTATATTTATTATATTATTTAATATAATAAGATTTATTTCATCAATAAAAAAGTAGAAGACCGTAAAGAAATTTATTGGGACAAATTCAAGCTTGAGCTATTATCTACCACAATTAAATCCTTTTATTCACCATATATAAAATCTATTATGAACAAAGCACCATTATATGAGCCATCACTCATAATTTTAATCTCATCAAATATAATATTGATCGAAGTTTTTGTTCTTTTGTTTAGTTGAATTGTACTCATATAAGATATCATTAGATAAGGTCCATAGTCCAATACAACTTTATTGTAACTCTTAATTTTATTGTCAACCACATGCATATTTGAAAATCTATGTTTTTCCTTACTTTGGTTTAGAAGAGGATTTTTAAAGGTCTTAAAATGTTGATTTAGAATAGAAACTAAGTTTTGTGTTATAATTGGATATATGAATTCAATTATTTTCAAAGAGATCTTGAATCTTATGATTCAATGCCATATACTTAATTTTTCAATATCCTTGAATTATATTATACTAAAAATGCACTTGGATCATAATTTATAAAAAAAAAGGTTTTTAAGGATTTAATTCTCTTATTAAATGTAAATAAAGTGTGTTGCACTCAAGTAATTTATTCAAGAGTTGTAGTAGAATTTCTATAATCCTAGTGAGTTATCTTCACTCATTTTCTTGGGTTACGACAATATTATGAGATGGTTTCTCTATGGTATATACAAAATTCATATTTGGATACCTACCCATATTTTTTCCATCTTAAATTTTGATATTCTTTGTAATTTTAAAGCATTGGAATAAGACACATTAATATAATATTTTAGAACATTTGCATCCAAAATCTTGATTTAAAATTATGTAATAGAATGGAAAATCTCATCAAAGGATTGATAAGAATAAAAATTACTTTGTCTTTAATAATAATGGACACTTTTCCTTTTCTTGAAATCAATTGATAGATGGTTCCCTTCTTATTGGTATTGCTAATACTCAATCATAAAATCATGCTTAAATTGTTGTGGATGTATTTGTCAAGGTGGATATAGATTGAAATAAATCCCTATCACTTTAGAAGGATTAAATAAAAAATATATGATTCTCACATCATTATCAAAGTGAACAAATCAAATTTGATAGTTGATCTAGTGCTGAGGGTAGAAGTACTAGAGGAAAAGGAATATTATGCTTATCTTAGTCTCATATGAAAATTCCATAAGTTTTAGCCTACCCTTTCCTATATGTACTCTTAGATCTCATTGAAATGGAAACCTATTTTATTAGATGAATTTTTCATTTACCCTTGCATCAAAGGAAATTATATTTTAGTATGTGGTTCAATGAAGGATATCGAGATGCTTTACAGTTGTGTCCTTGGCCATAGGGTTCAAAAATAATTTGCATGAAACCATGGTATCTTGATCTTAATCCTTCTAAATATATTTTATTTTTGGTTCCTATCTAGGTTAGTGTTAGCCATGGAATGTGCACACTAATTTCTCAAACATATGAATGTGTCACATGGACAAGGACCATGGCTTCTTTTTCATTAGTGTTTACATTAAAATATTATTACAATGATATTATATTTCTATCTGGGATTATGTACATGGATTCTTTAGTAGCAATAATACATGTTGACATATCTAGATGCCAAGTATAGACATCGTGGCTACAAAAATCCAATTTTTAAGATTATATATTCCTATGGATTATAGTAGAATGGGTTGGATAATTTTGGATAATATTGTATGAGTTCATTTTGATTAATTTGCCTATGAATGCATGAAATACTAAGTGTAGGCATTGGATATTTGGAATGAATGTGTAATGAGTGCCTTAATAGTATAAATATTAGTAAGATTCAAGAATTGGTGATTAATATGATGGTTTTGTGTTCCCTATTATAGTTTATATCTTTTGTGTGCCAATATGTT
Organism: Torreya grandis; assembly: GCA_037957365.1. Lineage (NCBI taxonomy): Eukaryota > Viridiplantae > Streptophyta > Pinopsida > Cupressales > Taxaceae > Torreya > Torreya grandis. Next base: position 6,272,512 of record JARHVA010000239.1, on the reverse strand, counting down.
TTACAACATTAATTATCATGAAAGGGATTTGTTTTCTATGTAACATCATCTAGTTACTATGATATTGAGTTCTATTCCATAAGATCTCTATGTAATGATATCATCCCTAGGGAAATATCTATGATCTACTTCTAATAGCTAGAAGTCATATTATGTTAATTGATTACTAAAAGGTCTTTCTTTTACAAGCAAACACCCATGTATTCACACCTAGGTATTATTATTATGTATCTTTCTAAGTATACCTTCATAGGATTACCTAAGATTGTGTTAAACATCAACAATACTAGTATAAAAATGAATACCTTATAATTGCATCACCTTTATTACAATCTCCTTCCATAAATCATAGGATTTATCCTTATAATTAGCATGTTCTAGTGAACCCAAGAACCTTTACTAACAATGGTGCAGTGAACATGGAACTCACTGTATGAGGATATGCTAAGGTGATTTCCTATCCAAAGATACATGGAGATCTAGATATATTATAAAATCATTGATTTTGTGCAAAAGGAAGCTCAAAAAATAGGGTGTTCTAAATAGTAAATTGTGTAGGAACACATTTATAATGAAATTTATGAGATATTCTGGTCCAAACTACATGGATTGCTAGTTGATTAGTTGGCTCATCTAGAACATCATTGTTTCATATATTATGCAATCACTGACATTACATGGTCTAAGGAGAAGATTGAAAATCTTTAAGCCTTAAACACTAGTTAGACCCATGTGATAGGTCATTGGTTGGACTCAAAAATTGATGGGTTTATCAAAAAATTCATAGTACAAGGCTACATAGCATTTGAAGTGGAAAATATCTATTTATGAGAGGGATAAGAGTAAAAAAATTCAATGACTTCCTATGTTCATTAATATGTTTTCTATGGAGAAAGCGATAGTACCTATTCCCTTCCATATGGATTAGTCACTTAGGTCACCATGGGGGTGTGTGTCACAAAAGGGAGAATGAATAAAAGATGAAAAATTAGAGCTTAAACTTGAGTCCAAAATGGATAATCAAGAGGAGAAGGACCAGAAGAAGACTCTAGAGTTATAAAGTAAGTTTAGAAAATAAAGGATATGGAATAAATAAAGTGCACTTTAAGAAATTATGAAAAGGAGTAGTAGTATTGATGATTTGGATGAGAGGATAAGATAGAAAAGTGTGTGATGAGAAGAGACAAAGTGAGGATCCTAGGAAAATCAAGGATAAAGAGTGAGGAAGTGATGAGGATCTATCATGGATAAAGGAAAAGGGTATTAGTATATAAGTAGATTAGATGGTTAAAAGCTTGTAGCTTCTAGGAAGGTTATTCTAGAGAGAGAAAGAAGGACTTCCCTATAGTCATAGACATAGTATAAGTTCAAGTTTCAAGAGATATATCTTTGTAGGTAAGGATAATTTCTCAAGGAAGCATACATCCCCTGAGCCCAATTTTTTTTTAAAAATCATAGTAATTCCTACACATCTTTAGATGATGACACTTGGTAAGGACCCATTCCAAAAGAGATTTGCATATAAATCCTAAAAATATAGAAGACCATGTATCATAAATTCTAAAGTTTCTCGACCCAATAGAAGAAGAATATAACATCATTATTATCAATAGATACATACCCCTTAATTCTTACATAAGCCAAGGATTTCATTATATAACTTCAAATTTTAGAATAAGGAGACAATGAAGATATCTCTATGACTACTTCATTAACAGACCAAGAGGAGACATCATAACCACCACCAACCTAGGAGGCACCTCAAACCCCATAAAAGCCTCAGAAGCAAAAACCATCCTCATTAGTCAGACTATAGAATCCCTAAAAACCACCACCATCTTAGACATTAGTTGTAATAAAATCAACTATGAGACTTGCAAGAAACCTCACTATGGTAACTCAATTAGGGGCACTGACCCACCTGGCTCCCTATGATGGGTTTATAGACCCATAATAGTACCTGCTCACCTGTACTATGAAATGTCAATCTAAAGGAAGTGTAATGAAGGGTGATTTGATTGGATCATTGTCTAGTAGAGCATTAGAATTTATATTCCACAAAGGTGTCAACTAAACAACACTACAAGAAGTAAAAACATTATTGATCATAGAATTTAAATTCTAGAAATGCTCCAGTCAGACCATACAAGATCTCAAGGAAATTCAATAAGGATCCAAAGATATTGTCTATGAATATGATCATATATTTTTAGATTTAATAAAAAAATTAAGTTTTTTATAGAATATAAATACAAGGTTGTTTGGTTTATATAGGGACTACGACCAAGGATAAGGTTTACTCTTGTGCAAACCCAGTTCACTAATAAAGTAGAGTCAAGGATAGTTGCAATCTAAGTGGAGTAGATTGAAGATTATGGAGGAGATTTGGATCCTAGCTCATAAATATCAAATACCTTTAAAATCCTTATAAAAATATTAGAACAATAATAAGTAGTGCAAAGACCTAGGTTATATCTTTGGTGTATATAGTATGGTAAAGAAGGGCACCATATAAATGAGTTCCCAAGAATAAAAACTAAGTTATTTACTATATGTCATATAGGAGGACATGTGACATCTCAATGTCACCTATTGTAATAATACGTGAGGAATCCATAGACATTGTATTGCAACTTTTGTAAAGCCCATAATCATGATGAGAAGAATTGCTAAGCTCTTTAAGAAATGAGAGAAGATGTCACCAAAAATGTATTTGAAGTGGTTGTGAAGAAATAAAATACTATAACATAGGATATTATCACACCTAAAGCAAACAGGCCTAGCACCAATCTTAATATTGCACCTTGGGCACTAACAGTACCATCCTATCAATGTACAGACATACCTAGTTAGAATATTCTTGTTTAGAATTAGACAGCCCCTATAGAAAATTAGAATTCATGAATCTTGTGATTCCATAGCCAATGCAGTCTAATTGGGCACCTTAATCAACTCAGACCTAATACGGTATATATGGGGTACTCAACAACCATAAGGGTGTAATCCACAATAGAATTCTATAAAATTTAGACCATAATAGCTTGGTAACTAGGGGATTTTAACAAATAGAGAAGGATACCGAGGAAGAACTAGGGAAGGTTATTGAGGAGGATAATAAGGAGGTAGAAGAAATAGACCATGACCTCTAATTCAATGTTATTTGTGCAAGGATTTCAACCTTGTACAAATGAATTACCCTATGAACCCACAATGTTAATCCTACTATGATTATTATAGGGTTTCTGAATAACATGATATAGAGGATTGCTTGGTGTTGGAAAAGTAGTGAGAAGACAAGGCTTTAAGAAATGTAATTATGGTAATTGCATAACCTTGATAGGATGTCTTCTTATAATCTATCACACACTAATAACATGCATAGCAAGGACTACCACATTTATAATTTCTGTAGGACCATCAGATGAGGAAAGCACAACTAGATAAATATCCAAAACTAGTCACAGAGAAAGGGTTAATACACAAATCAATGTAGATTCTAAAAATGATTTAATAACAAGAGACCACTGAAGATGAAGTTAAATCCATACATGGAAAAAATGTGGGTAGATAGTGAACATCATGTAATAATATTGTGTTTTCACCACCATGATAGACTTAAGAATCTCCTTATTATAGTAAAAAATGAGTATATGTCATAAAACATCACCAATTTGATCCATAATATTCTAGAGTGTGCACAAAAGGGCCGACAACGAGTGAATCATATGATTTGGTATGTAAAAAATAAAAATCCTTGGGATGTTGATTCAAGAATGGACATTGAGATAGTAGGGTATGAGGTACCTAAATTAGTGTTCAATTTTGACACCACTATTAATATGATCCCTAGGTCAAAATGGATTGTTATTGGCTAACCTATATTAAGTTACAGCCTTGTTACTCTGAGTCTTGTGGATTATGGGCACGTCAAATTGATTGCTCAATTTAAGGATGTGGCTGTCAAAGTCAAATAATTAATTCTATATAGTAACTTTGAATTCATAGTTATGAATATATATGAGATGCACTATCATGCGCTAATTAGAAAAAAATGGGCCTATGATGGCCAGATAACCATCAATATAGTAAGGAACTATTTGGAAGCTCATCAGGGAGACAATATTATGTTCATTCCATTAAATAAGGATGGATAAAATTCATACTACATCCCTAAATATTCAAACTCCCCTATGTCTATAGAGAGGATAGTTAGATGAAGGTAAATGTTGAAGATAGATGACAGGCCCTACAAACTGCTCAATACAACTTTCTCTACAATAACACAATCCTATTGAAGGTAACATTATGTTCATAAGAGTTACCTATCAAGCCTATACTAACATTTTTATATATTCCACCATTAATTAGAGATTATGTGTGCTTCATGTCTTTAAGGTCACCAACTCAATCAAACATCAATTTTATATAGCAAGCTGATCTAACAAATCAAGATTGCATAGAACTCAAAAGAGAAGGCATTATACCTTGGGATAAGGATTATTCAACAAGAGGATATTTTGACACTCACATTCTCAATTAGATGAAGGGTGACCATGAGTTATGCCTCTACACATGGTCTTTGAAACAAAATGTTAATTACCACATTACTTTGCCACTGAGGATGTTGGCTAGTTTATTCTTTGATTCCAACATGTCCCTGATATCTACCAAAGAGTTAGTGCACTCAACTATACATTGAAGGGTATTTATTTTAACTAGGGGTCATTACATTAGGAGGTATATATTCAATGGGATGGAGCCTATGAAATACTTCTAGCTTAGTTCCAATTACTAAAGGTAGTTACAAAGGACTAGTCACTATTTCATGAAGGAGACTACCTTGAGCTTCATACTTACTAGTGTGTTAAGGCTTGTATTGTATAATCTATCACTCTAAAATATTAGTTACATATATTCCACTATACTTTGGGTACCCTTCTTATTAATTGGTACATACACTAGGAGCATAGAAGGGAAACAAGACATTAGGCACATGTTCAAGGTAATTTTATTCAAACCTTTATTTTTAATGATGATAACCCTTTGACATAAAAGGCATTGAAAAAGATAAATTCCTTTTTATTCCATGGAAGGATTAAAGACTTAGATGGAAAAATTGATTCATCATCTTCCCATGATGCAGCCTACAATTTAAATAAAGTCTTACATGCCTATAAATCAAAGAAGGATAAGGCAAATATATCTATTCCACCATGTCATAAAGTATAAGATGAAAATGATATGATAAAATATTTAGTTGAGGAGAATGACATGGCCCTCATATAATTATTTAAATCATAATGATAATTTGAGACACATCTAGTTCTAGTCACATAATCATCTGAAGAAGAAATGTTGTGACATCTTAATATTCTAGAGTGAGAAATTGAATGGCTACTGTGTTATTCCATTCCTAAAGAAGAATGTAATATTTACCATGAACCTTTGAAAGATCACATTGAGAATATTGGAATAGAGGTTGCTCCTAAATTGGCACATATTGGTGATTATTGGTCACAAGAAGACATATTTAGAGTATTATAGATCTTACAATATTATCAAGATGTCTTCCCAACTAAATTCATGGAAGTCAAGGATGTTGACCCATCTATAGGGGAGATGCACATTGAACTGAAGGAGTGTACATGATTAATTAGTAAAATTCCATAGCATTTAAACCCAAACATGAAGCTAAAGGTCAAGGTTGAACTGGGCTACATGCAGGAGGTAGGAATTATCTTTCCTATGGATAAAAATGACTAGTTGAGCCCTATGGTTATCCAGCCAAAGAAGACCAATGAGATATAAGTCTTTATAAACTATCATCTTTTAAATGAGGCATATGTTAATGACCCTTTCCCTATTCCCTTTAATGATGAAGTTCTAGAAGCAGTCACATGCCATGAGGTATATTCTTTTACTGATGGTTTCAGTGGGTACCATTATGTCCAAATCGTAGAAGAAGATAGAGCCAAGATGACCTTTGTAACAAAATGGAGTTCTTTTCCATACAAGGTAAAGCCATTTGGACTAAAAAATGCACCTGTGATTTTATTGAGGGATGTTGTACCTACATTTAAGGATTTAATCTATGATTTTTTAGAAGTCTATTTGGATGATTGGGTAGTATTTTCATTGTTTAGAAATGATTTGTCAAAATTAATACTTATGTTAGAATGATGTAGAGCACTGAGGATAGCACTCAATTTTTAAAAATGTTTTTTTACACCCCTTGGGGTTTTGTTGGGGCATGTAGTCTACAGCAAAGGTATCTTGGTAGATCCATCCAAGATTACAGTAATTATGGGAGTGCCACCAGCCTAAGTGATATGGATGTGAGATCCTTCCTTGGACATACAAGATACTATAAAAAATTTATTAAGGGGTATGATGTGATATGCCCATTTAGAGAAGTTACTGAGGAAGTAAACATAGTTCATGTGGATAGATGAATTCCATGTGGCATTCATTAATTTAGAGTAGATATTGATAACTATGTTGATATTGCTTTTCCCAGATTGGAGTAAGTCCTTCCACGTACATGTGGACACATTAGGGATTGCAGTTGGTACTATGTTGGTACAGCCAAGAGAAGATGGACTAGATCAACCCATTTATTTTACTATTTAAAATATATCTATAACTAAAAGGAGTTATAATACTATTAAGAGTGAATCCCTTACGATAGTATTCACACTATACAAAATTTACCTCTACCTATTAGCTATGTTGTCTGAGTTATTCACCAATCATCAAGATCTATGCTATCTAGCAAATAAACCCTTAGTACGAGGTTTCATATCTTGATGGGTAATTCCTTTTCAGGAGTTTTAATTCCAAATTAATGTCAAACATGGTCAAGAAAATGTAGGAGAAGGTCATTTAAGTTAGCTCTAAAATGGTTAATAACTAGAATAAATTCTTGATTAATCACCTTACGCACACCTATCATGTGTGTTTATTATTCCTAACTAACTGGAGAAGATCACACAATTTTTGGAATAAGAAACATTCTCAAAACACTACACATAATGAGAGAAGAAGCAATTGGTTAATAAGGCCCTTCCTTTTAGTATAATTAGAGGACTTTTGTACTATTTAGGCAAGAATGAAGTATTATGTAGAGTAGCACTTGATCATGAATGACCTCAAATACTTGAGGAAGCACATTAAGGTATCATTGGAGATCACTTCACTATAGATGCTACTACAATAATTTTTTTATAAAGTGGCCTATGGTAGCCTTATATATTTCAAGATGCACACTGTATCGCATAGTAGTGTGATGTCTATCAAAGGATGGGAAGGCCAAACTAATGGGATGAAATGTTGCTTCATCCAATGCTTATGAAGCAACATTTTGAACAATGGGGGATTGAATTTTTAGTCATATCAAACTAACCAATAAATGTAGTCATGCACACTATATAGTCACTATAATCAACTAATTTACCAAGTGGGTTGAAGCTGATTTGATAAGTAGTTGTGGTGCAAAAGACACAACAAAGTTCTTGTATGAGAACATATTCACTAGGTTTGGGTATCAAATCAAGTTGGTAAGCAATAAAGGTATGCACTTCTTTTACATAACAATAAATCTTCTTTTTGATGAATTCTTCATATCACACCATAAAATTACATAAAATCACCCTTAGGCAAATGGTCAAGTAGAGGCTAAAAATAAAGTATTGGGTAAGATGCTTATGAAGGTTTGTGATATTCAACAAGATGATTGGGAGGATAGACTTCCTACAGTCTTATGGGCATATCATATGCATTAAAAATGTGCCTCAAGGTTTACCCCCTTTCAACTATTCTATGGATAAGAATCAATAATTCCCTTAAAATATGTTGTACCCAGTGTGAGAATCATAATCATCATGCATATGGGAGATTAAGAATCTTTGATGAGTAGGTTACTAGACCTAAACAAAATGGATAAGACCACTACATAGTATCCTAAAGACAAGAGGTGAATTAGTGTAGAAAAATCCTAGCATGATAATAATATACACACTAAGGAATTTTAGATAGATCAGCTAGTCCTATTATATGATAGCCAATTTTGAGCCTTTCTGATAAAATTGAACATCTGTTGAAAGGGACCATATATTATTCATGAGTTACCATATCTAAAACTAATGATTCTAAGGGATTTACAAGGTACCATTCTTATTGTAAAGGTGAATGGAAGAAGGATAATACCATATCACTAGTAGTATACATGTGAAATAAAGGATATGTGATAAATCACACCAATTTAGTGTAGGATTCATTTTCATTCATGTTGTGTGGATTGGGTTTAGTTTTTTTATGTTGTGTGTGTAGATCAGAAGTAGTTATAGATAAATTGGCATAAGAAACCCAAAATCAAGAGAATTTGTTCATGAATGGGAATAAGGAGTAAACACCCATGTTGAATAAGGTGGCATTGAGAGAAAATTAAGTCTAAAAAGGATACATACAAAAAAGATATTTGATTATGGCTAATAGCTAAGCAATCATTGTTAATAACAAAGCATATGAGATAAGTGGCATAGATCCCAAATAACTAACTAGTTAACATCATGAAAAGGAATACTCAATTCAAAGATTTAGTTATCAATGCTACTACCATTCCACCATAGCAGGTCCCATTATTCCATCGAGCCACCATAAAAGGATGTCACCTTAGTAAAAATCATGTCGATTCATCAATTCAAATATTTAGTTATCAATACTTTTCAAAGGAGGACCCTGAGATAAATCGACGCATTTAAATTAAAGGGATAGAAATAGGTGCATCAATATATAGCAGTATTTCTAGTTGATCCACCATTTCATACTTAACCAATTTCAAGCAACTTTATGCTCATATCTCCAAGTATCTCATAGAAATTTGTACTCCTTATCTTCAGCCTAGTTTAGCCATAAAGAATAAGTATTCAATATGGCCGCATCTAAATAGTTGTAATTCATAAAAAAAAAAATTAGCTACACAACTAGAAGATATTAGGATTGGAGCAAACATACGCCAAGTTAAATTTTTAGATCTAGAGGTGTCTCCTTCCATCAAACATGCTGAATAAAAATTATTTGTCCATGAAGTAGCCTTAGATGTACAACCATTGGAAATTATATAACCATATAGGATCCACAATACTAATGTTGAATTGTTAATTTAGTTTCCTAAATTTATCCAATTTATTGATATCATGGAACTCCTATTGGAAAGATTTAATGAAAGAAAAATATATTTGTCTATGGATATCACCATCTATGTGAATGAAGTTATGATGGCAAGGGCTATAGGCATGGTAGCATGAGGATGCCCTCTTGGGCCTTATAAATCAAAATCCCCACTAATTATACCTAAAATTAAGGATGGATTTACCCATATAAATCAAGGAATTCCATTGGATCACATGACAGATGAAGTAGTTCTCATTCTAATAGAGTGCATTACTACGTGATTTTGGCAAATAAAAAAATCCATGAAGGATGGCACAAAAGGGATCATAAATATTGTTCATCACATGATTCATGAGGAAGAATTTAATTAGCTATAATTTCTTGTTTTAGAGCTTACAATCATTATTTTAAAATTCATCGCATCTGCACGATAGCCTTTTCAATATCAATTTTTTGTTATGTTTCTTGTGTTCACATAATATAAGTCTTTAAAAGGTATAGTTCATCTTTATGTTTTTTATTGGCTATACATTGCATTTTATAACTTCATTTGGACACATAGTGAAAGTGGGTATCTCATAAATCAACAACTATTTAGTGCATGGTGGGTTGAACTTGTGAAATTGATGCTTAATAACCCTAAAATCCCATTGCTTATGATGTAATTTTTAGGCCAGTATGTGGCGGTCATGAAGATTCCATATGTAATTTATGTCCATAATTCATGATCTCTGAAAGGATCCATTTGTGCCTTTACCTTTCTTAATTAATATGCATATGACACATAAGGAAGTATTGCAGCAAAAAACTCTAGCTGCATATAGATCAACTCTACTATAAATAGTTATACTTGATGTTCCCATTCCTATAGACATTACACAACCCTATATGACAACTTCTACTCCATTAGACCATGGGAAGCGTAAAGCTCCTATGAGCCATAGATCACTTTATCCTCTAAGAAGGAATACTTGCAGTTACAAGACCGGGTTAGATGATCTCCATGTTCCTCTGATCATTACAAAATGTCAATGGTAAAACATTCAAAATGATGAATAGGAAATCTATTAGATTATGCTTGAAAACATGGCTAGTGATCTATTTGAGAAAGAAGAAGAAAAGGAATTTTTCTTTTGGAAATGGGTGCATATAGTATAAATCTGCAAGAAGGTGCTCCAACATCTATGGTTGAAACTCTCACCTTGCTTGTAGTCTATTATTATTGACACTATGGGAAAGGAAGCCAAACTCCAATGAATACAAGAAAAAATTATTGTAAAAGTCAGATTTGACAGTTCCTCATAGTCCTAGATGATTGATCCTCTTTTTGAGATTCCACCAACATTTTTTAAACATAAGCATCACACTCTATGAAGATACAAACCTATTGCTGAGGAAGAAGAGGAGGAAGTCACACCTATAGTACAATAATACACAATAACTCTAGAATATTTAGGGGGAACTATGCCATCCATTCATGAGGACTTACCTATTTATGGGTTTCAAAAGGGTTGAGTGTCATGTTAAATGGTGTATGGGTCTATTGTTATTTCTTATTCCTCTCAATTAGATGAACCTATCACTAATACTAGAGAGGTGGTGTTGGACAGATAAATGACTAAGAAAAAAAATATGTAAAAGAAGAAGCATAACAAGTTGTAGAGTGCATAAAAAAGAAGATAAGAAATAGTAGAAATAAGAAGCAAATAAAAAGGCTTTAGAGGAGAAACATCAAAGGTAGATTGAAGTATTGCTACAAGCATTAGGGTTGTACCAAGATATCAAAGCAAAGGAAACTAATAATAATGACTATGGAGGAAGTACCAAAACTACCTACACAATAATTTCAAGTGCCATTGGACATCATAATACAACCCATGCATATTAAAATAGCTAAAGCACAGTAGAAGAAGCTCATTAAGGCTGAGGAAGTGTGAAATAAGAACATCATTTTTGCATTAGAAATAAATGGGCCAAATATGTGGCCAAGTGTAAGCTTAATATGGAGGTAGTGAAGACATAGCTTAAATCTCTAGAAACACTCACACAGGTGGCAAAAAAAGTCTTAGAAATAGTGACACTATGACCTATGCTTGTTAATACTCAGTCTATATCAATAAATGTAGGGACCAAAACTATGAAAAATATTACTAAAAGATCACACCACTCCTCCATAGTAGGTTAAGGCTACACTAAAATCTCCTCCATAAAAATCATCTATGACTCCACATACTACCTCTTCCACTTCTCAATGCCTACCAACCCAAGGTATGGCCTCATAAAAATAAGATCCAACTATAGCATCTAAATTTCAACATTTATCCCTTATGGATGTTCATTTTTTACCATCTTGTCACACCATTCCTCATTCCCTTACTCCTTTACAATGTATTCCTACCACTACCTCCACTATTTTACCATCTATGCCTCCACCTACCACTAAATAATCTTTGTATGTTTCTAATCTTTCATTGGCCAAATAGTTAGAAGGTTCTTCAGCATTTTAAGAATCCATCGCATAGACTATTATTTATTTTTAAAAGAGGGTGTCCCAATTGCATCAGGATAATGTTGAACTATTAGGTGTGATTAACAACACTATAAATTTCATTAAAGATTCTTATTCCACCCCTACTCTCAAGTTTTGGGCCCTGGTTTTATGTTAGATCACAAAAAACTTCAAAATATAGTGGCCCAACTTTCACAATATTAGTTAAACATCCAACAAGTCACCAATCTCAAGCTACAAGGTTAGACCATCAAGGATGAGCTAACTAAATTATGAAAAATCCTAGAGCTTTATCAAGATTACCTCACCACTATGATCATCTAGGCCATAAATATTTCCCATTGGTTGATCAATTGTAAAACACAAGTGGATGTGGTATAGAATGGTGCATTGTGTGAGTTTACCACCATGATTTATTCTAAGGCTATAATTCTCAATCCCTCTATCACTTTTTATAGGTTTGCATCTATGTTTCAAGTGTCTATACAAGATCAAGATTCCTTCATTCAATAGTTGTAGACTTGGTAGACTCAAATGTTGCACAACAACTTTTCAAAAATACAAGTACAGTGTCATGTTGAGAAGTTTTCCCATATTCATGTGGATATCTCTAAGAAAATTATTGTTGCTAAAGTCCATTTTCTTTCTATATTTTACATTGATGTTTCCAAACTATTATAAACTTAGATTACATTGAAAACACTTCTACATAGTTTTCAGGAGTACTTGATTGACTAACAAAACTATAAGATGGATGTGGTTGAGTTTGATAGTACCATCATTTTGCTTGTTGATGTACCCTCCATTATTATTCTAAGTCAACTTTAGTAGAAGCTATTCCAAAATAATATTAATGATCTTAGTTCAATAAAGAGTACTCCATCAACTTCACAACCACTGATCACATCCATTTTTCCATCGATGCCTCCTCCATCTAGTTAGTGTTTTTTGTAGAGGAGAAATTTTAAAATTTTACTTTTCAAGTTTTTTTATTCAATAGGACCTGGTGTCCCAAAAATTTTAGACCTCAAATTTTTTTATACCCCTTTAAAAAAATTTCATCTTCATCTTGTGTGAGTTATTTGTATTTGTTTAGTCAGTCCCCTAAATAATGAACTTAGGTTCTATTAGTTTTTTCCTTGATTTCTTATTTCCTTAATTACTCCTAATTATTATAGAAGGTTGAAAACATTTTCCCCTAAAGTCATTACCAAAATGCATCTACTCATCTCCTTTATTATATTAAAATAATTTGAAGTGATTTTTCTTACCCATAAAGTAAATCGGGTTTTGATTACTATAATTATTTGAAAAGAAATAAAGTTGTTCCAAAAACCCAAGTTACTCATCACAATCAAAATTGGGGTTATCAAACTACTTTACTACGATATCTAAAATCAATAAAAATAACCTTACAAACCTGCTAAATACTTCCCAATGAAAATTAGGTTCTTGACATTGCTTTACTTGCACACAATCTCCAGTAAAAGTAATACATGTCTCTGAACCTGAACCACTCTTCTAAGACCAAACTGGGATTGTCTAGTTACTTTACTACATTGCCAAAATTAAGTTAAGTAGTTCCACAAACTTGATAAACATTGCCTATACATATCCAGGTTTTCAACACAACTTTACTTGAATAAATCATAAGAAAAATCAATCTAGGTTCATGAACCCGAATTACTCGTCAGCATAGACCTATTAGGGTTTGTGAGGGTGCTCTACTCAAAAGGGCCAAAGTAAGTAAAGTAATCCAAGAAACCTGATGATAAGAGTCAAGAGCTGATGTGGATTTGGCACAATTGTCATTAATGCATTGGCATTTATATATATTTGGAAATCCCACCTCATTCTTACATGTCAGCCAAGTCATCCAACCAAGTAATCGCACCTACAAACCATAAGCCATGTCATTTGAGCTTCTGAAACATTTTCAAACAAGTTCCTTTTGACCCTTTTGTGCTTAAGGTAAGTAAATCATCTCCTTGTGGTTTTTAGGTCTATTATTTACCTCTTTCCTGGTGTTTTTCTCTACAAAATTTCTTTGTGCCACCATGATTGTTTCTCTCTCAAGTTTGTTTTGTCAAAGTTTCCATTTTGTTTTCTTAGCATGACTAGGTGTCTTAAATCATGTGTTAATACTTTTTAATCATTTATAATGCTAAAAAACATCTAAGAGATCAAACCCTTCATGGGAAACCTAGTAGTCAAAAATCCCTTTCCCATTCGGGTTTCATAACCTTCATTACTCTTTCAGGTTCTTGAAGTGAAGTAACAAATCATAAGAAACCTGACTCCCAAAGGACCTAGTCATCCAGACTTTCAAACCTTATTCACTTTGGGTTTTTAATCTTGATTATCTTCCCTAAGGAAACCCAAAGTTGTTAGCCATCAAAAAACCAAAGTCTTGAATCTTGAGAAACCCAAAAAATACTATTGAATACCTAATCAAAACCTATCCCTATGCTTATTTACCCAAGTTTCTAGATTCAAGTAAATTAGTAACTAAAACCCAAAGTCTTTAGAAATCTAAAGCCTAAACTTGCCTATATAATCCTAGTGACTACATGGATTTTTGAAGCCCTATTACTTAAAAGGATGATAATTAGTTTTCCAAGACTTCCCATTACTCAAAATATGAAACTTGTTTAGAGGTACTTCAAGAGTAATGAATTAACACTTTTCTCAAAATTTCAAATCTAGTGGAAGTAGTTAATTAACATTAAATAATATGTAACAAGTTCTTCAAAGTAAGTCAGAAATAATGTCTAGATCAGAAAGTTTAGGAAAATTAAAAGAAGTAGATGAAGTACAAGAGTAGACAACATTGATTGAAGAGGTCCCAGAGTTAGCCTTAGAGGAGACCCCAAAACCAAATAAGAAGGGAAAAGGAAAAGTTAATAAATTCAAGTCATAAGAGCCAAAAATGAAGTATGAGTATAAAGGCTACCCAATTGAATAAAGCATAGTCTCCAAGTTAATTGAGATAAATGGCATAGACATGGGGCATGTGTTTATAACAGAATTATTGGAGAGATCTAAAGCCATAGCTAAAAACCCACTCATGCATGTTATGACAAGTAGTGGAATCCTTCAAGCTATAGCCTTCCCAAGCTTAGCTTAGCTCCCTAAGTTTGTGCTAACATGTGTCAAATATTACAACTCCCTAAATAGGACTATGAGATATGCTATTAGGAACATAATTAAAATATTATATGCTTAGTATTTCAACTATTGTCTTAATATTCCAACATCACCCAAATTAATTGACATGATAATGGGGAAAGCCATCAATCAATGGGAAACTAAGATAGATGAATGTATAAAGATAACGAATACATATTACTTGAAAAGACTGAAACAAGCTTCAAGGTTTCCTAAACACATTAAAATATAATATTTTATTCAAGAAGTTGATGATATAATTCAGTTACTATGCAGGATTAATGGTGAAAAAAATGCCAAATTTTTCTCTCCATGGATGTATGCTTTTATCAAAACCATTGATGATACCAGAAACTCTTCCAAAATTGAATGGTCAAGAATGATAAGTGATAATATAGATCAATAGTTGAAGAATATGTTGTAGACCTTTGATTTTAAGATGATATCATATCTTATATACATAGCTGCTTCAAGTGGAGTTTTATCAAGGTTGAAAACAAAGGGCACATTATCATCTGTGCCAATATATGAATACTATCCTCAACTAGTTCTTTCACAATATTACAAGCATTACGTTGAGGTAAATGATGGATTCTTTTATAAACTTATTTTCAATTTGAACATAGCCCTCAAACATAAAATAGTATCAGATGAAGCATGGGAGATGGTTTCATAGTATGGTTGCATTTTTATTCAATTTCTTGACTTCACATACCTCAGAGTAGGAGGATTCATAGGTGCACCTATCAAATTACCTAGGTGTCCAAGTGATAAATGGATCCTTATATAAATGATTAGATATATTGTTGAATTGCATGATTTATAATCAGAATCTCATAAATTAGCTATCAATTTTCCCATTATTATTGGTCACTATCATTGCCCAACCATTTATAAGGTTAGGAATATATAGAAGGAAATGTATCATCATTATACTCAAACACACTTTGATGCTAGAATCAATTTTTATTGTAGAGGTATGGCTCAGAATACAATTTATTTAGAGTATATACACATTCTAGCATTTAAAGATTAATGGTTTGATTACATAGATGATTTTGATGTAAGAAGGGAAAATATAAGAATGACTATGCAATAGATTCATGCATTTGATCTAGCTACCATTCCTGAAGATATGGGAGATATCAGAGTAGTCATAAGTGATGCTTTTCATGTAGTATGAGGAGATAGTGTCATGCTTCCAGCAATCATTTTTGGATATGATCATGATAAAACCTTTTTTGATAGGACTTCAAATGTTTTATCAATGACTTTTGACTGGCTCCCTAACAAAAGTTACTACATTAAAGAATTGGTAACTGAAACTAGGCATGTGGGGCAAAAGAGAAAATAAATGGTGCAAGGAGAGAGTAGTCAAGTTTATACCAAGAAGATAAAACTCAAAAGAAATACTGATGATACTTTTTTAGTTGTCAAGGATAAGGAACCAACTCAGTCAAATGTTCCTTCCTCATCATTGATCATTTCCAAAGGTATTTATATTTCTACTATTCTCATTATTTCTCCCATTATAATTTTCATTACATCCACATTAGACTCATTAATACTTATGTTTCCTCCCAAGACTCATACCAAAACTCTTAATAAATCTATTTCAAAGGAAACTCTACCTCCTCCTCCATCTTCCCCACCTGCTTCACCACCACCTCTTTTAGAAGATCAACCTACCACTGAAAAAGAACCTAAAAAAGTGACTAATGAATAAAGACATCATCTCAAGAAGGACAACAAGAAAATTTACAAGAAATAGCTGAGGTAATGAAATAATGAAGAAAAATTACTAAAGAAAGACCTGATCTCATGATATAAAATCAAGAGGTTAGTGAAAGATCTAATGAAGAGGAATTAGTGGCTGAGAAAATAGTAGAAGAGATAGTAGAATCAGGTGAAAAAGGAGATGAAATGGAGATTTCTAAAGAAGTGGAAACTCAATAAGTCCCTTCTCAAGAACTAATGATCAAAAATGACCAAAAACAAGTGGTCATTCATTCAAGCACTTATGTTTTTACAAATTTATCATCTTGGTTGGCTACATAGACTACTCCTGAGTTGAAATAACTAATAAATTTTGAGGAGATAGATTTGAAATTGCTAAAGACTCTTGATAAGAGAGGTAAAAATCCAAAACCAGCCAAAGTAACTTCAAAGTTGTTGATTGAATCTTTAGGATAAAAGTTTGTTAGATAGTAGTCCTACCTCAAAGGATGAGCAAACATGAAGTCACTAAAAGTGACTTGAACTTTTCAAGAATACCTCTTTGGGAGGTAACTACTGAGAGTTTGAAGGAAGATACTTAGACTCTAATTAACTTTCTTTTCAAGAAGTTGGATGAGGAGAAGGATGCTAAAGCTAAATTAAAATAAAAAATACACAATTATGTGAAATAATAGCTAAAGTGGCCAAATATTTTCCACAACAAGTTATTACTTCAAGAAAACCAATTGAGAATCAAGTGATTTTTGAGGTAGAAGAGACTGAAGATAAAGCTAAATATATTGACAAGTGGATTGATAAAATGAAGTAAAAGGCTCAAAAACTTTTCCCAAGTTTTTCAAGTGCTCATGCTAAAATTGTGAATAAGATGGTAGAAATTATGGTAGTAAGGAAGGAGATAGAAAATGAATATGGCTTCTCTAAGATTCAGTAGGATAGCCTTCAAGCACTGGTCAATTTGGATGAGAATGTTTTGATTGAGGAAAAAAATTCCCCTTCTACAAAGAAGGTAAAATAAGAATATTATCTCCTATCCTTCCATTTGATTATTTTATCAAACATGGAAGAAGAGATGAAGAAACTAGAAGAAGATGCATGTGGTGCAAAGGTAAATCTTGAAGATTCTCTTTTTGGTCTGACTAGCATTTGATCTAGTGATGTCCCAAAAACAACTAAATAGCTAAAAGAGCAATTTAGATAGTGGATTGATAAATCCATAACTCATTTCATGAACAAATCTATTAAAGAGTTAGTCAAGTGCAGTGAAGAGCTAAAGAGACTTGAACCAAGGCTTGAAAGAACTAAAGCTCATTGTAGAAGAATTTAAAGAGAGATGTTGAGACTAGAAATAGAAAGGCAATCAATTACTAAATCAGATGATGCAATAATATAATTGATGTTATCTCAACACAAGTACAAGAAGAAGTGTAGAAGTCAACTCCATGAAGTTGATTAATTTTTCTCCAAGTCTTAATTAATTTCTTTCTTCTTCTTTTATTTTCTCTTTTCTTTTCATAAATACACAATAAGTAATCATGTTTTAAGTAATTCCTTTGTAAAAATTCAATTACTTAAGTAATTTGGCTAAAATGTCATTGCTTACAGTCATTTTATAAAAGTGAATTAATTTAATGAACTTTGTGCTACATGCAAAGTGTTTGTGTTCAATCCAAAAAAGAGATCAAAGAAGTACCACTTGTCATCAACCACTGCAAGCCATGAAGGAGAAAATCAAGAAGGACATTTCTCAACAACTTTCAATTTTCTACATAGCACATGGGGATTAGAGAATTTGAGTCCTATTTGTTTTAGATCTCTGAGTTTGTATATAAATAAATGTTATCTTGCATGCCAAAGGGGTAATAATTTTTTGCAAAGAAGCAATTGTAGCAATTATACAAGAAGTTTAAGAAATCTAAAACTTTGTGTTTGGATAATCATATTTTTTGTATAAATTCTACTGAAAGTGAATAAGAAGGAAGTTTGTTTTCCTAAGGAACTTTGTGTCTAAGGGGAATAATTTTCATGGATTATATGAATACAAAATGGTAAACTTTACATTATCTTTTAATCTAAGTTTAATTCATTGTTTTCTTAATCATTTATTGGAAAATTTATCACACTTTGTATGTCTATCTACTTGCATGGATATAATAGATTTTGTAAAACTATCTATTATGAAACACAATTTTATTATTTCTCAATTATTGTACTCTTTCTCTCCTAACTTATTTTCATATTCCCAAAACCAACTACTTACTTGCTAAAAAATCCCTTTGTTATGGCTCATGAAGAGAGTGATTAAAGTAATACCCCCATCAAAACCAACTTACACATAAATTGTTAATCCAGTGAATAACTTAAATTGTAAGTAAATAGGAGTAGATAAACATAAATATATGGGAGCTTCACCATTAAATGAAGGGGATTTAATCCCATGACTACCTAGATATTTTTAAAGCAATTTACCAAATATCTAGCCAATAGTTTCTAGCAAATCTGTTAGGGAATGAACCACAAATGTAACTCTCAGAATATGTTTTTGCTATTGTAAACTATTTAAGACAAGTCTATCATTACACTAAGTTTTCCCAATTCCCAAATTTATAAATGTTGATTATATGCATTGCATGACATGTAATGAATCTATTTTTAGCACTTAGTTGAGATTAACTTCTCTTACCTTAAACTGACATGTCCCTTTCATTCAGCTAGTTGTGTGTTTAAGGATTTTTTAGTTCCATGCTCATTTTAACTCTAGTTCACCTACAAATATTATTGCATGTTAAGAAGATTTCCACCTAAGTCCTTAATCGTCAAAATAACTATTACGTATAATACTTAAAGGAGATCTTATTTTTTAAATTGGCAAATTGACCTTTCACCAGAGTAAGGAGAGCACAAAAAGAAGTGGATGATTTTTTTAAGCTACAAGAATGCTTTGATTTTAATTTCCTTATTCAAGCTAGGACTAAAGGAGCTAGCCTTTTGCCTATTAGGCAAGTAATATCTCATGTTCATTAGCTTTAGTATAATTCCTTTGAGATAATCCAACTAGTTAATCCATAGTTTATTACTCCCAAAATAATGTAAATACCACATCTTGTCCCATGGAGACCAGCTATTGGCCCTTTGAATTTAACTCCCCCTTTATATGACTTGTCCAAAGGATCAACAAAGAATTTTCCCAAATTTATTGGTAATGGAAAGCAAAACCTAGATGATCACTTGTTTGCCTTCTTTGTAGCATGTGGAGTAATCAAAGTTGAACATGAAGATGTCTTTGTTAGACTCTTCGTGGAGACCCTACATGACTTAGCTATAAAATTGTTTTACCATCTATCTCTAGCTACTATAACCAATTGGGATACTATGCTTGAATAGTTTGAGAAAAGGTTCAAAGTTGTTAAAGATGTTCATTTACTACTCACATAATTGACTCAACATAAGAAAGAACCACATGAACACATGTGTAATTTTATTACTAGATTCAATAGATTGTTTTATAACATTCCTCAAGTTGTGTTGCCTATATTAGACAATTAGAAGTGTTTCTTCATTAATACACAACTCCCAAAAGTCAGTTACCAACTACGAAGAGCATGACTAGCTAATTTAGTAGCAACCCAAAATCTTAATACGAAGGTTGAAGATGATTTGATAATGGCTGGTAAAATCAAGAAAACTATATCTAAGGGAGAATCTTATACTCCAACCATATCCCAAACTACAAATCCCTTATTAAAAAAATTGGCTAATGACTTGCTTCAAGTTAAAAGATAAATTACTTAAGGTACTCATGTTGTTCTTGCCAAGAATGTTCCCACATGAAATTTCAATAATCAAAACAAGAATCATATTACTAGTCCTCAACAAGATTAGTAATTGAATATGCTCCTAGAAATCATGTTGAGATGAGTGAAGAAGATCAATTAGTTAATGGTATTGAACAAAGCATTAATGAGGAAGATGATTTTGTGGATCCTATTGGCAACTCCAACTGTTACCTAGAATATGAATCATAAAGTGACTATGAATAAATGATTCATGAATATCATAGTCAATCTTATGCAGTATTTACAAGATCTCATACTCAACAAGCTAGTGAGAAGTCATCAAAAGAGCCAGAGAAAGGGAAGGAGCAATTTAGTGTTGATGTAAGTATTCTTAAAAGAGGTAGTCCTCTACCTTCTTCTCTTGCTCCTAAAGAAAAATATGTTCCCTCTGCTTCTTAAATTCATAAGCCAATTACTCATACAGCTAAAGTTAATTCTATCTTTTCTATGCCCATTCCTTATTTTGACATAATTGACCACATAAAGAAAACTTAAATTTAGATTTCAAAAGTTAAATAATTAAAGTCTTACCTAGATCAGCTAAACAGGCTAGTCAAGTTTATTTAAAGTAAGGGATCAAACAATGCACCAAATGCTTCAAAATGTATTTTACCTATTCCTAGGTCAACCTTTTCTTAAAATAACTTTATATCTACTTCATCCACATACACTCCCACATCTAAAAGGATAGAGCTATTTTATGTGTCACTCTTAATCAATGGGTATAAGTTGAATAATTGTATTATGGATTCGAGAGACTCTAATAATGTCATGCAAGCTAAAATACTTGATTCCCTTGGCCTTACCCTAACTAATTCCATAATAAAATGTTACTCAATAGAGATACAATTCCCTTCGATCAGACAGATTAAAGATGCTCAATCATTTTAGCAGCTTTCCCAGATAAAAGATTCACAAGGATAATCCTAGTAGTAGACATCCCTATTTCTTATAGACTACTACTAACTAAAAAAAATTGTAAAGAATTAGGAGGAGAAGTGAAGATGGACTGGTCATGTGCACACATTCCAATCAAAGGGGTGAATCATAAAATAGAACTTGAGAAGAAGTCAAAGTACATTTTTTCTAAATCTAAAAACCCAAGGTCATAAATTCTCTTTGAAGAATCAGACCATGGAGTTTATTTCCTTAAAGCAAGAAAAGAAACCCAAAAGGAAAAAGAATAAGAGGAAGAAGACAAGATATGGACAATGGAATTTTATGGAAGCTATAGTTTTCTTGGTTCAAGTGTAGGAGTAGTGTTGATCTCCCCTACTAGATAAGTATTTCCCTATTCATATAGGCTTATTTTTAAAAACACTAATAACATAGTTGAATAAGAAACACTTTTACTAGGACTTGACCAATTACAGGAGAAAGGAATAAAGCTCCTTAGAGTGAACGGAGATGTTGAGTTAATAGTAATATATATTAGAGGGTAGTATCAAGTGAAAAAAGACAAGCTAAAACACTACCATGATAGAGTTCTAAGTACCACACTTGATTTATCTACTTTCTCAATCAATTCAGTTCCTTGAGATGAGAATTCAAGAGTTGATTCACTTATTGTTACTGCATCTTTGTGTAGGCCAGAACATCAACCCTCAATTTTTAGAGAAGTTGATTATAGAGTAGAAATGGTATACCATCCAAAGGTTCCAGACAATGTTGAATAATGGCAAGTTTTTAATGATGATAAACAAATAGTTACATTTCTAGATTAGCAAGATAGGACTATACTTCAGAGGAAGTAGATCATATCTATGTGAAACAACAATAGGTATCACTAAATCTGAACTTATCCATAGTCAAGACATAATTTAGCTAAAAGGAAATAAAATTCCTAAGGTATTAGTTTCTTTAGAATAAATATTTGATAAACATGATCAATTTTTGAAGAAAAATAAAGAGTATGGTGATATTTCCTCTCTATAAGTAGAGCAAGTTAATCTTGGCAATACAGAAGAGGCCAAGATGATCAACATTAGCAAGTACTAGTCACAAAAAGAAAAGGAATCTTTCATTAAGCTTCTCACAAGGTACATTAATGTGTTTGCCTGGTCTTACAAAGATCTCAAATACTTTCATCCAGATGAGTTGTAAAACTATATTACACTCTAGCTTGACATGAAGCATTTTAAGTAGAAGTTACACCATCATAATCCAACTATTTTAGGTAAAATTCATGCTAGGGTTTAGAAACTCCTAGATGTAAAGATCATATATCTAATTCATCACTCAAAATGGTTGGAAAATATTATTACAGTGAGAAAGAAAAATGGAAAAATATGCTTATGTGTTGATTTCCATAATTTAAATCAAGCCTCTCTGAAAGATAATTATCAACTACCCATCATGGACCACATCCTTCAAGTTATTAAAGGATCAAAGATGATATCCATGCTAGATGGATTTTTTGGATACAATCAAATAAAAGTGGCTGAGGAAGATCAATATAAAACTACCTTCACAACACCATGGGAAACATTTACTTATCAGAATTTGCCTTTTGGGATTATCAAAACTAGAGCAACCTTTTAATGGGTAATGGATTTGACACTTTCTCACTTAAATAACAAGAGTTTTGTGGTATACTAGGATGAATTAATAGTCTTCTCAAAGAAAAGAGGTGATCATCTGGCTGAGCTTGAAGAAGTCTTTATTCAATGCAAAAGGCATGGGATTTCCTTAAATCCAAAAAGATCCATATTTGCTATAACTAAAGGTAAACTCCTAGGTCATATAGTCTCAAATGAAGGAACCAAAATTAACCCAGAGCGAGTTAAATCTATCCAAAGTTTACCTATGCCTATAGCCAAGAAAGGCGTGCACTCATTCTTCGATAAGGTAAATTTCCTTAGAAGATTCATTCTTGATTTTGTAGAATTGACTCACCACATCTCAGATATAATGAAAAATAAACATGATTCAAATGGAATGCCAAAGGAAAATTGTCATTTGAAATAATCAAGGTAGTAATAGTTGAAGCTCCAGAGTTAGTTTCCCCTGATTTTAATAAAGAGTTTATTCTTTATTGTTACTCTTTTGAGAATACCATGTCAGCTATACTTATGTATAAAAATTATGGATTTGAATACTCGATATCCTTCATGAGTCAACCTCTAAATATCTCTAAATTAAAATAATCATAAATAGAAAAGCACACCTTTGCAATAATCAAAGCATATAAGGCTTTCAAGTATTACATCTTGTCATCCTATACTATAGTATATGTACCTGATACTAGAGTCAAGTCAATTTTAACTCAGCAAGATTTGGAGTTACTAAGAGGCACCTGGGTGGAAAAGGTACGAGAGTTTGACCTAGATATCAAACTTACAAAATTGGTAAGAGGAAAGGGCTTATGCCAATTGATGATAGAAAGAAAACTTGATGATACAGATATAGGAATGACCTCACACCAAGCTGAAATGGATGAGAAATTACCAATGGTACTTTTTGTTGATATAATAGATGAGTGGCATATAAAAATTGCTTACTTCTTAACTTATGGTAAATACCCTACTGATCTAACATGTAAATAAAAACACACTATCAATCTAAAGTCAAAGGATTGCATCATTTGGGATAATGGTCTATATAAAAGATGCATTGATGGTGTTTTCCTCCATTGTGTAGATAAAGAAAAATAAGCCAGACTACTAGAGGAGTTTCATAACAAAGCATGTGGAGGTAATTTCTTAGCTAGAGTTATAGCTCAAAATTTTATAATCAATATATTTTTGGCCTACTCTTTTTCAAGATGCTTCAGACTAGGTTGTTAAGTGTTAGGTATGTCAACACTTTATGGGAAGAATCAAGTTACCAGCCGTGCCTTTAAAAATAGTAATCATTGATGAACCATTCCATCAATGGGGCATGGATTTCATTGGTATATTTAATCCTTCCTCAAGTGTTGGACATTGTTATATCTTGACTGCTACTGACTACTTCAATAAGTGGGTTGAAGTTATTCCTATGAGACAAGCTACTTATGAAGTTGTATGTGACTTCATTAAACAAAATATTCTTGTCAAGTTTGGGGTACCACAAAAAATTATGATAGATGATGCAGCCAATTTTTATTTTATTGAGATGATTGAGTTTTATTATTCATATGGAATAGATCTGGTTCATGCTTCAAATCATTACCCTCAGGGAAATGGCCAAGTTGAATTGAGTAATAAGAATTTTATGAACATCATTCGTAAGGGTAGATGATAACCAATTAACCTAGCACAAGAATTTATTTGATGTACTCTGGCCTATAATAATCACCCCAAAGAAAGCAATATGTATGTTTCCTTTCCATTTTCTATATGGAATAAATGTTGAGATACCAATAACCATTGAGTTGTCTGCTTTACAATTATCAAAATCCATTGAAGATGTTAGATTCACTAGATAATAGAATCATGTTTCTTAATGAATTATAAGTGGTTAAAATTCAAATTTTTAATTGGTTATCTGATCACCAAATGAAGGTAAAGAAGATCTTTGATAGAAATGCTCAAGACAGATAATTCATAGTGGGAAATCTAGTCTTTCTATGGGATAAGCATAATGAACCAAAAGTGAAGCATGGAAAATTTGAATCCTTATGGAAAGGACCCTTTACTATACAAAGTATTACTTGGAAAGATAGATTATTCTTAGCTCATCAGGATGGAATGGCACTACCACTGCCTTTCAATGGGAAACACTTGAAGCTCTACAAGAATTCAGCAATGGGGTAACACCTGTATGTATATAAATAAAGCTTTCAAGCTTCTTTTTAGCTTTGTTTCTACTTTTATGTTGTTTATTTGTTTAGTCATTTTGTGCTCAAGTTTTTTTTAAATACTATTTACCCAATAATTAGATGTGAAACTAGATAAGTTAGGATCTCACTCTTAGTCCTCTCTTTTTTATAGAAATAAAAGTGTCCCTAGTTGGAGTCAGCTGGTGTCCCCAAAATTTTACACCTCAAATTTTGGGATACCCCTTTAAAAACATTTCATCTTCATCTTGTGTGAGTTAGTTGTATTTTTTGAGTCAGTCCCCTAAATAATATGTTCTATTAGTTATTTTACCTGGTTGTTTATTTCCTCAATTGTTCATAATTGTTCTAGAAGGTTAAAAACATTTTTCCCTAAAGTCATTACTAAAATCCATCTACTCACCTCCTTCAAAATATTAAAGTAATTTGAAGTGTTTTAGCTTACCCATAAATTAAATCAAGTTTTGTATACAACTTTACTTATTTGAGAAGAAGTAAATTTTTTATGAAAACTTGAGTTATTCATCACAGTCCAAATCGAGTTTATTGAACTACTTTATTGCACTATCTAAAATCAAACAGAGTAACCCTACAAACCCATTAAATACTTTCCACTGCAAATCAGGTTTTTGACATTGCTTTACTTACACACAATCTCAAGTAAAAGTAATGCGGGTCTCTGAACTTGAACCACTCTTCTTAGACCAAACCAAGATTGTCTATTTGCTTTACTACATTGCCTAAATTAAGTTAAGTAGTTCCATAAACTTGATAAACATTGCCTATACACATCCATGTTTTTTCCACAAATTTAATTTTATAAATCATCAGCAAGAGTAATCTGAGTTCATGAACCTAAATTACTCATCAGCGTATATCTATTTAGGTTTACGAGGTTGTTCTACTCAAAAGGGCCAAAGTAAGTAAAGTAATCCAAGAAACCTAATGATAAGAGTCAAGAGCTGACATGGTTTTAACATTCTTGTCATTAATGCATTAGCATTTATATATATTGGGAAATTCCACCTCATTCTTACCTGTCAACCAAGTCATCCAACTAAGTAATCATGCCTACAACCCTCGATCCATGTCATTTAAGCTTCTGGAACATTTTCAAACAAATTCCTTTTGACCCTTTTACACTTGAGGTAAGTAAATCATCTCTTTGTGGTTTATAGGTTTGTTTTTTACCTCTTTCTTGGTGTTTTTCTCTACAAAAGTTCTTTTTGCTGCTATGATTATTTCTTTGTCAAGTTTTTTTTATCAAAGTTTCCATTTTATTTTCTTATCATGATTAGGTGTCATAAATCATGTGTTAATAAATTTTTATCATTTATCATGTTAAAAAACCTCTGAAAGACCAAGCCCTTCATGGGAAACCTAACAGTTGAAAATGCATCACCCATTCAGGTTTCATAACCTTCATTACTCCTTCAAGTTCTTGAAGTGAAGTAACAGACCATAAGAAACTTGACTCCCAAATGACTTAGTCATCCAAACTTGCAAACCCTAATTAATTAGGGTTTTTAATCTTGAATAACTTCCCTAAGGAAACTTGAGTTTTCATCCATCAAAAACTTGAAGTCTTGAATCTTCAGAAACTCAAAAAACACTAGTGAAGACCCAACTAGAACCTATCCCTATGATTACTTACCCAAGTTTCTAGATTCAAGTAACTTAGTAACTAAAACCCAAAGTCTTTGGAAATCTAAAGCTTGAACTTGCCTATATAATCCTAGTGACCTACTCAGGTTTTTGAAGCCTTGTTACTTAAAAGGATGATACTTAGTTTTCCAAGACTTCTCATTACTCAAAATGTGAAACTTATTTAGAGGTACTTCAAGAGAAATGAATTTAACTCTTTTCTCAAAATTTCAAATCTAGTGGAAGTAGTTAATCAATACAAAAAAATATGTATCAAGTTCTTTAGAGCAAGTAAGAACTAATGTCTAGATTAGAAAGTTCAAGCAAATTAGAAGTAGCTAAAGTACAAGAGCAGACAACATTGATTGAAGAGGTCCCAAAGTTATCCTTAGAGGAGATCCCAGAACAAAGAAGGAAGGGAAAAGGAAAAGTTAAGAAATCTAAGTCACAAGAGCTAAAAATGAAGTATGAGTATAAAGGTTACCTAATTGAATCAAGCATAGTCTCCAAGTTAACTGAGATAAGTGACAAAGACATGGGGCATGTGTTTGTAATAGAATTATTGGAGAGATATAAAGCCATAGATAAGACCCCACTCATGCATGCTATGAAAAGTAGTGGAATCCTTCAAGCTTCAGCCTTCCCAAGCTCAACTCAACTCCCTGAGTTTGTGCTGACATGTACCAAATATTATGACTCCCTAACCAAGACTGTGAGAGATGCTACTAGGAATGTAATTATAAGATTAGATGCTTATTATCTCAACTATTGTCTTAAGATTCCAACATCTCCTAAAGTAATTGAAATGAAAATGGGTAAATCCATCAATCAGTTGGAAACTAAGATAATTGAATGTATAAAGATAATGAATACATATTACTTAAAAAGAGTGAAACAAGCTTTAAGGTTTCCTAAACACATTGAAATATCACATTTTTTTCAAGAAGTTAATGATATCATGCATTTGCTATGCAGGATTAATGGTGAAAAGAATGCTAAATTTTTCTCTCCATAGATGTATTCTTTTATCAAAACCATTGATGCGACTAGAAGCTCTTCCAAAATTGAATGGGCAATAATGATAAGTGATAATGTAGATCAACAGGTAAAGAATGTGTTGCAAACCTTTGATTTTAAGATGACATCATATCTTGTATACATAAGTGCTTCAAGTGGAGTTTTCTCAAGGTTGGAAATAAAGGGCACATTGTCATCAATGTCAATATATGAATACTATCTTCAACTAGTTCTTTCATAATATTACAAGAATAACATTGAAGTAAATGATGGATTCTTTTATAAACTTTAAACATACCTCTCTAACATAAAAGAGTATCAGATGAAGCATGGGAGACAGTTTCATAGTATGGTTGCATTTTTATTCAATTTATTGACTTCACATACCTCAGCATAAGAGGATTCATAGGTGCACCTATCAAATTGCCTAGGTATCCAAGTGATAAATGGATCCTTATGGAAATGAGTAGAAATTTTGTTGAATTGCATGATTTACAATCAAAAACTCCCAAAGCAGCTATCAATTTTCCCATTGTTATTGGTCACTATCTTTTCCCAACCATTTATAAGACCATGAATGTACATAAGGAAATGTATCATCATTATACTCAAACACACTTTGATGCTAGAATCAATTTTGATTACATAGGTGTGGCTTAGAAAATATTTTCTCTCAAGTATATACACATTCCAATACTTGAAGATGATTGGACTGATTACAAAGATGAGTTTAAGGTAAGAAGGGACAATAGTAGACTGACTATGGAATAGATTCATGCATTTGATCTAGCTACCATTCTTGAGGATATGGAAGATAACAGTGTAGTCATAAGTGATTCTTTTCATGTAGCAGGGGGAGATAGTGTCCTGCTTCCAATAATCATTTTTGGAGATGATCATGCTAAAACCATTTTTAATAGGAATTCAAATGTTTTAACAATGACTTCCACATAGTTCCTTAATAAAGGCTACTACATGAAAGAGTTGGTAAGTGAAACCAAGAGTGTGGGGCAAAAGAGAAAAGAAATGGTGAGAGGAGAGAGCAGTCGAGTTTATACCATACCAAGAAGATAAACTCAAAAGAAATACTGATGATACTTTTTTAGTTTTCAAGGATAAAGAACCAACTCATTCAAATGTTCCTTCCTCATCATTGGTCATTTCCACAAGTATTTCTATTTCTAATATTCTCACTTTTTCTCTCATTTTAATTTCTAATACATCCACATTAAAATCATCAGTACTTATGCCTCCTCCCAAGACTCATACCACAACTCCTAAGAAATATATTTCAAAGGAAACTTTATCTCCTCCTCCATATTCCCCACCTACTTCACCACCACCACCTCTTTCAGAATATCAACCTATCACTAAAAAAAAACCTTAAAAAGTGACTAATGAAGAAAATACATCATCTCAAAAATGACAACAAGAAAAGTTACAATAAATAGCTAGGCAATTAAAGAAAGAATAAAATCTATTGAAGAAAGACCTGAGTTCATGGTAGCAACTCAAGAGGTTAGTGAAAGATCTAAAGAAGAGGAAGTAGTGGCTAAGAAAATAGTAGAAGAGATAGTAGAATCAGGTGAAAAAGGAGCTAAAATGGAGATTTTTAAAGAAGTGGAAACTCAAGAAGCCCCTTCTCAAAAACTAATGATCAGAAATGACCAGCAACAAGTGGTCATTCATTCAAGCACTTCCATTTCTATAGATTTTTCATCTTGGTTGGCTACATAGACTACTCTTGAGGCAAAAGAATTAATAAATCTTAAGGAGATATATTTTCAATTGCTAAAGAGTCTTGACAAGAGAGGTAAAAATCTAAAACTAGCCAAATTAACTTCAAAGTTGTTAATTGAATCTTCAGGACAAAATTTTATTGAGATAGTAGTCCTACCTCATGGGATGAGCAAACACAAAGTCACTAAAAGTGACTAAACCTTTTCAAGAATACCTCTTGGGGAGGTAACTACTGAGAGTTTGAAGGAAGATACTCAAACTCTAATTAACTCTCTTTTCAAGAAACTGGATGAGGAGAAGGTTGATAAAGCTAAATTAAAGGAATAGAATACACAATTATGTTAAATAATAGCTAAAGCAACCAAATCTTTTCCACAAGTTATTACTTCAATAGAATCAATTGAGAAGTGAGTGATTTCTGAGGTAGAAGAATCTAGAGATAAATCTAAATCTATTGATAAGTGGATTGATAAAATGAATTAAAAGGCTTAGAAACTTTTCCCAAATGTTCTAAATGTTCATGCTAAAATTGTAAATAAGATGGCAGAAATTAGGGCAGTAAGGAAGGAGATAGAAAATTAAAATGGCATCTCTAAGATTCAATAGGATGGCCTTCAAGCACTAGTCAATTTGGATGAGAAAATTTTGATTGAGAAATAAATTGACCCTTCTGAAAGGAAGGTAAAATAAGAAGATTATCTCTTATCCTTCCATTTGAGTATTTTATTAAACATGGAAGAAGAGATGAATAAATTAGAAGAAGATGCACATGATGCAAAGGCAAATCTTGAAGATTCTCTTTTTAGTCTTACTAGCATTTTATCTAGTGATGTCTCAAGAATAACTGAATAGCTAGAAGATCAATTCAAATAGTATATTGATAAAGCCATAACTCCTTTCACAACCAAATATATTAAAGAGTTAGTCAAGTGTAGTGAAGAGCTAAAGATACTTGAACCAAGGCTTGAAAGAACCAAAGCTCATTGTAGAAGAATTGAAAGAGAGATGTTGAGACTAGAAATAGAAAGGCAATCAATTGCTAAATCAAATGATGCAGTAATATAATTGATGATACCTCAGCATAATAATTACAAGGAGAAGTGTAGGAGTCAAATCCATGAAGTTGATTAATTTTTCTCCAAGTATTAAGTAATTTATTTGTTCTTCTATTTTATCTTTCATTTTCATAAATACATAATAAGTAATCATGTTTTAAGTAATTACTTTGTAAAAATTCATTGACTTAAGTAATTTGGCTCAAACACCATTGCTTATAGTTATTTTATAAAAGTGAATTACTTGAATGAACTTTGTGTTGCATACAAAGTGTTTGTGTGCAATCCAAGTAGAGAGATCAAAGAATTACCACTTTTCATCAACCACTACAAGCCGTGAAGGATAAAATCAAGGAGGATGTTTCTCAATAACTTTTAGTTTGCTACGTAGCACATGGGGATTAGAGAATTTGAGTCCTATTTGCTTTAGATCTCTGAGTTTATATAAATATAGATGTTGCCCTACATGCCAAAGGGATGATAGTTTTTTTCAAAGAAGCAATTGTAGCAATTGTACAAGAAGTTTAATAAATCTAAAACTTTGTGTTTGGGTAATTGAATTATTTTGTATAAATAATGTTGAAAGTGAATAAGAAGGAAATATATTTTCTTGAGGAAATTTGTGTCTGAGGGGAATCATTTCCATGCATTATATGAAGATAAAATGGTAAACTTTGTGTTATCTTTTAATCTAAGTTGAATTCATTTTTTTCTTAATCATTTATTAGAAAAGTTATCACACTCGGTATGTTTATCTACTTGCATGGATACAATAGATTTTGTAAAAATATCTATTATGAAACACAATTTTCTTATTTCTAAAGTATTGTACTCCATCTCTCTTAGCTTATTTTCATATTCTCAAAACCAATTGCTTACTTACTAAAAAAATCCCTTTATTATGGCTCATGAAGAGAGTGATTAAAGTAATACCCCAATTAAAACTAGCTTGCACATAAATTGTTAATCCAATGATTATCTTAAATTGTAAATAAATAGGAGTAGATAAGCATAAATATATAGGAGATTCACCATTAAATAAATGGGATTTAATCCCATGACTACCTAGATACATTTAAAGAAATTTACAAAATATCTAGCCAATAGGACCATATGGATATGTATGGCTAGTTTGGTTAAAAACCCATAAAGGGAGACCATCTAGTTTCATTAATCTATCAAAAACCTAAAAATGTGGTAGACTGGTTTGCTTTAGATGAAAATCCATGAGGATCATTGATTATTGTGTAATGAGTGAAAACTAACAAATAGCACCTTGACCGACTTGTGGCTCATGTGCATTTTACCTGTATTATAGAATCTAATTTGTTTGTGATGTTGTATCGAGATAAGATAAAATTTTAAGTCTAGGAAAGTGTTAGTCTAGGAATGTGCACACTAACTTCTCAAACATATGATTGTGCCACATGGATAGGGACTGTGGCTTCTTTTTTATTAGTAGTTACTCTAAAATATTGTTATGATGATATTCTATTTCTAACTGAGATCATGTACATGGATTCTTTAGTAACAAGTATACAGGTTGACATACTTGGATGCCAAGTATAGACATCATGGTTACAACAATATAGTTTTTAGGATTGTATATTCCTAAATATTGGAGTAGAATGCATTGGATAATGTTGGATAATATTGTATGAGGACCTTTTGATTAAGTTTCATATGAATGCATGAAGGACTGAGTGTAGACTTTTGATATTTGCAATGAATGTGTAAGTTATGTCTTAATAGTATAAATATTTGTAATTAATATTTAGGAATTGGTGATTAATATCATGGTCCTAAGTTCCCTATAATAGTTTATATCTTTTGTGTGTCGATATGCTTTATAACATTAATTATCAAGAAAGAGCTTTATCTTCTATGTAATACAATATGGTTACTATGATATTGAGTGCTATACCATAATAACTCTATATAATGATATCATCCTTTGGGAAATATCTTTGATCTACTTCTAATAGTTAAAATTCCTATATGTTAATTGATTACTAAAATATCTTTCCTCTTCGAGCTAACACCTATGTATTCACACTTGGATATTACCATTTTGTATTTGTCTAAGTAGAGTTCTTTATAATTACCTAAGATTATGTTAAACATCTATGATCCTAGTATATAAATGAATAACTTGTAATGATTTATCCTTTCCTTCAAGTTCTTTCCTTAAAATAAAGGAGATATCCATGTAATTAGCATGTTTTGGTGAATCCAAGAACCTCTGTTAACAATTAGGATTTTTTTGTTATTTTATAAAACCTATAGCCTCACTGCTATCATCAACACCTTATGAATGGTCTTATTTATTCCTTCATAGATGGCTCACCATTCCTAGCCTAAATTTTCATGAACTTGTGTTGAATTGGATCTGTCAAAGGGCTCTTAGAAGAGATTTGGCTCAATTTTGGTGATTGTATTTGGAAAAAATATTTGGAGTATGAGCAGGTGGCTTTTATATGTAAATCATGCTTTCCCTAGGAATACTTAATGATCTCATTCCCTATAAATAAGGTTTCCTTTATAGAACATAGGGTTAAGAGAATCGCAAATGCCTCTTGGTGGAATGGTGTGTATTCACACTAAAAATATGTTAGGGTTAATCCCATTAATCACTTTATGGCTTTCTCTTGTGATAATAAAAATGATTCATATGTCTTGGCACCATCATCATGGATTTTCTCTCCATCAAAAAAATTGTCACTTCCCAGAATATTCCTCCTCCACTGTTGGTTATGATACTCCTCCTGAATTAGGTCTAGGTACTCCCCCAACCTTTCCCTCTAAGAATTTTGGGCTTCTTATTTTGATTTTAACTAGGGGAAATCTTCCTTTGGATGGTCACTCTACTTTTCAGGTTGGTAATTTTAGTGGGTCCTCTATGATTAATGATTCTGAAAAATGGGTAATAGTGAACAACAAAAATACATTCAAAAAAGAATGTCATTAGCTATGCACATGGTAATTATATCTCATCAAAATAGGGTGGTTAATTGTACTATGAAAATTTGGTTTTAAAATACCCACTAGAAAAGACTTAGCTTCTGCATATTTTATGGAGTTGCTATTGTGCTTATGTTTATTTGGAGAAATTGTGATGGTTATGGATGTATCTCATTTTTTTATAAGTGGTTATTTTGGATTTTTGATGTGGATATTTTATTTAATTTTGTTTGAAGATATGTTTAGCATTTGAATCATCCAAACTTTTGGATCTTATTTCCTTTATGGTTCATTATTTTTATGGGTGGGGCCCCATTAAAACCCCCATTTTGCCAATTAAAAACTAATCATTGGAAGTAAACTATAAATCAAGATGCTTTTGAGTTCACTAGGTGGTGGCTCAAAATTCATTTTGGTAAACATTATTTTGAATCTAAGTACATAATTTAACATGAGATGCCTTTTTTAACCTTCCCTAGCTTGATCCAATTTGGTAAATGTTACCTTCATATAAATATTGATTTGAAAATGACCCAATAAATCACCCACTAGAGTTTTAAAATAATGCATGGATCTATATGGAAGAGCACAAAACCAATCATAAGAATAATACTTTAAGCTTCTAAGAATTATATTAGTTAATAAAAAATGAGTAAAATATTATAAATATTCATAAAATGGCTCTAAAATGATGTGAGGCTTCAAATTTTGGAGTGATAAATTTTCCACTCCCTAAGTGAGGGATTTAATTTTAATCTTCATGTTTTGAATATTTTTACATCATGGTATATATTTTAGGATTTTAAATATAAAATGTGTGATAAGAAGTATTGGTGATAGAATATGGAATTTTTTGGAATGGTTTAGGATATGGGGGTAGATGGAAAAAATTAAAAAACTAGAAAGGAATTTACCATAAAATTTATGGGTAGAGGAGTGAAACAAATCATTATGGATATATAAGCTTGTAACTGTTAACAAATCAAATTGGAAATGTGGAGATTAAAATAAATTAGAGAGATAATAAGATTAGAATAATTTTGAGAAATTATACGATTAAAATAATTTGTGAAACGATAAGATTAGAGTGGGATTAGAGTAATTTTTAGAAATAATAGGATTAGAATAATTTTGAGAAATAACCACATTTTGATAAAAACTTTGACATGAAAATTATTTGAGGACATTGATCATACTTGAAATTTATTGTAGATTATCTAATAGGTACTTATTAGTCCCTACCAAGGCAAGTAACTAATGTTTTCACTTTTCAATTAGTCATCTTTGCTTTAGCCAATCATTTTTAAAAAATACATATGATTTTAAAAATTGTAACTTTTTCAAAAGTTTTTACATATTAATTTAGAATATTCCTAGGGGTATTATTTGGGAATATTCCATAATTTATATGAAAAACTTTATAAAAACTTTTAAATTTATTGCATTCATACAATGTTTGTGCTCCCATCACCATCTCATTTATTTTAAGATTTCATATTTGTATGTTTCAGCATAGGTCTATATGATCATATGAATGTGAAATACCATATCAATATTTATGAGCTTTGGAGCCAAATCAATACATAGCCTTCATTACTAACCTGTAGACTAGCATTAAGTAGCATACAACCTCTCAACATTTATACATACTTAATAAAAACAAGAATATGATTTCTCAACATTAGGAGCATAAACCTTCATGTATTTCAAGTATAAAACTCTAGAGACATCCTTAAAAAATGATTCATTTATTCAAATTTTTTTTAAATTATTACAAGGTCCCCTATAAACCCTTTTACACAAATATCTAGAGTTCATGGAACATCATACAAACATGACATAAGATAAAATAACAAGATAAAATCATGAACTTAAATGTTCATAGTATTTTTAAATGCATTAAGAATCAAAATGTGTCTTCTTTTCTTTTATTTATCCTTGAAAATGAAGTTCAAAACCTAAAACATTACAAATTCTCCACACATAGACTTATGACTTTAAGAGTATAAATTATAGACCTATAAGTAAACTCCTCATCCTTTATAGTTTTGTTAACTCCTCTTAAACTGGTTCAAAACTTATCTCTTACAACCATAAGTCTAAACTTGGTTTGGTCTTGAAACAAGATCTCTCTACAAGTAATGACTTATCCATCATACTAAATTTGACCTATTTTATACATAGGATATATTCTACATTTGGTTTCAGCATATATTTACATTGATTTAAAGATAAAATCACATTTAGTACATAGGACTAGACCTTACAAGACCTTTACAAAGAGACTAAAACCTTTATAACAAATCAAATTCCCTCAAAACCTTTACAAACAATTCAAATTTTCATTTTGGTGACAAAGTGAAATATTGGTCTAAATAGAAATACAATAAATTCTACTAGTTTGAATACATTAAAAATGACATGAAAATATATTCAAAGGTGAAACATAACCAATCTTAACCTATCTATTATAATCTCACATCTACATATTAATTTTGTTGTGCCTAGTAACTCATGTTACTATTATTTTTTGGACTCTTAAAATTCAATCCTTAAGAGTCTTAAAGGACATCAATTAATCCCAAGTGACAAGATTTAATGACACTTATCAAACTTGTAAAGACTTATACTATCTTTTGACATAATTTTTTTCTCCCCTAGATTTTAGTTTACATAATTATACTTCATGACATCTTAGTTGATATCATCTGATGCCAAAAGTACATTTTATATTATTTTATATTTATAACATGTGCAATCCAACTCATAACTTGCATTAGAGATTGGCCTTTGTAGAATTTACATTATACAAGGTAATTCCCATTACTTTTTAACATCGTAGAGACATTATAATTTACCATGACCCTAATATGTCATTGTAGGTTTTTCTTATCAACGCAATTAGATTATGTATATTATATGAACACTACATCAATAAATGAAGGTTTTACAATCATAGGATATTTTTCAAGATGTATCTCATAATAATTTTCAATTGTGTCTAATCATAGGTTGTATAATGTAATATAGTTGACATAAATAATGATTTAAGAGTCATGCAATAATTTACATGTAAAGTCATGGAAGCATTTCCAATATGAATATAAAATTTATTCTTTAAGTTAAATAAAATTTATCAAAAAGTTATCTTAGCTTCATGTATCAATAAGTGCCTAGAGATAAACATCATCCAAACTAGTATTAGTATGCATGACAATAATCTATTTCAAGTGAATGTATAGAAACATAGAATAATGCATCAGACCACTTTCAAATAATCCTAGAATTTTTCCTAGAATTTTTTCCATGTCCCAGTGTCCTTAGATATATGAGACTAACACACAGTATTTTTCCATGTTTCACTTATAATTTATACATTTTCCCCTATGGTATACACTTTGCATGGTGTTGTCTAATCACATATGGACATATGGTATTATCATATACACCTCAGGGTTTCTACAAGAATGATCACCTCTAGGTACCTAAACGATTAGGATGTGTTCATATGGTAACATCCTGGGTGCCTCATTATCTTAGAAAGTCCTGACACCATAGGGATCCCATGTTCCCTAGATGTTTCCACATGTAATTATCCTAGACATCTAGATGACTACTCATGATTATAATTGTTGAGACCCTATGCCACCAAGTATGTTGTGCCAAAATAACTATCTTGAGGCCATATGTGACCATACCTAAATAAAAAATAGTAGCATGAGCTTTGTGCTTTTTTTTGGACTTATAAATTTTACATGTCAACTTCAATTTAGATTCGAGGTATATTTATGCACTTGTATGTAATTATTTCATTCATTCAATGAGAATAGAAAAGAAGTTTCCTATTATACAATTTATGAGTTTATGATTATTGAAAATTTTACTTGCAATTTTCTATTTTTTTCATCACCTAGTATGTTGCGCTAGATGTTGCCAAGTAATAACATTATAGGTTCCCCCACTGTCTAGATATACCCAGTCACATCTAAGAATGTGGGTGCCTGGAATGCTGACACATGGTAGCATGTCAGGTACCCTAGTGTCTCAATAAGGCTAGTCATTACTACAAACATGAACATCTAGTATGCATCCACATGATAACATGCCTAGTGCCCCTAGTGTCTTAATAATCCCTGTCACCTCCCAACACTCAATTGCCTATGATGCTACTATGTGGCATCATTTTAGGTACCTGGGGTCTTAGTAAGCCTAGTCACCTCTAGGTGCCCAAACATTTGGGATGCACTTGAGGTTTATTTATGTATTTATATGTAATTATTTTATTCATTTGATGAGAATTTAAAATAAGTTTATTGTTATACAATTTATGATTTTATTCTTATTGATAATTTTGCTTGCAATTTTCTATTTTCATCACCTACTCTGCTATACCAACTATTGCTAAGTGTTATAATTCTAGGTGCCCCCATTATCTGGACAAACTAAACATGTTTGGTAACATAAGTGACTAAGATGTTGCCACATGGAACTATTTCAAGTGCTATGACATCTTGAGAAGACCTGTCACTAGAAAGAACCCAAATGTCTAGGACGTAGCCATGTGGTAGCATGCATGGTGCCCCTAATGTCTTGATAAGCCCTGTCACCTCTTAGCACTCAAGTGTCGATGATTTTACCATAGGGAATCATCCTAGGTACCCAACGGTATTGAAAAGCTCAAACACTTTTGCATACCCAAATATTTGGGATATACTTGAGGTTTATTTATGCACTTGTATGTAATTATTTTATTCATTTAATGAGAATCAAAAATAAACTTTCTCTTATACAATTTTAAATTTATGTTTATTGATAATTTTGCTTGCAATTTTATGTTTTCATCACTCATTATATTATGTCAAATGTTACCGAGTGGTAGAATTCTAGATGCCCCTGGTATCTATACAAACCCAGTCACATCTAAGAATGTGGGTACCCAAGACACTACCATGTGGTAGCATGTTGGGTACCCTAGCATCTTGAGAAGGCCAATCACTGAAAATAACCCAAATAATTGGGATGCAACTGTGTGGTAGCATCTTGGGTGCCCCATTGTCTTAGAAAGGGATATATTTGAAACTTTTTAGAGGCCATACGTGACCATACCTAACTAAAAAATAGCAAGGTGAGCCTTATTCCTTTTTTAATATTTTTAAATTTTACATGTCAACTTCAATTCTGAGTTGAGTTTTATTTATGCACTTGTATGTAATTATTTTATTCATTCAATGAGAATCAAAAATAAGTTTGTTGTTATACAATTTTCTAAGTCTATGCCTATTGATAATTTTACTTACAATTTTTTATTTTCATCAACTAATCTACTATGTTAGATGCTATGAAGTGGTAATATTATGGGTACCCCCAATGTCTAGACAAACCCATTCATGTCTGGGAATGCAAGTGCTTGGGATTCTACCACATGGTAGTATGTCGATCACCCTAGAATCTTGAGAAGGCTTGTCACTACTGGGTATGCATGTGTCTGAGATGTGGCCATGTTTCAGCATGTTTGATACCCCTAGTGTCTTAATAATCCTTATCACCTCCCAATACTTGGGTGCCCATGATGCTGCCATATGGCATCATCCCATGTACCTTAGGGTTTCAGCAAGCCCAATCACCTTCAGGTGCCCAAACATTCAAGATGTGCTTGAGGTTTATTTATGCACTTGTATGTAATTATTTTATTCATTCTATGATAATAAAAAATAACTCTGCTACTGTATAATTTATGATTTTATGCATATTGATAATTTTTCTTGTAATTTTCTATTTTCATCACCTACTATATTGCACTAGATGTTGCCAAATGGTAGCATTCTGAGTGCCCTGAGTGTTTATATAAACCCATACACATTAGATAATGTAGGTTCCTAAGATGCTATCACTTCGTAGCATGTCAGGTACCTTAGCATCTTGGGAAGGCTAGTCACTAGTGTGAACCCAAACATCTAGGATGGGACCACATGGAAGCATGTATGGTGACCTCAGTGTCTCGACAAACCTCATCACCTCCCATCACCTAGATGCTCATGATACTACCATGTGGCATCATCTTAGGTACCTCAGGGTCTCATTAGGTTTGACCACCTCTACACACCTAAACATTTAGGATGCACTTGAGGTTTATTTATGCAATTATTTGTAATTATTTTATTCATTAAATGAGAATTAAAAATAAATTTGATCTTATACAATTTTTGAGTTTATGGCTATTGATATTTTTGTTTACAAATTTATATTTTCATCACCTAATCTTTTACATCAGATGCTACCAAGTGGAAGCATTTTGGGTACCCCTAGTATCTATACAAACCTAGTCATGTCTAGGAAAGTGGGTACCTGAGATGTTGCCATGTGGTAGCATGTTGGGTACCCTAATGTTTTGAGAATGTCAGTCACTAGAAGTGACCCAAAAAACTAGGATGAAATCATGTGGTAGCATCTTGGGTGCCCCATTATCTTATCAACATATATTTTTGAAACTTTTTAGAGTCCATACATGACCATACTTGACTAAAAAATAGCATGGTGAGCTATGTGAATTTTTTTAAGATTTTTGAATTTCGCATGTCAACTTCAATTCTGAGTTGAGGTATATTTATGCACTCGTATGTATCTATTTTATTTGTTTAGTAATAATTAAAAAGAATTTTTTTATACAATTTATAAGTTTATGCCTATTGATAATTTTACTTACAATTTTGTATTTTCATCACCTAGTTTGTTGTGATGGATGTTGTTAAGTGGAAACATTTTGGATGCCCCCAATGTTTGGCCATTCGCAAACATGACCAGGAATCTAGGTGTTTGGGATGCTAACACATGGTAGCATGTAGGTACCTTGGTATCTCAATAAGGCTAGTCATTAGTAGAGATGTAAACATCCTAGATGTAACTATATGATAACATGCTTGATTCCCCTAGTGTCTCAACAAGCCCTATCACCTTCCAGTACCTAGATGCCCAATATACTACCATATGGCATCATCTTAGGTACCCTATGGTCTTGATAAGCCTGGTCACTTTTGGTCACCCAAACATCTAGGGTGCGACCACATGGAAGCATCGTGTATGCCTTTATGTCTCACCAAGCCCTAACATCTCTAGGCTCCTGGGTGCCTTTGATGGTATAATGTGTAAGCATCTTAGACATTCAAGTGACTACAGGATATTGGGCTTATCGACACCCCTCAAAATTTTCAATTTAGCACATATAAAAATAAAAAGCAATAAAGAATCCTAGTAACTTTTATGGAAGAATATGCCAAATCAATTTATTTTGAGTAACTATTAAATCCACTAAACATTTCAAATCCACCTTATTTTCACTAATAATTATCCACTCACTTAATATTTAGGCATGAATAACATCATAAATAAATGTACAAATAATCTTGAGTGAGTGAGGAGATAAAATGTTACCACTTATCATCATCTCGCTTGCCCAATAACCTATAAATAAAGATAGCATAAATAAATGTACATAAAAATTCAAACAAGTATTCAAACATGATTCTCCCACCTATTAACATCACACTCACCTAATATCCTAACAATAATGATGGCATAAACAAAATACACCAAAGATTACAGCCAATGCAGGGCATCATGATCCATCCACTTTTCACCATTCCATCAACCTAGAGTTGACCCTCCTCCCCATATATCTCATTGACAAGGACATGCAGGCGAGGTTGGGAAAGGAATAAATTAGATATATGTCTTTAAAATATGACTAAACACTAAAAAATCCATGGGAAAGGCCACATGGCATAAAAAAGTTACATATTTATGAAATTCAAATAATTCTAAGAATCAAAAGTTGTTGTTTCACTTAATTTACATGAACCTAAAACTTAATGCATTTAATTTTTGTATCTATTCTTTAATATATCACAAATTACTATTTTAGTTCAATAATATTTCCTTTAATCGATTCAAACTATTGTAAATTCAAATCTCAAATTGCATCTTGTGAATCCATAATTCCATTGCAACCAAATGTATTACCATCTTCACACAAAGTAGAGAGTTCTATAAATAGTGTCAATGGAATCTTCATCCCATGTCTCAATTCCTTTAGCTTACTCAATCATAGGCACAAATTAATTCACAAACATAAAATTTGATTTACCATCCCTAAATCATGAATTTAAGCATTTCTCATAGGTTTGGGATATGGTTGAGGTTGTCTAGCCATACATAGTAGAGGACCATCTCTCCCTTTCCACACAAAGATACATGAATGATTGGAAATCACAGTAGTTCACCTCCATAATGCCATGACCAAATAAGAGGTGATGATCTATATTGTCTTTATCTTTTATTTATTCTTTAATGGAAAAATTACAATGAAAATACTACACTATAGGCTGAACAAGACACTAGTGGCCTAGATTAATATGAATGCCTTCAAAAAATATTACAGGATTATTATGCCCAAAATTACCTACAAATAAGATATAATTAATTCATGGATTTATAATAATAATATCAATATAAAATTGTATGAATGGGTAGCCAACCTAGGTAGCTTAAGAATCCAAAGTCGAGCCTCTACCATTCCCATCATTGCTTTTAGTCTAGGAGTTAGAATTATAATTGCCTTGTTAAATATAATATTTGGTCTCTCAACTCTTCTATGAGTTCCCTTACTAGATATGATTTTGACTTCCCACCAAACCATTACCCTAGGTTAAATCATTAGTTAAAATTTGATTTCAATGCTTACCAATCCCTAGAGTTCCATAGATGGAAATTTTTATATGATGTCCTGCGCAATGAATGTAATAACAATAAAAGTACATGCATCACATGATGAACCATAGCAACCATATATTGAATAATTTAAAAAAATGATACATCATGGGTTTAATATCCTCCATGTGCATCAATTTAATAATAACATGGAAGGATAACTGAGACCTTCAATCCCATGGTGTACTAAGCCATCTATGGCAAAAACATGCCTCAGTTTTCCAATTGCATAAAAAAGACCATAAAGAAAAATGGAGATTATTGTTTATACCCTAAGTGCACACGATAAGAATAGATGGCATGAGGACACATTTTTTATACCTTCTAAGGATAATCCTAGATAATGTGGTTGAGTAGGAGATAGCTACCTAGTTGGGTGATAGTGTTGACATACTACTAAGTAAGGTAAAACAAGCAACATTTAATTCCACCCCTCTCAGTATTAGTCAAATGTAGTATGAGAGGTGGGAAAATATACCTATCATTGGTAAAATTAGGAACCATTTTGGGTTCAAATAAGTCCTTTTTAGACACTGGGATCCTAAAGGAAATATTTGAGCCCACCTCAAGAAATATGAAAATAATGTGAAAATTGGATATGGGCATCAGTCCTATGAGCATGATAGCATATTTATGAATGATAAGGATGATTTTGAGGTATCCAAAAGGATGCATAAGTTCAACATGTCTATGATAGTTGCATAAAAATTCCAATATGACCCTACAATCACTAAAGAAGATGCACATAGGATTACAAATCAAGATGCCATTTTGAGACCCATTTATGGCCCCCCTCGTCAGGGAAAGGAAGAAACACCAATATAAGCTGACCCATCTAGGGTGACTCAAATTATAAAAAAACTTGGATCCCCCTAGGGTTCACAAACATAGACGTTTATTACCTCTTCATCCAATCAGATAGTTGAAGAGAAATGACCATCAAGTCCTATTGGAGCTATAAATATATTTTTTAAGTTTCTTTGCCTCTCCTAATGATTATATAAGAGGTAACTCTTACCTCTTTATCATCTATAGTTTCTATTGTTTCTTCTCCTCTAACACATTTAGTTAAAATTCCACTTAATACTGTGCAACGTACTCCACCATCAATCATCCTCCTAGCAATGGCCACTTTAGGCAATTCATCCCCATTAGTATTGCCTACCACTTCCACTCCATCGTCACTTGATCCATCCATTATTCCCCCATATATTATTCCACTCTCAACTATGCCAATTTATAATTATACCATAATATTTTTAACATATGCAAGGAAACCCAAGACCCTACCTACTTCTCCCGAAGAGAAAGAGGTAGAAGAGGAACCACCTGAGGTTCCTAAAGTAAGGGGGGATATAAAATAGGGATCAAGAATAACATACCCTATTGAGGTCTATGAAAATGAAGAAGAGGAATGAAGAATGGATAATGAATGGGAATGGATATCTATAATAGAAACTTTATACTCTTATTCCATAAGGGAGACAACTAAATCTACCCCAAATGATGAATGGTTGACTGAAGATAGTGACCAATCATGAGGGAACAATTTGATAGATCAATATTAAGAGGTTAGTAAATAAGAAATTAATTCACTACCTAATAAATTATTGATAGACTAAGAGCAAGATACAGAAGCATAAGTACAATCTTGAATATAGGCTATAAACCAAGGTGACCACCCAAGTACACATCCAAGGTCTCCACCATAAGACAGGGCAATAACTAGTCCTCCAGCCACTCCTCCCATGCTTGTAAGTTCTAGTATGTCACATTATTTGATTAGTACCTTAGTACCCCTAGTTGAAATTGATGTAAATGATTCTTCACACTATTTACATACATCAACATCCATTGCCTAGCCATAAGTTGCTATTATGCCCCCAATTTTTCTAATTTTGCAAGCCCCAACACAACTTACTACTACCATTACTATGACCAACACAACTATCAACACCATGGTCACTTATTCCTCCATTACTAATTACTTACAAAATTTACTAAATACCCTCATGACCTACTCATTTATTATTGTAACTAGCCCTCAAACCTCTAGACCTAGTAGGGGGTTATTTTGAGAGCTTAGTATCAACCTCTATTTTATCCACTTTGACTATTGCTCCTAAGATGATTCCCCAAGTAAAAATGCATATTAGTTAGGCTCCTCAATCAGACTCCCTAGTGGTTTCTATCACAATAAATGTTGGCAAGGATAAATGCATAATGAACACACTAGTACATAAACACATTACTATTTATAGGAAGTTCACTCCTTTTTTGGAAATAAAAACATCATATCCTAGACCCATGCTCCCTCATCCACCATCTCCTTCACTTACCCAGGTAGGTGAGTAAGCTCAACCAATTTAGGGACAACAGTTAGCCTAGCTTGATCAATTATCTAAATTATAATATCCTATAACACAAACAAAGTAATAAGTTTCCCTCAATGTCCCCTCATGGATCAAGTAGTTGTAATAAGAAGAAGAGAT
The DNA here is from genome assembly GCA_037957365.1 of Torreya grandis. Classification (NCBI taxonomy): domain Eukaryota; kingdom Viridiplantae; phylum Streptophyta; class Pinopsida; order Cupressales; family Taxaceae; genus Torreya; species Torreya grandis. Next base: position 6,227,663 of record JARHVA010000239.1, on the reverse strand, counting down.
GGGGAGGTAGGATTTGGTTATTCATGAGAAACTCATAGTCAAGTTCCACTTTGACAGGAAAACAAGTATTGTTAGATAAAATTTGGCTAACATGAATGAGGATCATTCAAAAAAATTATGTACTTGATCTTAACTTTGTTCATATTCATCTTGTGTTAGTCATTAACGATCTAGGATGATAGGTAATGTGTCTTCCTTAGTAGCTTACAAGGCCTTTTAGGATGGTCTAGTTGGTAGCTAAGTCAAGTTATGTTGTCCTCTCATTAAATGGTCATTCTTTATAGTCTTCATTATGTGTTTAGATTTGTTTAAGGTAATTTTGATAAGGCCAAGGTTAATTGTGACATCAAGTCCATGAGGAGGTATACTTAAGGAGACAAGGTTGTAACCCTTCAAGGAATAACTAGGGTCTAAAGCTAAACAAATTGGTCAAATAATAAAAACAAGTAAGTGGATAACATTATTTTTAAGGTAATTTGGAAAGTTTAAGTTAATTTTGACAAGATTAAGGTATTTTATTAATTTAGTCTTATTATGCTTTCCAATGTTAGAGATGGCACTTGCTAATAAATAGCAAATATGAAGATTTTATCCTTGGATAGAGTTTTTTTAAATTCATCTAACAACAAGTGATGACATCATACTTGTATGTGTTCGTACATCTTCCCCAAGGTCTTATATAATTTCTTTCTAACATTAGAAGTCCTTTTATAACTACCATTCATCATTTTTCAATGTATAAATAAGGAATTTTGAGAGAGATACAATAAAATAAGGATGTGAAATGATTTTTCACTCTCTTTCATGTTTTTACAGGTCAGGGGAAGACAAAAATTTGCCTAGTTCACCATCTCCAGTAGTTCTAAAGGGCAAAACAATCATAATCTTAAGAAAAACATGATTTTGGTGGTATTTTATAGAGGTTTTCTGATGGTTTGCAAGGCAAAAACTCTTAAAAAGTTCCCCATGGTCTTATTAGACCCAAACCCATGCAAAAATTGGAGGTACAGATCCAAACAATGTAAAAACCCACTCCATTTCTCTATTATCTCTTTGGCAACTCAAGATAGGTAATAAGTTTTCACTTGGTGCTTTGAGGAGAGAGAAATTTAGAGCCAAATATCTTGTCCATAGTATGGTACCATAATTCCCTTTCACTTTGTGTAATTTTTCCTTTGGTTAGGTTGCTTAACTTTATGAAAAATTATTAATAAGTTAAGGTGCAGAAAAAGGACTCAAAACCCCATTAGGGTTGGTTATCTCCAAATACAGGGCTATGAAGATAATTTAATACATGAAAATGTTTTTATAAGTTATATTTAAAAATAATATACCCCTAAAATATCATTTCATCTTAATTATTGTCATGTTCATGGTTGGTGCAGTGTCAAATGGTCTTGATTTTGTAGTTTGAGCATGACAATCTTGTGTGAAAAGAGGTTCAAGTTATCTTGTTGCATGTAATGTTTTAAATAAGATGGTTTTCATCTATTTAAAACTCATAAATATTATTTATACCCTTTCAAGCATCATTGGATACATAAAATTCAAGAGAGACAAGCAATTATGCATGAACAGTTGAGTTGGTGGAGCTAGGAACCTTGGTTGACTTTGGCCTAGTTGAATGAAAGTGTACTCTCATGATCAATAACCCTTGAGGGTAAATTTATACCTATATATATCCTTAAAAAATCATTATTAGTGAGGCTTTTCAAATGGAAAGTCTTAGAAATCAAGATCTTTAATTCTTTATTAAAGCCAAAAAAAGAAGGTTTTGTGGACCTACAGGTCTATAGACTTATAGGTCAACATTGACAGCAAAAGGATTATATTAAGACTATTCATGTCCTACTTAATGTAATATATATGTTTCCCTTTCCTTATGAAAAAATTTAAAACATCTAAAACCAAATTTCTCAAGCCAAGTCCAAGAGAATGAGATTCAAGTATATTCAAAACAATGCAATGCATGTAGTACAACCATGTTTCTATAATAAAATAGCATCCTTTTATATTTAATTACTTAAAATACACCTTATAAATCTTATATAATACCTATATAAACTTCCAAAAATATATGAAAGACCATTCATACTTCATTTCACTTTGTCTCAATGGACTATGTGTCTAAAGTGGACTATGTAAACCTAATGAAGGATTGTGAGGCTTTCAAGTAGATATACATGGAGACTTGAGCCCATATAATTATTGAAATTATATATTTAAAAATTTTCACTTTGATCATGATTATTTAGTTGGAAAATTAGTCTCAAAATAGGGTGTTTGAGAGAAAAGGTGATTTTAGGCCTAATAACTGTCTACAGGCCTATCAACAAACAAAGGTTAAATAAGCACATGTTGGTGATGAATTTTTTGAGATACCATAAGGTTTATGGTTAAATAAATAAATTTATATAAGGTTAATCTATATAAAATCACTTTAATAAGGCTTGACTAGCTTCAAGAACTCTATATTTGGTGACTTATAGTCAAGCAAACCTAACAGACCACCTACAAACTTTTGTAGGTAGTGTGATAAAATTTCATATGTGGAAGGTGAAATTGAAGTTTTTATAGTATTTTAAGGTTTATAATTAGAATTAATAAACTTTTAAATCTTTTATAGATCATTAAAAGTTCTAAATAAGTGAAAAACCCTCAAACTTGTAGTCATAAGGCCTAAACACAGACCTACAGGCCTGCTTATATGAAGATTTGATCTATGTTTGGAATATGCAGATATGTATATTTTGACTTAATAAAATAAATGATATAAAATTATAAAAAAAATTCATCCCTGATATTTAATATAAAACACCCAAGAAAGATTTTCTCAAGGCCTAGTATGGTAGTAGGCCTAATTAGAGACCTACATGCCTATTATAAACAAAATGGGAAAGGGTCACTCTTTGTATTGTATTTGAGGTCTAATAAGGTCTAAGAAACATTATGGAGGATCCCAATATTTATTTATAACATTTAATGAAGAGTAAATAAACTCAAGTGAAGTTATTCTTGGGTTTGGTAAGGTAGTAAGCCTAATTAGAGACTGTAAAAAAGTGAAGAAAGTCTGTATAGTTAGGATGAATTTGAATAATTAGGGATTTAATAAGGTGGATAAAACCTTATGGAGGAACATAAATTGTTTTAACTCTTTTCAATATGAATAAAAGGGAAAATAGTGACTGTTAGGGTCACTAACACAAGGTTGTTTTTAAACCCTAACTGTGAGTTAATGGAGGATGCACTAAGCTTGAAGGGTCAATTCATGTATGAAACCATTGAAACACATCATATAGGTTTACATAGACCCCAAAGAGGTGTTTGAGTCTAGAATAAAACAATTTTATACCTCATTATTCCAAATCATCCTTCTTAATCTCACAAACAAGCCTATCCTTCCTAAGAACCTAATTTCTTCACCTAAGAACTTGCATGAAAAGGTGCATGGGATACTAAGCTCATTGGGGAAGGTTGAAGGAGTTATTTACATGAATTTATTGGTTTTGGTTTAAACATTAATTATAATGGGTTTATGAACCATCGTTAAGACTCCAAGTACCTTAAACCCACTAAAGAGACCTGATGGAAGAGATTGGCTTCCTAAGTGCTTCAAGTGGATTTAAATGGTCTTTAAAATCCTTGAATGATCTCTATGCACCATTTGGCATCTGGTAGAGTCACTATATCACATGTGTGGATTGAAAAATTATGGAAAATGGCCTAAAATATTCTCTTATAGGCTTACTTATAGGGGTTTTGATTATGTATAAGTTGGTAAACCATTGGTGAAGACTTGTTGAGCATTAGAAGAGGTCTAGTGGTCTCCCTAAAAACCCTCCAAGAGCACTCAAGTGATATATAGGTTCCCAATGTCATCAATATATACCAAGGCATCTATTGGTAGGAAAATAAGGTCATGAAGAGCTCCTAATAGACCTAATGTACCTACATATCATTTTTGAATATGGTTTTAGGTTGGAATATAAGTATAATGATCCCATACAAGATGTTTAGGAGGTGATCAAGTTGTGATTGTAGTCATATGCAAGGACTAGACTTTTGATGAATATATGGGATAGTTTTCATAGTCTATTATGAATCAACCAAGATCATACCATGAAGTATAGGTTCTTGTCAATATGAAGGAAATTAAATTTCATATTTCATTTTCACCAATTGAGAAGCATTAAGGAGCCTAGAGTTACATGGAGGTTGCTAATGAGGCCAATATGTCATGTGTCAAGTTTCCATGTTTTAATTGCTCCTTCAAGAAGTACATTTTAACTCTTCAAAAAATGACTCCTATGCCACTTGGTGAAGCTCATCTTAAATTTAAGTAACACATGTTAAAGAGGATGATAAGACTATTATTAGCCTCTTCCATTTGGCCTTGTAACTGACTTGAGGTGAGTGACACTTGTTTATGCATCGTTTATCTCTCTCTCTCTTTCATTTATACTATATATGTTACCTTGAATGGCTTGTTATAAATCCTTTGGATGAGTATGGAAAATCCCTATTAAATTAAGCACCTATACTATGCCTTTGAATGTTGAATAAACAAATTTTTTATCTTCTCAAATGTCTACAATTAGTGTATTTTTGTGATTATTGATGATGTTAGATTTCACCAAGATATTTGAATAGCGGTCATGCAATGATGTCAAATTCCCATAGAGGTAGAATGAGAGCTCTGAAAATAAGAAAATTCCCACAAAGGAAATGTTTTCATTAACCAACTTCAGGAAAAAAGAAAGTACATATAGGGTGAGATTAGGTCACCAAAAAGGTATTACCCTTAATCATAATTAGAACCCACTTAAAGGAAAAATACCCCTAATAACTTAATTAACTAACCTAAGTAAGCTGAAAAGACATGTAGGTAAAACCACTAGGTGGGAAAAATCCTACACTAACACCCCTCCTGAAGCATAGCTTAGGTGGGTAGAAGAATTGGGTCTTGATAATGAGGCTTGATGAGGTACCCAGGTACAATGCAACTCCCATAAACTGGGGTAAAGGATAAAACCCATAGGAATAAAACTCCTCCCTAAAAAGAGAGCAAAGAAGAGAAGAGGGCTAAAAATCCCCACTAAGGTCTACGATTGACTATATCCATCTAGTGTCCACCAAAATAATGCTTAGAAGTGACTATGAATCAAAAATAGATGTAGTAAAGAGTGGATTACCTTGGAACAATGAGTTTGTCCACCAAGTCCCTGATGGATCTTCAACCAAAGTGTAATTCCTATGAAAGGAATGATCCTCATACTTTGAGGTATATGGCCCATATTCTCTATGCCAAGATGGTGAAATATAAGTAGAGGTAAAGAAGGTCTGTGGAATCCTATGTAACTGTGGAATAGACTACTTGATGTCTGATGTGTCCTAGATTAGTAGACTATTACCCTATAATGTCAGAAGTAGACTAGAGGTAGGTGGATCAAGAACTAACTCTTGAATATTTATAAGGTGATGGTGGAGGTGTGTCTACTTCACTTTTGTAGTCGTCTATAAAAGAAGAGTTGTCAATATCAGAAAGAAGATTAGGCTCAAAAGTGTTAATAGGTATAGGTGAGTCTGAAGAGGAATCTAAAGAATCTGAAAGAGAGTCAGGAGTAAAGTGTGAGAAGTAATATAGTTGAGTCTGATGATCAACCATTCCCATATACAAAATAGTATCACTATGCAACTCCCTAATGTACACTAAATCTGAGGTGAATTTTAACTCGCATGCCTAAACCAAGGTGAGTGATCTGGTAGACTAATAGGAGATTAGTTGAGATTGAGGGCACACTTAGAACATTATTGAATGTTCCACCACTCACTGTAATAGATCATCTCCTGAGAACCTTTTTAGAAGTGTTGTCATCCAATTTTATAGAGTACATGTCACATGGTTCCAAAGAACTAAACTAAATCTATGAAGAGGCCATGTGATGTGAAGCACTAGAGTTAATGATCCATGTAGGAGGAGTTGGATGCACAACTGAAACTAAGTCTTTGGTCTTTTATTTCCCCTTGTTATTCTCTTTTGCCTCTTCTTTGTTAGAGTCATTTGACTTAATGGATTCATGGGTTGATAAAGATAGTTTGACAGAATGTGGAACACCTATGTTGTTCTGAATAAGAAGGCTAGTAAGGTGGTCAATTTATTTATTTAAATATTTACTCTCATCATGCTTACCTAATAAATTCCCACATTTGATCCAATAGTTCTTAGGCTTATGACTAGAATAAGAGGTCACATTATTTGATTTGGACATGGAAATATTTTCACCCTTTTCAACATTTTTCTTGCTCTACTTTTTATCTCTACTATTAAAAGCCTTATCTTTCTTAGCAAGTAATGCATGAGATTTAGATGACTTCATTGTGCCCATTTGTATCAACTTATCTTGTTCCTGAATTAGGTTGACAATAAATGTATCTAAAGAAGGCATCTTCCATGTGGTGTTAAGAGAACTTTTAATGGCATGAAAAGTGGACACAAATACATAATATTTAGGACCCAATTTAGAGAGTATTGACAAAACAAGTTATTCATCTTTCTTATCAATTCCACATGCTTTCAATTGCAATCTCAAAAGTCTAAACTTGGTAAAAAATACTAAAGAGTGTTGAAGTCATCTGGGCTCAATCTAATGAGCTCATTTTCCATCTCATGTTCTCTCATCACATCCTGCACTCCAAAGATCTTGGATAGTGTGCTCCACATTTCAATAAGTGTTTTGGTAGATTCAATGTAAAAGAGAAGATATGGGGAGATTGAGAGACACAATAGTCCATAGACTTTGTCACAATGGTTAAAACATTTGATTTTTTTCTCTAGAATTAGTAGGTTTAGTCTCAGTGCCCATTGTTATTTGATGGTAACCCTTGGATTGTAAGATGATTTCCATTCTAGGTTTCCATTGATGATAATTAAATGGTGTAAGTAGACTAATAGAGAGTGAATCCATAATACAGAAGTAAATATTGTTACAGTAGGTAAAGAAGAATGCAAAAAAAGAAAGAATGCATAGCACAACATAGTACCCCTTAGAACTATTAGTAGTGACCCCCCCTAAATGTTTCAAAAACAAACAACTCATATACATGTCAAATTCAACCAAAAATGTGTCTTGATCAGTAGGTACATAAGTACAAGGAATTAGAGGGACGTCAAATTCAATTGATAATACATCTAAGAAAGAGTAAAATAAGGATGAAGTGAGATTTAAGCCATTATACCATTAAAAAAATGGATGTTACAAAAGTCTAAAACAATACCACCAATGCATAGAGTTTTAAAAACTATGCACTTTCAAAAACATATCACCCAAAATGGAACTACAGATTGAAAGTTATGGCACTTACAAGTTATTACTCCCACATATTATTGGACCCTTTCACCTAAAATTTGACACCCTATTGAACATCATGTGGGTTTCCAACAGTGCTTTACTTTTGTTTCTTTCAACTACTTTACTTAAAAGGAGTAATAATTTATCAACCTTTGAAAACTTGAATGGGTCTAGCCAGAGTAAATTGAGTTCTTCCAACTGGTTTACTTTAGACTTGAAATTTAGTAAGATTACCTCCAAAACCCAAATTATTCTTACAGTGTTGATCAATTTCTTGAACAGTGACTACTTTGTGGTTTCAAATAGATATAACTAAAAAAAACAAGAAGTAATTGACCCTAGAAAACCAGAATAGGTCTACCTAGTGCATTTCAAGTTCTCTAGATTGCTTTACTACTATCGAGGATTAGTAATGACCTAGTTGAAGCCTGATTACTTCTAAGTAGTTACCCTAGAGAATATTGATTACTTTAAAGTAGTGAAATTTAGGTTTCTGGGACTGATTTACTTAACTCCATGAATTGAAATTAAAATAATGCCAAAAACCTGATTTTATTTGCAAGTAAGTTGTAGCACTCTGAAAACCCAATTTATTCTGGAATCAAGTAATTACCCTCTAAAAACCTGATTTGGTCTATTTAGAAATTAATGGCCCTCTAAGAACCTGATTTGGTCTACAGGCAAGATTTTGGGGTTTGTAGGCTTGATTACTTTGTCTGTAGAGACGTTCAACCAAATAAAATAAATTGATTTCTATGAAAGTCCATGAACTTTATCAAAAGTAAAAAAAACCCATTTTAGATCTCAAAAACCCAAAAAATATATGTAAATGTATTTTTCATCAAAATCCTTTTGACATGATTTTAGAGGTAGTTTTCAAAAAATGCCTCTAAGGTCAAAAATGGTGACCGTACAGTATGAAAAAATAGTAAGGTGAATGCAGGAGGATCTTACAAAAGGAGACAAATACATGAGGCTATCAGGAAATATCTAATATCATGTTAGAGTTTGCCAAGATATCTAAATAGTGTTCACATGATGATGTCAAATTCTCGTAGAGGCAGAATGAGAGCTCCAAAAACAAGAAAATTCCATAGAGGAAATGTTTGCATTAACCAACTTTAGGAAAAAAATAAAGTACATATAAGGTGAGATTAGGTCACCAAAATTTTAAAACCCTAACTCATAATTAAAACCCACTTAAAGATAAAATACCCCTAATGACTTTATTAACTAACCTAAGTAAGTTTAAAAGACGTGTAGGTAAAACCACTAAGTGGGAAAAAGCCTACACTAACATGTGAATGCTAGTAGTAGTTCTTTCACACTCTCTCATTTGTCCTCTCCTACCTCTTTATAGATGGATTATATTTTTTTAGGTCATATTTTGAGTTTGGATATCCTTACATAGTCTAGAAGTGGATTTCATCGTTAGTGTCTTCCTTAGGCCTCTTGATTAACCCTTCTACTCAACACATTGTCTATGAACTCCATGTTGAAATATTCATGTTTGAAGGTCATTATTGAGTAGTTTAATCAAATTCAAATCTAATTCATGTTCTTAGTGCAATATGGTCAAGTGGAGGGTGTTAATTTGGTGCATCACCTCCCTAGTTTAGTTTACTTTTACTCTTTTCTATCGCTTTTACCTTGTAAGCAAGTAGTAGATATGATACCAATTTTAAGGGTGATAACATCAAGGGAGATATCCCTATATATAGATTCACCTCACTAACTAGGTCACCCACATCCTAAAGGTGTTTCCATGCTATCACTTAAGTGAGGAATATTTAACACCCTCCTTAAGGTTTCAAATTTTGATGATAACAATTTTGGCATGCCCAGTGGGACAAGAGACTTCATCCATGGAAGAGTTATTGGTGTTTTTCTTCAATGTATCAGTATTTGAAGGCATGAACATAAGCACCAATGGTAATTCTGAGTACAATCAATTAGTTTTAGTATCCCAAGTATTATTTGAAGTAAGTATTCTCTTTATTTTGGCCTTCTCTCAAGTTTCATGCTTGATTTTGAAGCCAATTTCTATTTTACTCAAGTTGGTGAGCCATGTCAAACTTATTTTGACCCTTGTCAATATTTTATTGATCATTAAAAGTGTACCAATGATCCATATCAGTCCTATGTTGATCTATAATATCTTTATAATGACCCTATTTGCCCTCCATATGACCCTAGCTATCAATGTGATAAACCTTACTATCTAGATTACTCTCATCCCTTATTTCCTCATCAACCTTACCAATCTTGTCAACTTTAATATCAGTCCTATCAAGATTTACATCAATAGGAGTTAAGGTATAAGGAAGAGTATATAGCTAGGCAAATCCAAGCTAATAAAGAGAAATATTCTCATCTTCTCATGAAGATGTTAAAAAATGAAATGGTAATGATAAAGGTAGATACAAGTGTAGAATTTGGTCAAGTTATGCCTAGTCATCTCATTCAAAAGATAAGGGACTCATTACAATTTACAAGGAGTGAGTGAGAATCCTTTGATAAGGGAATCCAACATGTCCTAACCAATTAAACGATGGAAATAATAGATTTAAATCAATGCATGGAGGATAGGTCAGTAAGATGGGAGAAGTAATAATTTTAATCATTTTAACCTCAATTACCCTCTCCAATCCTAAGTCATCCCTCTTATGTTCCTAACTTACTCCAACTTGAAATATCCCATCAAAAAATTATTGATGTTATTAAATCCTCACTCATTATTACTGAATCTCAACCTAGTCTCCCTCATGAAACTTCCCATATGCTCATCCAAAATTAGAAATTGGAAGACAATCCAAGGTATTTTATAAGCTTCCTAAACCCTTCATATACCCCTCAAGTTGTAACACATCATCAAGGGAAATATCCTAAATTAAAGGTTCCAATTTAGAATCAAGTGGTAGAGTCATGGGGAAAGATATATGAACCATGTCTAGTTCAATTTATTGAGGCCAAAAATGAACTTTTTCCTTTTCAAGCCCCACCCATCCCTCCTCAAGAACCTAAAATCTTCCCATCATGAAGATCTATTCAAGAGAGTATGAAAATGAAGAAGGAATTCTTTGTTGATAAGGTTGAAGACTAAATCATATCAAGGTTTTAAAAATTCATTAGTGAATGGAAGGAGAAGAATGATAGCCTCTTTAATATCAAAAGTCCAAAGATTGTTTGTGATTTTGAGCAGCCCATTCTTGAAGAATAATATGTTCTATGGGATGCAAATGAAGAAGGTCAAGTTGTAACTACAAGTGAACAAAATGAAGGTTATGAATAAGACATTTCAAGGGAATATGAGAAATAACTCATCAATGACACTCTCCTTGGTGAATAAAAGAGTAAAATAGTCTTTGGAAATGAAGGGAGAGGTGATCTTCATCATGTAGTAGTAAAATTTGAAAGAGAAAAGACTCTTGAATGTGAACAAAGATTAATGTAGATAGTTTCACCAACTATTCATCTCAATGAGATCATGGATGTTTAATAACAACATTTCTTAGAGCCTCTTGATTAATTTAATCAACTAGATACATTAGAGATGATTTTGGACACCTTTCAACATGTCTCAATTGACCATGAATAAGAAGTTGCATTTTGGGAAGAATTATAAAATGTTTGCTCTAGTTTGGATAGTGAAACTACAACCCATGAGGAGAATGTTAATATTATTGTCTTGTCTAATGAACGTGATGAAGATATGCATGAGAAAGCTCTTGAAAATAAAATAATGGTAGATGATCCTATTGAGTCTCATGAACTAGTTCAAGGAGGTCTTGAGGACATGTGGTAGTACTATTTGCACACATTCAATGAATTTGAAGATCTTGAGAGATTAATACCTCGAAGAAGTTGATGATTCCCTCACAAACAAAGTGTGAAAAACTCGTAAAGTATTACCAAGAGTGGACAATAGTATGAGGTAAGTGTTGAAGATTAAGATGATTTTGTGTTCATTGGCAGTATGATTTTTGCTACCACTCCATTTGAAGTCAAGATAAAAATAATGGTGATCAAGAAAGAAGTTGCCAAAGCAATAAAAAGGCATGATCAGAAGCTTGTACACCATTATTGTTCATAACATGAATGTGACTTAAAGAGTTTCTCTTTGATCAAGGATGATCAGTTTTGAAAGGTTAGTTGTACATAGTAGTTTATCATCTTCTCTTTCCCCTAAGTGATTTGTAGCACAATTTTTTGGCTTGTTATTTTATTATGTGTGTCTTGCTTTGGTATGTTTGCTTCTTATCTTGTTGTATTGGTGAAGGTATTCAATTATTATAAATGTTTCAAGAGGTTTGTATTCAAGTGTCAAGGTCAAGTCATGTTTTGTGTTGAGTTGAGATGATAGATGGACTAGGTAACTGGTCTAAGGTGCATAACAAACATGCAATCCTAGGAGGTCACCAAAGATGTTAACCAAAATTTGGCTACCATGAATGAGGATAATTTGAAATTTTGATGTACATGATCTTAACTTTGTTGATATCCATTAAGAAGGTCTTGTGTTAGTCTTTAATGATCTAGGAAGATAGCTAATGTATCTTCCTTGGTAGCTTACAAGACCATTTAGGATGGTCTAGTTGGTAGCTGAGTCAAATTATGTTGTCTTGTCATTAAATAGTCATTATTTATGGTCTTCACTATGTGTTTAACATTATTCAAGGTAAGTTTGATAAGGTTAAGATTAAGTGTGACATCAAATCCATAAGGAGGCATGCTCAAGAAGACAAGTTGTAACCCTTCAAGGAAAAACCATGGCCTAAAGCTGACCAAATTAGTCAAATAATCAAAACTAGTAAGTGGATCACATTTTTTTAAGGTAATTTGGAAAGTTTAAGGTAATTTTCACAAGATTAAGGTATTTTATTATTTTAGTCTTATTATGCTTTCCAATGTTAAAGATTACACTTTTTAGTAAATAGAAAATATAAAGGTTTTATCCTTGGATAGAGGTTTTCTAAATTCATCTAAAATAAATTGATGACATCATACTTGTATGTGTCCGTACATCTTCCCCAAGGTCTTATATAACTACTTTCTAACGTTGGAAGTCCTTTTGTAACTATCATTCATCATTTTCAATGTTAACATGAGGATTTTTTAGAGATTTTTAGGAAAATAAGGGTGTGAAATGTTTTATCACTCTCCTCCACATCCATACAAGTTATGGGAAGATGAAAATTCACTTGGTTCACAATCTCTAGTAGTTTTAAAGGGTAAAATAGATAGAATCTTGAGAAAATCATGCTTCTGGTGATATTTTACAGAGGGTTTCTGATGGTTGGCAAGGTAAAAAATATTTCATAGGTCCCCATGGTCTTCTTAGACCCAAATAAATGTAATAAGTGGAGGTGTAGAGCCAAATAATGCAAAAACCCACTCCATTTCTCCATTCATCTTTTTGGTAGCTCAAAATAGGCAACAAGTTTTCACTTAGTAAATTGATGATAGAGAAATTTAGAGCCCAAGATTTTGTAAATATTAGGCAACCCTAACTCACTTTCACTTTATATCATTTAACCTCTAATTAGCCTCCTTAGCTTTATGAATAATCATTAAGAAGTTAAGGTGCAAAAAAATGACTCAAAACCCCATCAGGGTCAGTTTTCTCCAAATACAAGGTTTTGAAGCTGATTAAATGAATAAAAAAAATTATAGGGTATATTTAACACTATTATACCCATTAAATATCATTTCCTCTCAAGTTTCCTCATGTTTATGGTTAGTGCAATGTCAAATGGTCCTGATTTGGTAGTTTGAGCATGACAATCTTATGTGCAAAGAGGTTGAAGTTGTCTTGTTGCATGTAATGTTTGAAATGAGGTATTTTTAAGTTTTTTAAACCTCATAAATATTATTTATACCCCTATAATCATCATTTTATTCATAAACTTCAAGAGAGGTAAGTAATTATACATGAACAGGTGAGTTGGTGGAACTAGCAACCATGGTTGACATTGGCCTAGTTGAATGAATGTCTACTCTTATGATCAGTAACCCTTGAGGGAAAATTTTTACCTATATAAAGCCATAAAATTTAATTCTTAGTGATGATTTTAAAATTTCAAATCTTAAAAGTCAAGATCTTTAATGCTTTCTTGAAGCCAAGAAAAAGAAGGTTTTGTGGACATACAAGTCTGCAAACCTTTAAGTCAACATTGACACCAAAAGGATTATATGAAGAGTGTTCATGTAATATTTATTTCATTATCTAGGTGTCATTTTAATTATTCAAATCTATAAAATATATAAAACTAAATTACTCGAGCCAAGTCCAAGACAAGGAGATTCAAGTATATTCAAAATAATGCAATACAAGCATCACAGTCATGTTTCTACAAGAAAATAGCATCCTTTTTTTTTGAATGAATTAAAATACACATTATAAATATTATATATGACCTATATAAACATCCAAACATCTATTAAATACCATTAAAACTTCATTTCACTTTATCTCAAAGGATTGTGTGCCTAAGATAGAATGTACGCCTAAAGTGGACTGTATAAACATAATGAAGAACTATGAGGATTTCAAGTAGATATATAGGGAGAATTGATCCCATGAAATTATTTAAAGTATATATTTAATATTTTTAACTTTTATAATTATTTTTTAGTTGGCCAATTAGGCTCAAAATAGGGAGTTTGAGAGAAAAGGAGATTTTAGGCCTAATTATTATCTACGGGCCTGTCAATAGATAAAGATCAAATAAAAGCATATTGGTGATGATTTTTTGAGATAAAAAAAATTTTATGGGTCAATAAATAAATTTATATAAGGTTCATATGGATAAAATCACTTCAATAAGGCTTGAATAGCTTTGAAAACTCTATATTTGGTGACTTATATTCAAGCAAACCTAAAAGACCACCTATAGCCTTTTATAGGTAGTGTGATCAAATGCCATATGTGGAAGGTGAGATTTAAATTTAGGGAGTATATTTAGGTTTATAATTATAATTAATAAACTTTCCAATATTACATAAATCATTAAAAGTGCTAAAGAAATGAAAACCCCTAAAACTTGCAGTCATAAGGCCTAAACAGAGACCTACTGGCCTACTTATATGAAGATGTGTTATATGTTTGTAATATGAATATATAGGGATATTTTGAGATGAAAAAATACATGAGATAGAATATTAAAAGTTTTTCATCTCCTTTATTTAAGATACAACACCCAAGAAATATTTTCTCAAGGCCTAGTATGGTAGTAGGCCTAATTGGAGACTTGCATGCATGTTATTAAAAAATGGGAAAGGGGCACTCTTTTTATTTTATTTTAGGTCCAATAAATTATAATAAATATAAAATATTATCCCCATATTTATTTATAATATTTAATAAATATTAAATAAACTCAAGTGAAGCTATTCTTGGGCTTGGCAAGGTAGTAGGCCTAATTGGAGACCCGCAGGCCTCTATGCAAAAAAGTGAAGAAAGTATGCTTAGTTAGGATTAATTTGAAGAATGAGTGATTAAAAAAGGTGTATAATACATTAATGGAGTAATATTAATGGGTTTAACTCTTTAAAATAGGAATAAATGGGAAAATAGTGATTGTTAGGGTCACTAACATAGGGTTATTCTTAAACCCTAACAATGAGTTGATAGAGGATGCACTAAAATTGAAGGGCCAATTCATGGATAAAACCATTGGAAACCTTTTATATGGTTTCACATACCAAAATTAGGTATCTGAGGCTATAATCAAATGATTTTATACCTTATTAGGCTAAAACACCCTTCCTGAGCTCACAAATAGGCCTATTTTGCCCAAGAACCTAGTTTATTCACATGAGAACTTGCATGAGAAGGTGAATGGGATCCTGAGATCATTGGGAAAGTGTAAGGGGTTTTTTTAATTAAATTATTTATGTTGGTTCATACATTAAGGCCCATATGTTTATGAACCATTGTTAAGACTTCAAGTGCCTTAAACCCTACTTAAACTCTCTAAAGAGACCCAATGGAGGATATTGGATTCCTAGTGCTTAAAATAGATTTAAATGGTATATAAACTCCTTGAATTATTTATACACACCCTTGGTAATTTTTTAGAGTCACTGGCTCACATGTGTATATTGATAATGTACAAAAAATGGCCTAAAATGGCTCTTGTAGGCTTATTTACAAGGGTTTTGACTATGTGCAAGTTAATAAACCATTGGTAAAGAATTTTTGAAAATCAAAATAGGTCTAGTGGTCTCCCTAAAAATCCTTAAAGATAACTTAAGGTATATAGGTTTCCAATGTCCTCAATATATCCCAAGGCATCTAGTGGTAGGTAGTTAAGGTCATCAAGAGCTCCTAATAGACCTAATGCACTTGCATATAAGTTTTGATGATGGTTTCAAGATGGAATAGAAGTGTAATGATCCCCTACATGATGTTTAGGAGGTGATCAAGTTGTTATTACATTCCTATGCAATGAATAGACCTTTTGATGAAGAGATGGGCTATTTTTCATAGCCTCTTATGAATCAACAAAGCTCACACCATGAAAGTATAGCTTCTTTTCAATATGAAGGAGATTGAGTTTCAAATTTAATTTTTGCTAATTGAGAAGAAGCATTGAGGAGCCTAGAGTTTCATGGAGGTTGTTAATGAGGCCAAGATTCCATGTGTTAAGTTTCCAAGTTGTAACTACTCCTTCAAGAAGTGCATTGTAACTCTTCAAATAAGAATTCCTATGCCACTTGTTGAATTTCATCATCAAGTTGAGTAACACATGTTAAAGATTATGACAAGGATATTTTTGGCCTCTTTAATTTGTCCTTATAATTTAATTAAGGTGAATGACACTTATCTATGCATTTCATATGTGTCTTTTCTCTCTCTCCTTCATTTTTTCTATATATGTTGCCTTGAATGGCTTATTATGGATCCTTTGGATGAGTATGGTGAAGCCCTACTCAACTAAACACTTTTACTATGCCTTTTAATTTTGAATAAAGTTATTTATTACCTTCTCAAATGTTGGGGTTCTTTTATTAGTTTCAGCTCTAGCGCTAAAGCCTAACCCAACGAGCTAGCATGCTATCCCTTTCATGCGAGGGTTAGGTCCTGTGTGCTCACTCAAAGAATGCAATGGAAGACTGATTCCCATAGGTTTTGAGGCATAGTGCTGATATCATATTCATATCTTTCTCTAAGTAATTTTATATAGGGATGATTCATAGATCACCTTGATCCTTTTTCTCAGGTTGATTAATAATATTTTGTATATTATTGTCATCTTATAACAACATTAGTTACTAGAAAATAAATGTTATAATGCATATTTATAACTTTACACATAGTCCACACTATCATTCTTCATAACACAAGTTTTATCAATCCTACTAGTTATATATTATGCCTAAAATAAAAAGGGCATTACAATTTATAATTTATTTAAAAATGGTAAAGATTCATCACATTATTCTACCAAAAAAGGATTTGTCCCCACAAATATATTACAATAGGGTTATTTATACTTATTTTGCCCTGACCAAGTGTCACAATCATTTATGGCTTGAAGAATTGGTGCATGGACTCTTAAAAGACTAAGATTTATGGCACTTACAACTAGTTATTCTTGAAAACCTAGGCCTTAGTGCCCCTAGATCCTCTCTCTATGTTATAACTTGGTGGTCATGTGTTCCTTTCCTTGTGGGCTGGTGAAAAACTTTTGATCCATAAAGTTAGAGTGACCCATGTGAATCATTCTTCTAAGTGCATCATGCTTTCCACAGGCTCCCCTAGTCTTGTACTTCCATTCTAAGTCCTATGTTCTTAGGTTATTCATGACTTGTTTTCCTCTGACTATGTCCTCTTACACTAGTTCTCCCATGCCATTATCCTCTTGTGCCTAGTAGGTTCCATGCCATGATGCTTTTTCATCTGTTAGCTACACACCATGGTCCTTCCATACTGTGTTGGTCCTACACCAAAATGGGATAACACTTCGTCAAAATTTAGGGGCTAACATTACCCCACACTATGCTCTTAGTCCATCCTGGACTAAGTCATGCTAGCATCCTCCAAAAATTCAAGCACCTTCTACTCAAGTTCTTTCTTCATATCATCCCAATGGGATAATACCTTGAGAAGCTTTGCAATTATTCCCTATATCACCTCATTTTATGCTTTCATATCCTTGTGTTGGGTTGAAGTCTCATTGGTTTTCTTCAATTATTCATCTAGGGCTATAATGGCATCCTTCTGGACATCTCCAAGGGTAAAGACCTCCTTGTCAACCTATCCTTGAAGGGCTACAAAATTAGAATTTAACTATTAATGATGTTTATAGATGATGTCCTCCATCATTTCTACATCCCTAAATGCTTTGGATCACATGACATGGTACTTATTAAGAGTGGGTCATCAGTTGTATGTTACCTTAGGTCCTCTTTAGCTTGGATTTGAACCTCTAAGACTTTATTTGGGCATGAGAACCATGCAAAAATACCATCTAAAATGGGGATAAATTCCCCAAATATCTTTAAATCTTGCTTGTAGACATTAATATCTATAGTAAACTATTTAGTTAATTCCATTCCCTCATCTCTCAATATGGGTCGCTCCTTGAGTTTATTGAGTAGTAGTTCCACTAGGGCTTCTAACTTTCCTATGGCATCCCCATCAAGAGGTAAAACATTTATAAGCACTGGATCTTATTTAAAAATTGTTTTACAAAGGGTTAATACCCTTAATTTTTCCTCTGTGCCCTCTTGCAGCTTTTATTTCATTGAGGTCACTTCCTTGAAAAGTGCTTACTTTTCTAAAAGTACTTTATTATACATGCCTACAACCTTGGCATGTTTTTTCTTAGTCGTACGTGCATCAAAATTTGAAAAAAAAAATTGGTGTGTAATCTCCATGTCTAGTTTCAAAAATGCATCACTTTCTATAAGTGGGGTGATCTTTTATGGATCAACCATCATTGATTCTGGTAACATTTGGGCATCTAGGCACAAAGCGAGGTTGTCATGTAGGAGTTCAAAATTGTGCTCCTCATTTTACATCTTGAGTAGGTAAGACACTTGATTCTTGGTTTTAGGAGTTACCTCTTTGGGATGGAAGTGCAGCCAAAGATAGTGTATTTTATCCTTAATGCCAAACTGGTAACATTCATGCATAGTCCCACAATTCCTTCAGCATCATGCCCTTTTGTCTTGGTTGGCTCCTTCCCCTTATTTGGGTTACATTTAATCTCAACCTCCTCATGACCACCAATGGCCATCTCACTATTTTCCTCACCATCCTCTTCATTATACATTATTTTAGCATCAAACAAAGAATCATCAGATTCAGCCTTCTCCTTCACCAAGGAGGCATTTTTCTCATAATCTGAACCCAAGCTATGAATTTGCACCTCAAGAACATCTAGTTGGGTTGATTTCCTTGGGGGATACTAGTAGGTATCTCTTGTATTAGTACTTGTGGGAAATGGTAGAGGTAGAGAAGGTGGGGGTGGAAAAGGTTGAGAAGGTGGTGGAGATAGAGGGGGAGTCCATTGAGGAGATGAAGGTTGGGGAATCAAAGAGTGTGGAGGAATTGAGCATAGAGGAGATGGAGAAGTGTGTGGAGGGGATAGAGTTGGATAAGGTGGTGAGGTTGAAGGATGAGGTGGAGGTGGAGGTGGCATGGAAGGATAGGAAGATGGTCTAGAAGACTATGCTTCTACCATCTTTTGTCACTTTTGGGGGGCATGTTGCCCACTTATACTTGTACCCACATCCAGTCACTTCTTCTTCTTCAAAGGTAGTACTAGAGGGAGTTTTTACTTAGATTCTCCACCCTATGGGTTCTTTCAAGGGTGTAACATGTAAAATAACTTGTGAATTTGCTCCCTAACCAAAGTCTACTTGACCTGGATGTCAATCAGGTCTAACTCCAACCTCTCCATATAGGGCTTCTTGCCTAGATATACATAAAGTTTATAGAGAGTGTGAATATCTCTATCTATCCTCTTACCCTATAAAATGATAAGATGTGAATCATATATCTGATTGATGGATTTTATGAAATACCACATAGAGAAGGCATAGGGAAGATTGAGCCATGTTGAAATCTCTTCAGATGGATTTATATAGATCTACACAAGGGAAAAGTGTTGCTTTACAATAAACTGTGCCTATTTTATAGCCAGGGGGAAATTCCTTTAGGATGCACCACTCATTATTTAATACTACCTTCATCCCATCAAATTAATACTTCATCTTAATCTTATAATATGGAGTGATGTGTCTAAGACAAGTAAATACCTTATAGCACTCAATGGGGAACCTGTGTGTGGGAGGGTATACCCACTTCAACACTCTTGAATTGTAATCTGGTACTCTAATCTCATCAAATACCATTAAAAGGAGGATTTACCCCTAATGTAGCCTATACTTTGGCATTTTATGGGATTTCTCTACATCTTTAATAATCTTGTGGATAAAGTATAGGGCTCAATTGTAATTTAGTCCCTATGAGACCTAATGGGCAATGTATAGGTGCACTATGTCCATCTCTTTCCATCAATCAGTCCCTCTAATCTTGGTTGAGATGATCTATACTATAACTCAAAGGGAAATATCTTATAGGTTCTTTATGTGCATGGAGTGCCCCTATTTTTAATACATTAGCATTGTGGTAGTCTTTTGTATCTCCTTAGTGTCAACCAAGTCATCAATAATGCTTAACCCTAAACACTATATCCCCGTGACTTTTTAATCCTTTTAGGGGTGATCTTCATACTATGCCATCAAAGTAGATATCATCCTCATAGATGTATGAAAGGAGGAATTGTACTGCCTCCATGGGCTTACCAAAATAGGGCAAGTTAAAGAGCTAGAATAGTCCTGTAGCATATAGTTGGTTGAAGATTATTAGGTCATAGAACACTTGGTTCTTTGTGTTGGTGGCTTTGACCTCATATTAATTCTAGATCTCTACCTTATTCTTAGGATGGAAGTGATTTTAATTGAATAATATACAATTCAAGACCTTAGAGACCCAGTTCTTCATGTGCAATATTGAGTCTAGGTATTGCAACTCTTCTATTAATAGAGATGGGGGTGGGGACACTTAGGCCTTATATGCTTCAGACATCTATGCCTATTTTCCTTTCCACACCATTCTTTCCTTCTCTTCTTTTATGTGTTATCCCTCTTCTCTTTTCATGCTCTGGGCTTGTTCTTCTAAGTGTTATGTTTGTTCTTATGAAGTCTCTTCCTTAATGAGGACCGAGTCTCCTCTGCTCACCTCTTCCTCTTTCGATATCATTGGCAATTTCTCAAGTTTTTTTGGCCTTTTTCTTAGGCTACATTACCCTTCAAGGAGCCTGAAGGTTAATGTGTGCCCATCCCACATTCCCAAACAAATACATGGATGCAGGCTATTACTTCTGCTTCTAAACATAAACCTTATTTAATGGTGGACCTGCAACCTATAACTTGTAACTTTTGAAATTGAAGCTTTTTTCCCCTCAAACCTAACTCTGAGTGTCCCTTCTCAACCTTGGTGATGACCTGTGTGGTTTTCTAATGATTTAAAAACTCTTTTCTTGGATCTATATGTGATTAACTTGGCTCTAATTTTTTCTTGATTTTTGCTTTGGTAAATGCAAGTTAAATGCAAAGTAAAATGTGAAATTCATTTAACTTGCTTATTTATAGGCTCTAAGAGGGGTTCACCTTATTTAAATCCCCTCTATCACCCATCACTTCATGGCATTTAATGTATATATTTCAATAGCCATCACATTCATATCCTTTCCTTTTATAATTAATGCCTTGATAGTATTATCCCATCATGTCATTGGCATGCTTCTCGCCATAACTAACCTAGTTTCATTTATGGAATTCCCATCTTGTGCCTTTCTTAGAAATGGGTGAAAATTATATCCTACCATTTCTATGTGGTGGAATATAGTTGTTGTATTTTAAATTTCTAACTTATGGCGGGAACCTTACCCCTTAGTGCCTTTAATGAATCGCATGTCATTTGTACCTTGCATGCCCTTACAACTTGTGTGCCCACATAACTTATGTGCCCATATATCTCACATGCCCAAGTAACTTTCATGCTTTTCATTTTTACCTTTGTATGCATGACTTCTTACCCTACACTAAAATGTTTCATGATCCTCCATGAAAACAAAAAGAACTTATCAACAAATTTTTAAAAATTTACAATAAAGAAAAGTTGTGTGTAACAAAGGTAGTGTTTTTATTGAAATTAATAAATATTGATCTATTGAAATAAGCCTTTTTGATTACAAAATTTTATCTATTCTGAAGTTAAATATGATCAAATATGAATTTCATTATAGTTCCATAAGAGGAGCTAACATCCATCCTTTGTAACTGACATGCTTCAATAAGTCAAATTCTATGTATTATAAATAGGCCATGCCAGTGGATGCAGAGCTTTCTAGGGTGGTGCAAAAAATTAGAGTCATACAACAAGACTTTCATTCCTGGAGAAATTATTTTATTCTTGATATGGTGATCATGCCATGCCTTCTACTTGCATTTCTCTACATCTTAGCACTAATGAGTGAGGAACTGGGTCTCATCTAATTATATTAAAATATCCAAGCATGATTTCAAGGATACCACTATAAAATATTTTAATGGTCTCATCTAATCTTAAGATTTTAATATTTTAAGGATACCACTATAAATTATATTAAAATATCCAAGCATGATTTCAAGGATGAGATCTTATTGAAAGCCTCGGTAGTTCCATTCAATTGCAGGTGATATGGTGTTGTTTTGTGGTGTGTGATCATGAACTCAACCAATAAGATGCAATTTGTTTCATTCAAAAAGTGGGTACCACAATCACTATTGAAACTCAAGGGGCATCCAAATTGAGTTATGATGTTCTCCTAGATGAACCATGTAGTAATAGTAGTAGTATAATCCTTCATTGGTGTAGCTTTAGCCCAGTGCATAAGATAGTCAGTTGTTGCAATAATGTATCGAGAACCTGTCCATTGTCCTACAAGAGTGATGGGAACAAGAAAATCAACATCCCATTTTTCAAAGGGTTCATAATAATGTATTGGTTATAAAATCATAACATCTCATCAGTTAGGTTTGCCTATGTTCTATCAAATGTCACATTGCCTAACATATGCCTTAGCATCTTAGAATAGAGTTGGCAACCATAGTCCTAGTAGAACCTTTCATTTAGTAGCTTCTCTATCATAGTGTCCTCCATATATACCCTCATGAAATTCTCTAAGTACCTCAAGGTGCTCATGTTGCATTATGCAACATCAAAGGACTTCATCATGGTCCATTTTATAAAGATCACTTGCTATGAGTTGGAAGGGTGTAGCATGAATCACAAGTTGCTTTTTTTCCTTTGAGGTGAGAGATTTAGGTATAGAGCCAGTGGTTAAGAATGTTGTAATGTATTTTAACTCTTTAGGTACCTATGTAGTATGAAAGAGTTTTACATTAGGAAGATCATCTTTTATTGTGTGTGGTGGTTCTCTATTCTTGATCCAGGATAGGTGGTCAGATCCACAGTTTGCCTTTCCAAGTTTAACCATAATTGAGAATTGGAATTCTTAGAACAATACAATCCAGTGATAGATCCATCCATGCAGTATGGGTTTATTGACAAGGTAGATCAAAGCCTCATGATCTATATATAAAATAAAAAGAGTGGCTAGAAGGTACTACCTAAACTTCTATAAAGCATAGACCATTGACAAAGCTTTATGCTCTATAGTGGTATAGTTTCTTTTAGCTAGTGTTAGCTTTTTGTTGGCAAACTAAATTAGGTGATTTAGGTGACCTTCACCCAGTTGTGTAAAGATGGCAACAAAAACCATGCCAGATTCATTAACATGAACATGAAATGGCTTTTTCTAATAGGGGAATTAGAGAATATGAGTGGTGACTAGCTTTTCCTTGAGTGTTTCAAAGGCATTTTTATAAGAGCAAGTCCAAATGAAATGTTCATTGTGTTTGAGAAGTTCTTCCAAGGGCATGGCAATCTTGGCATAACCATGAAGGAAATTTATATAATAACCCATGTGGCGTAGGAAGGCATGCACCTCACACTAAATCTTAGGCACTAGAAGTTGAAGAATCACTGATACCTCCATTGGGTCTACCAGGAGTCCTTCCTTATAAATAATATGCCCTAGGAGCACACCAAAAGGTGTCATGAATAGGCACTTCTTCAAGTTTAAGGAGATTTGTAATACTCGATAGTGTTTAATTATGAGTTTGAGATTAGTGTGATGGTCCTTGACCAAACCATATACCCTCTAATCATCCAAATAGACTTGAATTAATTTGTGGATGATGTCCTTGAGGGTTTCAAATACTATCCATGAAAACACTATTGGGGCATTTTTCAACCCAAAGGGAATAATAGTATAGGTAAATGATCCCCATTCTATGGTGAAGGCTATCTTAAGTTGGTATTCCTTAGCTATTTATACCTAATGGTACCCTAAGAATCCATCTATAAAGGAGTATACTTCACAACCAGTAACACCATCAAGAATTTCCTCTGTGAATGGTATTGGAAAGGGATATGTCACATAAGATGTATTGAGCACTTGATAGTCCACATAGATACAAATGCATCCATCCTTTTTTATAATAATCATCATGGGATTGACCCATTCATATTTGGCAATGGGAGTGATTACTCCAACATAGATCACACTGTCAATTTCCTCTTTAATACATGCCCAGAGATTAGGGTCCATCTTATATGGTCATTTTTTCATTGGTTGAGCATCATCGACTAGCTTGATATATATATTCCTTGAGGATGGATGGACTCCCTTCATTTCATTATAGTTCATTTGGAAAACATCTTGATATTCTCTTAACAACTCAAATATTTCTTTAATCTCTATGTCAATCCAATAGTTTCTAATTGTGGCCATCTTTGGATCTTATTCTATGCAAATGTTGCATTGAATAGTCTGAATAGGCCCATGATAGGGTTTATCCATTTTAGCACTTATGTCTTGAATATTCCATGTACCAACATTCATAGAAATATATAAATGGTTGGTCAGGGGGTCTAGTGAATTAGATCCTTCACCTTTGTCTACTTGGAAGATAAGCTTTTGCTTTCCTAAGTGAATCTCTTCATGTTGATCTTCATTATGAACTGGTGTAGGCATAGTAACTTAATGTGTTAAATACTAATTAAACAATTGTAAAGGTATCTTAGGGTCCTGATGGATATGCCTCAAGTGGTCCTCCATGGGACTTGGGTCTTAGAGAACTGCTTCATGCATATCCTGGAGAGTGAGGCACAAGTCCATCCTTAGTGATAAATAGGAGAGTGCCAAGGTCATGCACTCTTTTAGTAATTGGCAAAACCTGGTTCCCATGTTTTTCTCTTCATTAATATACCATGCTTGTGCCTATGTGTGTAAAGTTCCATAGAATGCATTTACCCATAGATACTATAGTAAGTATGTGTCCTTATTTATCCATATTATCTCACAAGCTTCAATGTGAGGTTCAAGTGCTTACATGCCACTATAACTAATTATTCCCCTAACCTTATTATTATAATGGAATCTATGATGTAGAGTATAGTGTACTTTATCCTAATATAGAAGGTTATCTTAATGGGTATACCACCATCTTACGGCGGTTCCATCAAAAAGGTGATCTAATGACCTCATTTGATCATTTTTCATGTCATATAATTCTTCAAGATGTTAGACAAATTCACGTACCTCCATTTGTCCTTAGAACCATGGGGATTCATCAAGTATTTCTAGAAATGGTCCTACTAGTGGCCTTCTTATTACTAATATAATAAGGCAAACAAATTTATGATGTTTAAGAAGTTGGCATGGGAAATTCTCTTGACTATTGATGGTGCTACACATCCTCCCAGTAAGATCATAGTCACCATGGGCCCAACAGTTACAATCATTACTTGTAGTATCAAAAATAGACTAGTTATTAGTCCATCAAAGAACACCATCTACAATGGTATCATGTTGTTCATCACTTCTAGCAGTGACATTGTATATGTGGTTGATGTCTTCATTAACATTGACTGACTATATATAAGGGGGTCCTTATGTTTGATCCAATGGGATTATGACATGCTAATTAGTGTTCTCAAAACTAATGTAACATTTTTTAAAGCTCAAGTTTATAGTGTTCTCATAGCACCAAGGTCTTCCTAGTATAGATGGGTAATCATCAGCTTCAGCTAACTCTAGCACCTCAAAATCCACTTTGAATGGCACTCCAAGTAGGTCAACTATGTATTCTTTAAAACCCTAATAGGGTGCACATGAGTCTTATTTACCATGAATAAAACATGAGGTAAAGGATATAGCATTAGAAAAGACATTTTTCACCAAGAGTCCTTGGTGATAACATTGAATTTCTCACCAGTATCTATTAATATGTCTTGGATTACCCATCCATCGATGGCAGCATTAACTAATATTTCTCTATCTTCTAGGGGAGTAGATGAACTAGGAGTGTCCTATCACTGAGCATGATTTAAGTAGTGGTCTTCACTTTTAAAAATGATGTGAGTTTGAGCTTCATTTTATAGTTGATATTGACTCTTAAGCCAAGCACTAAGCTATGGGATAATATCCTCATCTAGCATCCACTTACATAGTTCCTATAAGTCATCTCGCCATAGGTCAAAGTTCAAGTTCCCTTTGCACATTATCACACTACATTATGTCCTTATCTTTGAGGAACTAAATCTCACCCTAAATTTCTCATATGATTGTCATCATATCCTTAAGTATGTCCTTTTATTGCTAAACATCTGGGTACTTTCTAGCTCATGGTTCTTCCCATTGTACCTTCTTAATCAGATTAGCTATCAACTAGGTCTGTCCCCCACTGCAAGTGGTAATGTTTACTTGTTGAACTATAGGGATAGTTGGGTGTTTATACCATTGTGTTTTATCAATTTAAATCATATTTATTCCCTTTTCATTATGTTCTTTGGTGATATCTACATATAGATCAGGACACTCTTCCATCTGGTGGTCCTTTTTACAAAAAGCACACATTATGTAATCTAGGTAATCCCATTGATAGTGGTCTGGTGACCCACATTTGTAACAAGTCCTAGGTGGGAAACATCCAACTCCTCATCTTTACCCTCTTCCTCATCCATGGTATCCACCATTGTCTTTAGTATTAGTGATTGAGGTTTAGCACGTGCCACACATTCGAGCTTCATGGATGTTACTGATTAAATGGTAGTCATTAGTGTCATGAGTGTAGGCATCACAAATATTAAAATACTCAAAAACCTTAGTGTGCATAGCCCATTGAAAAAGGGGATAAAATTTTACTTCATGTTACTCATGGTAGATTTCACATGTTTGTTTAAGTACTATGCAAATGTTCTTGCATGGGTAGTTTTTCTTTGTATGTACTTCAGTTTCATTGTCGGTACACCAAACACCACTATGTGTCTCATGTGCATTATTTGCTATCAAATTCTCAAGTTGTGATTTCATTGAGGCTATATGGGCCTCCATAAATTTAATAATCTTGGTATCAATTCTTCCAACCACTTTAGCATGGAGAACAACTTCTAAGGCCTCACACTGGCTAGTGAAGGTTCATCATGATAAGGTTCCCCAGAAGGGTAGTAACAGTCCTCCTATAAACCATTGTGAATGCTTTTTAGCATTAATTTTGAAGTAAATTTTAGACATAAACATCTTAAACCTTGCATCATACTCATGTATGCTTTATATAAGTCCTTAATTTATGTCCTTTAGCACTACTATACTCTGCTACTCAAATTTAGGAATGTCAAACTCTTGAAAGAAGGTTATTTTGATTTAATCAAAGTCAACCACTTTATTTTGAGGGTTGAATTTTTAGTACTACTTGTGTGTGCGCTCTAAAATCATATTGGTAAACTATGTGGCCTTACATTTAGAAGATGGGATGCCTCACATCCTACAAATTAGTTCACATTCATAGACATGCTCAACTGCATTCTCCACCCCTCGATACTCTAGCAAGTGAGTCATCATTTTGTATTAGACTATCATCAGTTGAGGTCTTTTGATGGGTGCTTTTAGGGAATTTATAGCCCTGGCCCCTTGAGGATGAGTTCACTTCCTCTTGTGCTACCACCTAGTCCTCCTCTAGTGCCTCTAGCAATAGTACTTTTCATAGAATCTAGTTGGTTAACAAAGGTTGGGCATGTATTCTATACTTGAAGGCTAGGTCCTCCAGGCATTCTAAGTTATGCCATAGAATTCCCTTAAAGAGGGAAAGATAGTGTTAAATCTAAATGAGCATCAAAAGCCTCAATTTCAGTATTCCTTACTAGTTCAGCTTCTGACTCCAAACTATATGTATCTCAATTTCAAATGTGTACTCTATTTGAATCAAAGGCATGAGTGCACATGATGTTGGGGGAGCTAGGTTGTTTCAAAATTGGTTCCTCGATTCCTATTGTCTAGCTTGTTTCTCCTTCATAAGATAGAAGTGGCATAGAATGTGTTTCAAAAGTGATGGGGTCCTTATGTGTTTCTACTTCCCTACAGCTCCTAACATCATGTTTTGAATTCTCCTAGTCTCTTCCCATCATTAACTCCCATGATTATTTTCCAAGCTTCATCATACTTCTATTTCTATAGTGCATTTTGGTTGGCTACCATTTTAAACTCATAATTTCCTATCAAACCCTATTCTCCCCTTCCACATGTCTGGCTCATGTATAAGAGGATGTATCCCTCTATTGGTATAGTTTCCAATCTAAGATCAAAAAATAATGACCCTATGGTTATCGAAGAAATTGGAACTTGGAATCTTTATGACATGAGTAAGTGGTAATAGCGTACTCTAGGATATAGTTGTTCATAACTAATTTTGACCAAAATTTGATTGCTCACATCCATGAAACTCTGAGTCATGCTAAAACCCTTTGTTATTATAGCATCCAAGGTTGCATCCTTCCAAGATTCCTTAATCATCCTTGGGAATATGTTATTAGCTAGGTATTTAAAAGAATTAGGACCTTCAAAAAGAAGGTTTGATACAAGGGACTATATAGATTTTGTTCCACCCACTATCATGTGAAGATTCTTGGCTTAATTTATGGAAATATAAAATTATCTTCAACACTGGTAACCCATTCTTCTCTATTTTTAGTGTAATATGTTCAAACATTTTCCCATAAATATGCTTCAATTGCTTTGGGTCTTGACAATGGAACCAAAATTTTGGGGTTCTTTTAGTAGTTCTAGCTCCAGTGCTAAAGCCTATCCCAACAAGCTAGCATGTTGGCCCTTTCACATGAGTGTTAGGTCTCGCACATTGACCTAAAGCATGTAATGGAAGACCATTTCTCATAGGTTTTGAGGCACAGTGTTTATATCATATTCATATCCTTCTCTATGTAATTTTTGATAGGGATGATTCATAGATAGATTACCTTGATCCTTGAACTTGGGTTGATTAATACTATTACACATATTATTGTCATCTTATAATAGCATTAGTTACTAGAAAAGAAATGGTATAATGCATATATATAACTTTACACATAGTCCACACTATCATTCTTGATAAGACAAGTTTTATCAATCATGCTAGTTATATATTATGCTTAAAATAAAAGGGGCATTATAATATTATTCAAAAAGGTTAAAGATTTATCACATTGTTTTTCCAAAAAGGATTCATCCATGCAAATAGATTACAACAAGGGTATGTACACTTGTTTTTCCCAGACTAAGTGTCATAATCATTTATGACCTCAAGAATTGGGACACAGTCTCTTAACAGACAAAGAGTCATGGTAATTACAACTGATTCTTCCTAAATCCTAGGCCTCAACGCCCTCTATATCCTTGCTCTATGTTATAACTTGGCAACTATGTGTTCCTTTGCTTGTGGTTTGGTGAAAAACTTCTAATCTATAAGGT
This sequence comes from Torreya grandis, assembly GCA_037957365.1. NCBI lineage: Eukaryota > Viridiplantae > Streptophyta > Pinopsida > Cupressales > Taxaceae > Torreya > Torreya grandis. The sequence continues at coordinate 6,198,385 of JARHVA010000239.1, read as the reverse complement.
CAAAGTAACCCATGTGAAAAATTCTTCCAACTGCTTCCCACTTTCCATGTGCTCCCCTAGTCTTCTACTTTCATTTTGAGTCTTATGTTCTTGAGTTGTATGACTTGTACTCCTTTAACTAGGTCCTCTCACACTGGTTCTCCCATGCCATTTTCCTATTGTGCCCATTATATTTTGTGCCATGATGCTTATGTATCTATCAGATACATGTCATAGTTCTCCTATGCTATGGTCCTTTTGTGCCATACTGGTCCCATGCCAAAATGGGACAACACTTAGTCAAAATTTAGGGACCAGCATAAAATGTCTATAATTATTTTACTTGTGTGATTGTTGATGAATGTTAGTATTAGTGCTTTCACTCTCTCTCATTTATCCTTTCCTACCTCTTTGCAAATGGATTGTCTTCTTTGAGGTCACATGGTGATTTTGGATAGCCTTGCATAGTCCAAAAGTTGATTTCAGTCATTAGTGTATTCTTTAGGCATCTTGATTAGTCTTTCTATTGAACACATTGTCTATGACCTCCATGTTGAAATACTCATGCTTGAAGGTCCTTGTTGAGTAGTGTGATTATATTCAAGCCTAATTCATGTTTTTAGTGCAGTATGGTTAAGTGGATGGTGTTATTTTGTGCGTTAACTCCATAGTTAAGTTTAATTTCAGTCCTTTCTATCCCTTTTCCCTTACAAGTAAGTATTAGATCCAATAGTAGTTTTAAGGGTGAGAGTTTCAAGGGAGCTATCCCTATCTAGATATTCACCTCACTGATTAGGCCACCCATAGTCTAGAGGTGTCTCCATGTTATCACTTAAGTTAAGAGTCTTAAACACCCTCCTTAAAGGTGTAATTTTTAATGATAACAAGTACCTTAATAAAGGTCAAGAGAAAGAATATGGTTATTAAGGTACAATATATAGATTTAGAACAAAGGGAAGACATCTTCTCTCTAAGTAAGAGAAGGAAAGTAAACCCTTTAAACCTAGACAGGATTAAGGAAGATCCTTATAGCTTTATAAATGCAACTGGGGGAGTCATCAAGGAAATGTTTTAAAGTTTTGATCAATCCATCCAAAGGAAACCATAGGTAAGCACTATCCAGGCCCCCAAATAAATTGTTTATCATTTACAAGGTGTGGCCCAAAAATCATTTGATAAAATTGTATCAATAATGTCTACAAAGGCCATCTCTCAGACCAAATTAGGAGACATTCTCTATTTATACAATAAAATAAAGGAGATTGATGGTAGTTGTGTTTTATGAGCTAGGCAACTAGAAATAGGGCTTATGCCCATTTAAATTTAATAATAGAAACTAAAGTAGCATGGGCACAATAATACATTACTATAAAGAGAGATAGTTTAATGGAATGACAATAAGAGATGTATACTTTGGTCCACCCTTTTACAAATTGCGAAACAAAAGTGATCTCTATGTAAGAACCCCTCTAGTCAAGTACCAGTATAATATACCAATTTTTTTTAAATAATTTATCGAGAAAGGTATTATTACTTATCTTTCCTTAATTTAACTTGAATCATCATGGTTCATTAAATCAGTGTTTGCATTGAACATGATAACAAACCTTAGAATAACATATGACACTGAATGATCACTCTCTAACTAGTGTCATTAGCATAATACAAAAATCACATGCCAAACACTTGAATAAATTCAAATGGTCACAAGGATTACTTTGCAGTCAAGCCAACCTAACCTAGCCTAAGGACCTAAACCTGATGCCCCACCACAACTTGGATAGCCTACATATCTGTTCATTAGAATTAGTGTCTGATGTAGTTCTGCTTTCACTCGTGATGGTCTCCTCCATGATATGTCATAATTGAAAATATTGGTACTCTAAGCCAATATGGAACAATATATTTATGACATAGATGAGCTTATAAATCTCTAATCATCAATCCCACAACTATATGACACACTTAATTTATTTATAGCATAACACCTTATTAATATAGGCTTGTGTGCTTACCCAAGCACTCTCACATAAAAACCTAGATAATAGCAATGATGAAGGAACCCACATTCCTTGATCCACAAAGAATCACCTTAATAATCTTTTAGGATTATTAATACATGGATAAAACACCAAAATTTCACACTATGGATAAGTTTTATAGGATTGAAATGATTATACATGTGATACAAGAATTCACTTATATAATCATAAATGTCACACTAATTGAAAACATATTAGGGTTAGTTTCCTATGCCACTCACTCCCTAAGTTTATATACATATCTATGATGTCTCCTACATATGCAGAATCAGATCTAGATGCAGTTCTCCAAAACTACTTATTTTATTCAAATAGAGACATTATGGAACACTTTATTGTATTTATTGAATGTAATCTATTAATCAAGTCCTCACTATACTTTTTCAATTACACGTAATCTAAGCATACCAACCATATTTTGATCTAATGTATCCCCTCATTTAAAATTCTATCCATGGGAAGCCAACTTAGGTATACTTATAAAATTAAGGTTGAATTGACTATACCCCATCATGTGAAAACATGCTTAGATATACTTAGCCAATTTGTAGTTCACAAAGCTGATTTTATGTCATTGGATCATGCTTAGTTACACAACTAGTTAAAATTGTGATTATCACTACATAGCATGATTGGAAACATAAAAGCATACTTAGTATGTCAAAAACACACTAAGCATATCCAAAAGCATGCTTAGCTATATAAGTCAAGCATAGAACATTTTGTGGTGTTTAGTTAGCCTCAAGTATTACAAGACCAACTTGGTTACTCTTGTGAATACAAAGATAACTCCATGATGCTTAATCAACCATCTCATCATGGTATTACCTCAAATATGTTACCCAAAGCATCCACACTAACACATAATGTCTTTAATACATTCTAACAATATACTTCCATTAGTTTAAACAAAAACCATATAAACCACAAGATCATAATAAATTTAAAATACATCCCACCATTAATAATTAATTTATCCATTTCTTGACCCTCATAAGGGTTTAATATCTATTAAAGTGGTTCAATATTTTGTCAATTTAACTAGTGATCATTTTAGGCAAGGCTCATCTATGACAATTTTATAATTTCAAATTCATAATTGTATAAAAGAAATATGTGTATCATTGATATTATCCTATCAATGGTATTACTTTGGAGGATTCCGAGTGTTTATATAATTAATATAAAATTAAAATTAACCATTGATATCATGTCTTTGGTTTAGACTCAATAAGAAATATTAGAAGTATAGCATATCATTTTCATAAATGGAATTTCAATATTGGAACTCCCATCAAGGATGATATAATAATACTTAGTATTCATAGGTAAATATATAACTCTCAAAATGGAGATTATTATAAAATTTATCTTGTGATAAGTTTATAAGAATAAACAAATCATATATTAAATAATTTGCCAAATCAAATTCCCATTCTAAACTCATGAATAAGTATCAAATTAATATTAATATTATTTAAATTTAGTTAAAGTACCAAATCTAATGAATTACCAATTACATGAAACCTCAAATGAAAAACATCGCATACCATGTTTCTCATAGTCTAAATATTGTTAATTCATAAGAACACACATCCTTATATTAATTTAGTACATCTATCAAGAAATCCTCCTCAATTCTACATGGTAGTTTTTTTCTATTATTGCTCAAAGATCAAAAAGGTTTGTAAAGTTCTCAACTAATTCAAAATTCATCAAGACCAAATTAATACTTGAAGACTCCATAGATAGAGAGAGGTTTTAATAGATTGAGACAATCAAATAATGGCGTTATATGCCTATTTAGACAACTACAACTATGCCATTGTCTAAAAAAAAATTACAATTTATTTAGATTGAATTATCATTATTTGATCACTCTCAAATTCTACCTTCTACTAGAGGGATTGATTTTCCTTACGAAATGAAGTATCAATTTTCTTTCCTCATGGCTTCATTAACCAAAAGTAATTTACACATACAACTATCAAGATTCTTGTTACTATGCCAGCTGGCAAAAGATAACTATTACAAAAACTTTATTTGTTTTGACTATTCAACCACTGACAATGGCATAGATGTAACATATCATCCAAAATGCTAAATGTACTAGAAGCCACCTTCCACTTCTCCATGTGGTGTCCCTTGCACTTACATACACTGCATATGTGAGACCCATGTTTCTATGCCAGCTAATAAGAGGAATCTGAAACATTTTTTTTTCAAAGACATTTATTTTCATTAACTTTCTCTTAGGTTCCCCATGCTAGGAAAACAATTCATTATTCAAGACAAAAATAAATTAAGCCCACTGAAAGTCATGACTAATGGCTCAGGTTTTCACCTAGGCTTAATAGCATATCACAGTGAATAGTATATCAAAGATAATAGAATTTAATAAGTATAATATTGTGAAAACCATTCCTGGATGTGAGGCACTAGTAAAAATGGAGTTCCTTTTAGTCATTTCCATAAAAAATATTCATGTAGGTTAAATTCACAATATCTCAAAATAAATAGTTTTATACAGACTCATGGTTCATTGTTTTCCTACCTATTGGTAAAGATATGATACCATCATTATATCAAATTAATGCATAAAAAATAGGGCAACCTTCTAGAAGTCATAACTTTTGACTCATAGCTTCATTTGAGCTCTTCCACATGCCAAAATGACCATCTTGAAAAGTTTAAATTTGACCTAATCTTATATTCACTTAGATTTGATTTTGATCTTTTTTAGAGGCCAAATGTGATCATCTGAGGGTCTGAAATTAACTTTTAGTGATTTTTTAAGAATTTTCTAAATTTTGAAATTGTATATTTTTAGAACCAAAAGTCAAATTTAGTTGAATTTCATCCCATAGTCTAATTTTAATATTTAGGTTATTTTAGTAAATTTTTAGAGCCACACGTGCTTGCATACGAAACTTACTATAAATAGTGGCTACTAAAAATAGATATTTTTTTAGATTTTAGTTTTTTTTTAATTTTGCATGTAGACTTTAATTTTTAAGTTTGAGATTATTTAAGCATGGTTTGGATTTGTAATTATTTCAAGCAATAAATATGAATCAATTATAAGTATTGTTTCAATATCTTTGCCTATTGGTAATTTTCTTGTTCTTGTTAATTTTTAGGTTCATTATCTAGTATCAGAGCAGGTTCAAATCTTTGAGGAGAAAAAAATGGCAAGAGGATGAGGAGGTATGGCATAGATGAACCAAAATATACAAGAAATATAGAGGTAAGTTCAGTAATTAATATAGTTTATCACCAATCAAGCAAGGAGATAAGGTGGTGATGAGGAAGACACAGATCATGATGAAGAAATTCAACAAGAAGAAGAATAGTAAGAGCAACCACCATTGATGGAAGAGAGGATGGTTTGGGATTTAGAAGGAATAAATGAAGGAATAAAGGTTGATGTTTTAGATTATAGAGGTATTTTAAAACTAGAGGAGTTGATAGATTGGATCAATAGCATGGAGAAGTTCTTCAAGTGGAAGACTTTGAGAAAAGGTAAGAAGGTAAAGTTTGCATGCATAAAATTGAAAGGTCATGTAATGATTTGGTGGGATCACCTATAGAAAGAAAGATAGATAAAAGTTAAAGAGAAGATTAATTCATGGAAAAAGATGGAGAATAATCTAAAGGAGAAATTTCTTCCTATGGATTATGCATAAACCCTATACAGAAGATTTCACAATTTGAGGTAGAAAGATCACAGTATACAAGAGTATACAGATGAATTTTAAAAGCTTTCCATACGAGTGAAGCATGATGAAATAGAAGAGTAGATGGATATAAGGTATGTAAATGATTTTAAATTTTTTATTCAAGATGAATTAAGAATGTAAAGAATACTTAACATGGAGAAGGCTTATCAACTAGCTTTGAAGGTAGAAGAAAAACAAAATAGATAGAATTTTAGAAGGATGTCTACTGGTCCAAAAAGAGGCATATCCCATCCAATAAGGGGATAAATTGGGTTTAATACCACTATAGGTTGATATAATATCAATAATTGTGAATCATCATGTGGTACAGAAAGGAAAGATGATAATAGGCAAGGGTTTCAATACCAATAAAGAGGAAGAGGATTTCAAAGAGGATGAGGTTATGGAGATGATAGAGGATAGTTTCTAAATCATCATAGATATTATGTCTATTATAGATGTGGAGAAGAAGGTCATAGAGCGTTTGAGTTTCCAAACTATCAAGATCTAGAAAGGAGGTAAGAAGATCACCCAAGAGTAAATCTAGTTGAGGTTGAAATAGAAAAGCAGAATACTAAAGTTGCACCAGCAGATGTTGGAGAGAATATCATGATGAGAAGAGCCATGATCACTCCAAAAAAGGAACAAGTGTAGAATAAAAATGTGGTTATATAAGGCTATGATCAAATATTTTTTGAACAAGATGTACTTTGGGTGGAAAGGTATGCAAAGTAATTATAGATGGTGGTAGTTGTGAAAATATGGTTTTTAAAGAAATGATTGAGAAACTAAATTTTCATTGTGAAAAGCATCCTAACCCTTATTATATTTCATGGTTTAAGAAAGGGAATGAGGTTACAGTAGATAAAAGGTTCTTAATCAAGTTTTCTATAGGAAAAACTTATAATGATGAAATATGGTGTGATGTTATTTCGATGGATGTATGTCATATGTTATTGGGAAGACCATGGTAATTTGATAGAAAAGTAGTTCATAATAGAGAAAATAACACATAAACTTTTTGGAAAGGTGGTACAAAGGTAGTTTTGTTACCTTTTAAAGAGAAAGAGAAGACAAGAGCATGCTTTGTACTAAATAATCTATCAAAGATATGAAGGTAGCAGGTTATTTTTATCCACTAGTAGTAAAGAATGAAGAAACAAAAATGGTGCCAACACCAATAGAAGTAGTAAGAGTGTTGAAATAATATGTATATTTTATGCTTGATGTTTTACCAGATGGTTTACCACCAAAGAGAGATATTCAAAATCATATTGATTTGATTTTAGAATCAGCGCTACCCAATCAAGAAGCTTATAGGATGAGTCCAATAGAACATGTAGAATTAAATAAACAGGTTATTGAATTGCTAAGGAAGAAAGTGATAAGGGAAAGTTTGAGTCCATGTGCAACACCAGCATTACTAACTCCAAATAAATATGGAGGATGGAGAATGTTGTGGATAGTAGATAAATTAATAAAATTATAACAAAGTATAGGTTTCCTATACCTCATTTAGATGATATGATGGATGTGTTTTCAAGAGTGAAATATTTTACCAAGATTGATTTAAGGAGTGGCTATTATCATATTTGAATTGGTGAAGGAGATGAGTGGAAAATTACATTCAAGACTAGGGATGGCTTATATGAGTGGATGTTGATGCCATTTGGATTATCTAATGCACCTAACACATTTATGAGGGTGATGAATATAGTGCTAAGAGAATATATTGGTAAATTTATGGTTGTTTATTTTGATGATATTTTGATATTTATTAGAACTAGAGAAGAACACTTAAAACATTTGAGAATGGTAATGGATTTGTTAATAAAAGAGAAGTTGTATGCAAAATTGAAGAAGTGCAGGTTTATACAAAATAGTTTGGTATTTTTGGGATTTATAGTTTCAGTAGATGGTGTGAAAATGGATGAAGAAAAGATAAAGGTAATTATTGAGTGGCCTATTCCAAAAATCATTACATAGGTAAGAAGTTTCCATGGTTTAGCAACTTTTTACATAAAAATTATTAAAAAATTTAGTAGTATTGTGGCACCAATAACAAATTGCATGAGAGGGAAGGAATTTACATAGACTAGAGTAGCCACATAAAGATTTGAAATTTTGAAGAAGATTACAAAAAGGCCAATTTTAGCATTACTATATTTTAACAAAGTGTTTGAGTTTGATTATAATGCTTCATTTGTGGGAATTGGTGTTGTGTTAAGTCAAGAAGGAAAGCCAATATCATATTTTAGTGAGAAATTGAATGAGGTAAGAACAAAGTATTCTACTTATGATGTTGAAATTTATGCAATTGTACAAGCATTAAGACATTGGAGGAATTATATGGTGCCTAAGGAGTTTATATTATTTATAGACCATGAGGCTTTGAAGTATGTGAATACACAAAATAAGTTGAATAGTAGGCATGCAAAGTGGGTTTCTTTCTTGCAAGGATATACTTTTGTGTTGAAGCATAAATCAAGAAAATAGAATCAGATAGCTGATACATTGAGTGGGAGGGTAGCATTATTAACTACTATGGTGAGTGAAGTGTTTAGATTTGAAGCTATCAAAGAATTATATGATATTGATACATATTTTAGAAAGGTCATTGAGTAATGTAGGAATCTATTAATAGGTGGGACATATGCTATTCATGATGAGTATCTTATACACAAAGGTTATCTCTTCAAAGGAAAATAATTATGTATTCTAGTTGGGTCTCTATGAGATAATATAATAAGAGAATTACATAATGGTATTTTGGATAGACATTTTGGTAAGATGAAGATAATAGCTTTGGTAGAGGAAAAGTATTTTTTGGCCAAATATGAAGATATATGTGACAAGGTATGTTTCAAGGTGTATAATATGGTAGGTGGCTAAAGGACATGTACAAAATACTAGACTATACATGACATTATTGGTTCCAAAAGGACCATGGATAGATTTGAGTATAGATTTTGTGTTGGGATTGCCAAACACATAAAGAGGTAATGATTCAATTTTTATTGTTGTAGACATATTTTCTAAAATGGTTCATTTCATTGCATGTAAGAAAACCAATGATGCCAATAGAGTTGCAGAATTATTTTTTATGGATATTATGAGATTACATGGTGTTCCAAAAAATATTACTTCAAATAGGGATACAAAATTTCTAAGTCATCTTTGGAGGACTTTGTGAAGAATATGGGTACTAAGCTACAATTCAATAGTTTATATGACCCACAAATAGATGGACAGATAGAAGTTATGAATAGGATCTTGGGAAATTTATTGAGATGCATAGTGGGAGAGAAGCCAAAGCAATGGGACTTGGCTTTACCACAAGCTAAGTTTGTATATAACATTTTAGTGAATAGATCAATAGGAAAGTCACCTTTTCAAATTATTTATGGGAGAAATCCCATGGGTATTTTAGATTTGGTACAATTACCAATTGCAGATCAAATTGGTGATGATGTAGAAGCATTTATAGAGCATATGTAGTTTTTGCAAGGAGTAAGAAGAAAGTTTCAAGAAATTAATAAGAAATATAAATTAGCAATAGATATCAGAAGAAGGTCCAAATTATTTGAAGAAGGAGAGTTGTTAATTGTTTACTTGAGGAAAGAAATATTTCCAAAAGGCACATACAACAAGTTGAAGTACAAAAAAATTAGACCATGCAAAATTGTCAAAAAAATCAATGATAATGCATACGAAGTAAGTTTACCACATAATTTTGATATATCTATAGTATTTCATGTTTTATATTTATATGAATTCCATGGAGAAGATGATAAAGGTGATGAAGATGAAGAGGTAAATTGGGAGGAGTAAGTTCTAAAGAAGAAGAAAGAAAAATAGTGTAGGTTTTGGATATGAAGACAGTGAGCACAAGGCAAGGGAATTATAATAGATATTTGGTGTAGTGGGAAATATTGTAGCAAGAAGACAACACTTGGATTACAGAATGGGAGTTGAAGAAGATTGACAAGGAAAATGGCAGCAATACAATCAATGCAACTCACAGGAGCTGAGTTTTTTTCAACCAGAGGAGAATGATGTAGAAAAAATAGGCCAACCTTCTAGAGGCCATAACATTTGACTCATAGCTCCATTTGAGCTCTTCCACATGCCAAAATGACTATCTCATAAATTTTGATTTTGTCCTAAGTCATTCTATCCTCTTAAATTTGATTCTAATATTTTTTGGAGGACAAATGTGATCATCTAAGTGTCTAAAATTAGCTTTTAATGATTTTTTTCAAGATTTTTCTAAATTTAGAAATTGTATATTTTTAGAACCAAAAGTCAACTTCAGTCAAATTTCATCCCATAGTCTAATTTTACTATTTAGATTGTTTCAAGAAATTTTTATAGTTGCACATGCTTGCATGTGAAACTTACTATAAATAATGGCTGCTAAAAATAGATGTTTTTTTTAGATTTTAGTTTTTTTTAAATTTTACATGTAGACTTTAATTTCTGAGTTCTAGACTTATTTAAGCATGGTTTGGGTTATAATTATTTCAAGCAATCAATATGAATCAATTCTGAGTATTGTTTCAAGATCTTGGCCTATTGGTAATTTTCTTGTTCTTGTTTGTTTTTGGGTTCATTACAAATCTAAACTAAAGTTCCATACATCACAAAATAATTTTAATTTAAACTATTATCCTTTATTTATTTTTCTCTTCTCACCATTATTTATTCCAATGCTACATATGATAGAAAAACAACATTAAAATGCTCAAGTCTTCCCTACTCAACCATTAATGAAAGGAGGCACATGATTATAATATCAAAAATATAATTGAATAAGTCACTACATCCAAAGGATGAGGAGTCTATCCATATTTTGGTATAGGCCTATTAAGGTTTTCCAGTTACAACATCTAAACATCAAATACAAGGATTGACTTCAACTAACATAACATAAAGATAATAAGGTATAAAGACTTTTACCTAAAGAATGAGCATGTAGGTAAATTTATCGCATGTCCAAGGATTAATATGGATCTTGATGAAAATGCAAGCATCAAGATATTGAATAGAATTAGAGGCAATATGTCAATAATATGGTTATTTTAATCTAAGCCAAAATTCTCAATTTTTTTAGTAGGATCATCTATGCTTAATGCTTCGTATAATTAAATTTCCCCTATGATGTATTTACTAATTTATAGATTAATCATAGAAAAGTAATTATATGAGGTGGTAAAAGAATAAATGCATAATTGCATAATTAATTTTATAGAATTAAATGAAATATATATTTTCATGAAATGCCTATCTATGTCATCATCCAATAAGGTATTCTCTCTTTCCATGGTGTATCACTTTTGAGGGTGTTTTGTTATTTTACCACCCATTCTCAATGTCCCTCCTTGTTTCCACCTTCTCACCAAGCTCCATCTCCTTCATCTTATTCCCAACATCAAAGATCCCTTGCTTATGGAACAAAACCTCCTGGCCACAACTATTACTTCCCCCAAATTTTGTGTCCATCACCTCTTAATGACTCAACCATTATGGCATCCCACTGATTGAGAACTTGTCTACCACCAACTCTATGCATTTTTCTTCTCCATGAGTTATGGTATCACTAAATCTAAGACTTTTTCTTATCCACTAGTTATGGCATCACTCTCTGGCATTCAGACTTGGTCTTTCATTTAATTTCAAACATGTATTATTCAATTCCCTTTAATTGATATTGGATGATTCAATACAAATTACAATTGTGCCTCCATCTCTATGACATTTTATTATTATTTTAAAATCCATTCCATTTTATAAATATTTATTGTATTGCATTTAAATTGAATTTAAATTTACCTTAATAAAATATCCATAAATGAAGATGAGACATTTAAATGTATTTGATAAGTGGTTGGTAGATTAAAAAATCAATTTGGTGGTTAATTCCTTAAACCAATTATCATGGCAATGTCTTATATCTCAAGACAAGTATGATGAGAAAAATCACCATACATATTTCTTATGGCCAACATTTAAGCACAATTTTTAATCAATTTCTGCATATCTCCATGGTAAATATCCCCTTTTACCAAATATATATTATGTTCCAAGATACTAGCATCAATGCCAATATACTTATCTAACTATGTCAATTAAATAAGTTTCAAGACATAATTGTCAAAGCGGTGACCTAGATCAACCCACTTACTAAATAACTCAAGGAAAATAATGACTTTGTACAATAGTTATTTGGCTTTATTTAGACCACATTACCACCAACAAGGCATCCTACTCAAAATGCATACACATGTACCATAATAAATACACCGCAAATGACATATATGCCATTATCGACAAAAGATCAATAACACACTGATAGGGTATCATCAAAAAGTGCCCTAAAACCTGGCATAGGAAAATGGGATGTGACATCCTGTCCCCTTGAGAAAGACATCATCTTGATGTCTTAGTCAACCTAAGATTTTTTATAAACACAAAAGAAAAGTCTCACATTGTCCAATTGTACTATTGATCAAGCAATACATTTGAAAAACATGAGTTGTTTCCAAAAATTGCATTACTTCTATTTGATTTCCTATCAATGGAAACTAATAAGTTTACTTCCTCAGTAAGATTTGGTTTGATTTTTATTTATTCATAATAGATGCACCTACTTAGCAAGATTTTCTCAAACTTTATTTATCACCTATTTAAATTAGGTGAAGAGTAACAACATGTCTCGTATGTGTCCCATACCACATGTACTTGAAACATTATCACAAAAAACATAAATATTTTTTTCATTAACCATGTACACATGAGATCTATACAAAACCAAAAACAAATGGTTAGGGAGAATTACAAAAATCATTTAAGTCAATACTATCGTTACTCCACGTAGCTCCTAACAAGTATGATGATGAATAGGAACTAGAAGTAATAGATATCCAATGTATACAAAAATAAAATATTAAGGAATAAACATTCCTTAGTATACATGCATATGACCATATGAATAAATTAGATAAGTCTCCCTTGCCAAATCTTAGATTCAACAAGCTCCCCTTGTTGATTCCAAACTCAATAACTACCAAGTCAATGTGATACTACCTAGGATCCACTCCCATCTCTTGTTGAGAAGTGTTGTCATTAATGTCAAGGTTGATTTCATTAATGTCAAGGTACATCTGGTGAAGATGCATGGTGAGTGGTATTTGAGGTATGAACTTATGTGATTGATGTTACAAGGAAACCATATGACATGAGAAAATTTGAAGGCAACCTAATATATTTTTTTGAGAGAGAGAATTTTAAGGCAACCTAATGTCTCTTATGTTGGTTGATGTCAAGGTTTAGATCAATATGAAGTTGTCAGTGTTGTGACAAAGAGGTATGATGGTTAAATGAGCATCTAAGCATGTTGATAAAAAATAATTTTTTTGTAGTGGTGTGAGAGTGTTGTATGAAGAGTTTTCTTATTTTATATCATTGAGGTAAGCATGTTTAAGTACTAGTTCTTGAGTATAAGGTGTCTTGAGAAGCCTAGTATAGACCTTGTGAGAAGGTGCACATAGTGAATTTTGGTGAAGTGAATAAAAACAAGATTATAACAGGTTTTTTGGCATTTTTTGATCATGTAAGTAAATTATAGATACTTTTAAAAGTATTTCAAGGTCATTTTTCAAGTTTCAAGTGCTTGAGAAGCCTAGTCATGGCACTAGTCATGATATGTAAAGTCCTAGTGAGAAGGTTTGAGCATGATGGCTTAGAAATATGAATACACAAAGGAATGATAGGTTTTATGAGGTTTATTTAACATGCATGTGAGGCATTGTATCACTCATGAGAGTCTCAGGGTGAGCCTATAAGGGTAGCACCTTTAGATCAAGTCTGTAATTAGATCACTTCTAGACCATGTCTGGTCTAATGAGGTATAATGGTTTACTTTAAAGACATGTGAAGGATGTATGGATGTGTATAATCATGATATAATTTTATTTATTATTTTATTAAAGTGGATATCACATGTACAGAGTCATTAAGGTCATTTTTAAGGCCTAATGTGGTTTATAGGTCAAGGTATAGAGAGCAAAGAGAAAGAATGTGGCCTAATAAGGGGTCATGATCATATTTCAAGATGTTTGAGATAATTTAATCATGGATATATGTATTACATGTTTTTTAAATCATTTTCATAAAGTTTAAGGTCATGGTTTGCAATAAAAGGTCATGCAAAGTGGTTTTTAGGTCTCTCGAGTACAAAATGAAGGCATGCAAACCTAATAAGGAATTTTAGGGGTTCATTAACATGTGTAACCTATACATGGGAACTTGAGTTTTTAATTATATATGGGTAAGGGTCCTATATAATAATTATAGGCATTGGTTTTTGATTTAAGTGGCAATCTTTTATGAATAATTGTTAACACCAAAGCCTATGTTAAACCTCTCTAAAACCCTAATAAGGACCCAATGTGAAAGATATTGTTAAAAATAGCCCATAATGGTCTCAAATGAATATAAAAAATATTTAATAAAGTATTAAAATATCCCATGTACCTCCAAGTGGTTGTGGTTACTCAGATGAGAGAGAAAATGCACAAATACAGGCTTGTTTGTGAAGAATTTATTGTAGTAGTCAAAAGTTGCATTAGTAAAAGTATTAAAATAGATGGAAGATAAATTTTGAGACTTATTTTTCATTTCAATGAAGGTTTATAAACAATTTATATCCCTTAAGTGTGCTAAATCGGTCATCCAAGTTAGACAATCACTAATAGGCCTAATGGTGGAAACAGTGAGAAACGCAGGCAGTGGTGAGAAGATGATTAAGAATGGGTTATTAGGATAGAGTGATGAAACCAAGTGCATGAATATGTTTTTTAGGACTGGTATGTACTATTAATACTTTATATAAATATTTAAATTCATATAAAGTGGTGAAAATGATGAATCCAAAATGGCTTGTTTGGCTAAGTGAGGTCTGTGTACAGTGAGGTCATAAGATTGGTCTATAAGACCAATATTTATCATTTAACCATATGATATTTATTTATAATAATGGTCTAATGATCTCAAAGGATCATATAATTTCATAATAATTATTTTAAATTTTCCATATAAGTGTTTAAGGTCAATGTCATCATGATTGTGCTTTAAGGTAAACTGGCAGTTCTGGATAAGCAAGTTGTAGTGATGAGTTTGAGGCTCTATGCCCTGAGTTGAATTATATAATTAACATGGTTTTTTTTTTTTTTTTTTTTTTTTTTATGTCCTATACATTATTTTCATAAGGTTTTATATTTAGTTAAAATGGTTGAAATGTTGAATCTAAAATGGATTGACTAGTTTTAGTTTAACTATGTGTACTAAGGTCAAAAGATTGGTTTGTAAAACTAATATTTGACATTAGAACTTGTGATTTTTGTATTTGAGAGTGGTCTAGATATGTTAAATGGTTTTTTAAATATATCATTGTTCATTATAATTTTTATTTTAGGTTTTAAATATCAAGTTGTTCATGATGGGGTTTTGGAGTATTCTGGCATTTCTGAGTGGGCTATTTGCAGAGAAGTGTTTGAGTTATTTTGTCCTAAGTTGTGAAGTATAAAGAATATGGTGATGACACTGAGGTCATGTATTTTCTATATATGTGATTTATTTCCATTTATATTTAGATAATTTGTGTTTAATCTTTAGTAGTTCAAGATAAAAAAATTGTGTATGAGAAAGCCTAATTATGAATAGTACAAATTATGTGCTTCAAGTGGTGGTTGGATATAAAAAGTGTTATGGATCCTATATGATATTATTAGGGGTATATTTGAGTTTTATATGAATTTTTCCTTTTTTTTATATAGTTTTAAAATTTTCCAAAGAGATCAAAGGTTAACATGTACTAATGAAGGCCTAATTGAATTAGATGTCTCCCTAAGGCCTAAAAGAGGTTTTGGTATTTTAAGTTGAGGATGACCTATTGTAATTACTGATTCATGTATTAAATGTGATAAAAGACCTATTTTAAGTAAAATTCAAGTGTTCAAGTGTATATGGCTGACCAAGATGTATATGATCAAGAGGCTTGTATATATACAAGGCAGTTTTAGGCCTATTTATGTGAATAAAGGTTATGTGAATGATATAACACATTGTTGAGTAGAAGGAGGTTTTATAGACCATTAGAGAAGTGTATAGGATTATTCATGAAGATATTTTATTATTTTTTCATATGAATATCAATGTCATATTACCTAAGTTATCTTGAAGAGACCTAAATGAGCGAAGAGGCCTAGAAGGCAGTTTGAGAGGAATAAGAGAGTGAAGAGATGAAGAGGTGGACATCATCATTTATTTAAAAAAAAAGGTGTTATAAAGGTGATAAAATAAATCAAGTGGATGATTTTGAGTTGATTCATCTAGGTGGTGGTGTCTCCTTGTAATTTGGTGTTTGTTGAAACCTAGTTGGGTTGGTGTTTAGCTAGTTAGGGTTGGTTCTCCATGTGGAGTTGGTGTTTCACTAAATTGTGATATTTTAAATTATAATATTGTAGTCTGTTTGTATATATTATTGGATTTTATTCCCCTTGAGTGTTTCCCACATATATGATGTGTTGTCATGTGTAATCTTTTTTCATGCTTGTATGGGTGATTGCTTATGTATTGCTTGATCTATATGTTGATGTGATGGTTCATAAATGTTAAGGAGGAATTGAAATAAAGTTTTAAGATACTAATTCACCCCTCCCCCTCTCAGTGATTTTACTTCTAAAATTTTTTATTATATAAGGCCTTTGAAGTAGGCCTAACATACTAAAGGAGATCCTACAATCAAGGATGGCTAGTTAGCAAGCTTAAGGTGGTTTCTCTAGTAGTAAGGCTATGTTCTTCAATGGGACTAATTATGATTTTTGAATAATTATAATGAGGACATATCTAATGTCAATGTTCCATGACATATGGTATTTAGTTGTGGATGGATACACTCCACCTCCCACACCACCAATCGATGCAGTGGGCAAGAAGGAAAGTGAGAGCAATTCCAATTAAATGAATGTAATTTTAGGTGGCCTATTAGAGGCATAGTTTGTGAAGATGATGTATTATGAGTCAACTAAGGTGATATGGGATAAATTAAAAACTATCTATGAAGGAGACACAAAGATGAATATGGATAGTTTCAAACCCACTAGAGACAATTTGAAAGTCTAAATATGAATGAATATGAAACCATTGCATCATACCTGTTGAAGGTTGATGAAGTTGGCAATGTCATTAGAGGATTATGAGAAGAAGAGAAAGAGTATACAATTATTCAAAAGGTATTGAGATCACTAACTCCTAATTTTGATTCTAATGTGTCTATAGTAGAATAGATGTAAGATTTGGACAAGCTAGAGATGGATGGGCTTTATAACATCTTGACTACTTATAAGATAAGAAAAAATGAAGGAAGACCTCCCAAGAAGGAATAAAATTTCAAAGTTGAGAAGAAGTCAAAATCCAAGAAGGTTAAGGATGAGGTATGTTCAGATGTTGATAATGATGAACTGATAACCATGTATATGTTAGGAAATTGAGTTTTGGATCTGGTAATTTGCCTTTTAAATGTTTCAATTGTGGTAAGTTTGGTCACTTTGCATATAAGTGTCCTAATAAGGATAATAATAAGCATGATGAATAACATGATGAACATCATGGAGATGAAATTAAGGTCTATAATCCTAAAAAGAATAAGAAAAATTTAAGTATGAAGTTAGTAAAGGGTCATTCAAGAACAAGAGAAGTTTCTATACCAATGAAGATAATAACTCATCTGATGTAAGTGATACAAGTATATATGATATTGATAATGACAGTAATGAACATAAACATGACAATAATGAAACCTTATTCATGGCTATGGAAACAAACAATGAGGGTTTCTTAAAATAGAAAGGCCTTATGAATAATGAAGAATCAGATGAAGAAGAGGTTGAATTAAACCTTGAGACAAAATTGGTGAGTGCTCTAGAGGATTTGAAGTTCCAAAGAAAAAAGAATCACAAACTAAGATAATTAATTAAGGACTATGAAGAACAGATTAGTTTATTTGAAGAGAGACTGAGTAACACATCCAAAGAGTATGATGAGATCATCAATAAGATTGAAGCACATATGGATATAGTCACTACTAGCTTAAAATTTAAAGAGGAAGAATGCACTAGGTATGTAACTTAAATAAAATCCTTGAAAGTTGAGTTGGATCAAGCATCTAGTAAGTTAAATTACTTTATGAAGTTTGAAAAGAGTACTGATTCTCTATATAACATCTTGAGTAAGTTTCAAGTGATAAGACATGTCTTGGTTTCAAAAAAGACCAAAAGGAGGCATCTCAAATCAAAGAGAGGGATAATGAGGATAATAAGGTCAACATAAAAAGACCAATCAGACAACCTAATGCTATGAGGTATGTTAATTCTTTCAATGGTTACTATTTTGCATGAAATTAGTTTGGTCATAGAGAAAGAGAGTGTAAAAGACCATATAAAAATAATATGCATGGGATTATGAAAGGAGTCATCAATCAAAAGGTCTGAATGAGGTTGTTTGCTATAGTTGTCATAATGCGGGACACATTACAAGATTATATCCTAATAGAGCTAGAAGGATATCAAGTAAAAACAAGAGGTTTTAATTCCCTAGATTGCAAGAGAGAAGTAAATTGAGTGTGTGGAAACCAAAGATAGTAAAGGTGAGTCATGATTAGTCTACAAGCTCAAGTGGACTGTTTGCTATGCTAGAGCATATTTTAAATGAGAAATCAAGTTAGGAATGTTCATTATCAACTGAGATTGTTGACCACATAGATGATGAAGAGGTCAAGCCAAAGAGATTAATCAAACCTAAAATTATCCTAAAGGATATTCAGTCTTATGAAAGCATGGATATTTGGGAATCTCCTATTCTTGTGTTATTCTAGTGACCTATGAAAGGGGTGACTCTGTTAAGCTTCATAGAGACACTTGTTAGTTAGGATAAGCATGATGGATGCTTGGTTTAAGGGGAAGATATTAAAGTTGTTTGTAATATTCAAATGTAGCTATTGACAAGCACAGAAGATATTTTGAGAGTAGTTGCCAAATAAGTAGAATGAGTGGTTCCATAAGTTGTAGTATGTATGACCCTTTGTCATTAATGTCAAAAGGGTAGAAATTTAAAGTAGGAATATTAAATAGAATGGGGGAAATGAGAGTGATCATATTTAAGAATGTTTTTCCATCAATAACAAAGGGAGAGTTTGTTGAGAAGTGTTATCATTGATGTCAAGGTTGATGTCATTGATGTTAAGGTTAATGTCATTAATGTCAATGTGCATCTAGTGAAGATGCATGGTGAGTGGTCTTTGAGGTATGATATTTTGTGTTTAATGTGACAAGGAAGCCATGTGACATGAGAAAATTTTAAGTCAAGCTAATGCCACTTTTATTGAGAGATAATTTTAAGGTAACCTAATGTATTTTATATTGGTTGATGTCAAGGTTGATGTCAAGGTTTAGGTTAGCTTGAAGTTATTAGTGTTATCACAAAGAGGTATGATGGTCAAGTGAGAATTGAAGCATTTTGATCAAAAACAATTTATTTCAGTAGTGTGAGAGTGTTTTTTGAATATTTTTCTTGTTTGATATCATTGAGGTAAGCATCTTTGAGTACTAGTTCTTAAGTATAAGGTGTCTTCAGAAGCTTAGTCTAGATCTTATGAGGTGTGCATAGTGAAGTTTAGTGAAGTAAGTAAGCACAATATTGTGAGATATTTTTTTAAATTATTTTATCCTATAAGTAAAGTATATATACTTTCATAAGTGTTTCAAGGTCATTTGTGAAGTTTCAAGTGCTTGAGAAGCCTAGTCATGGCACTAGTCTTGGCATGCAAAGTCATAGTGAGAAGGTTTGAGCATGGTGTCTTGGTGAGATGGATGAATAAAGTAATTATAGGTTGTATTAGGTTTATTTAACATGTATTTGAGGCATTAGATCACTCATGAGAGTCTCAGGGTGAGCCTATAGGTGTAGGACCTTCAGATCAAGTCTATAACTAGATCACTTCTAGACCCTGCCTAGCCTAATAAAGTATAATAGTATACTATCAAGGAATTTTAAGGATGTATGGATGTGTATAATAATGAGAGAATTTTATTTATTATTTTAGTGAATTATAGATCACATGGAAAGAGGCATGAAGGTCAGTTATAAGGCTTAATGTGGTTTGCAGGTCAAGGTTTAGAGAACAAAGAGAGAATGTCACCTAATGAGGGGTCATGATCCAATTTAAAGTTGTTTGAGATCATGAAATCATGGAAATCATAATTAAATTTTATTTCAAGAATTTTCATATATTTTTGGTCATGGTTTGCAATAAAAGGCATGAAAATTGATTTTGAGGTCTCTCGAGTACACAGAATGAAGGCATGCAAACCCAAGAAGGACTTTCAAGTGTTCATTGGCATGTGTAGCCTCTACATGGGAACATGATATATTAATTATATATGGTTAATTTTATTATATAATAACTAAATTCATTGGTTTTGGATTTAAGGGGCAATCCTTTATGAACAATCGTTAACACTAAAACCTATGTTAAACCTCTCTAAAACCCTAACAAGGACCTGATGTGAAATATCTTATTAAAACTACATAATAATGGTCCAAAATGAATATAAAACTATTTTATAATGTATTATACTCTCCCAAGTACCTCTAGGTGGTGGTGGTTAGTCAGATGAGAGAGAAAATGCATGGAAATAGGATTATTTATGAAGAATTTATTGTAGCAATAAAAATTTGCTATAGTCAAAGTATGAAAACGTATGGAGGATGAAATTTTATAATGATGTCTCATGTAAATTAATATTTATGAACAATTTATATCCCTTAATATTTCTAAAATGATCATCCAAGTTAGCCAGTGGCTAACAAGCCTAATGGTGAAAATAGTGAGAAACCCAGGCAATAATGAGAAGATGATTAGGAATGGGTTATCATGATAGAGAGATGAAAAAAAGTTCATGGATATGTTTTTTTTAATTTTTATTTCCTTTTAATACTTTATATAAATCTTGAAATTAAGATACGGTGGTGAAAATGATGAAACCAAAATGGTTTGTGTAGTTTAGTGAGGTCTGTGTATAGTGAGGTCATAAGATTGGTTTGTAGGACCAATATTTGTCATTTGACCATATGATATTTATATTTAATAATGTTATAATTATATCATAGTATCATTTAATTACATAATAAGTCTTTTAAATTATCCATATAGGTGTTGAAGGTCAAT
This sequence comes from Torreya grandis, assembly GCA_037957365.1. Classification (NCBI taxonomy): domain Eukaryota; kingdom Viridiplantae; phylum Streptophyta; class Pinopsida; order Cupressales; family Taxaceae; genus Torreya; species Torreya grandis. The sequence continues at coordinate 6,177,359 of JARHVA010000239.1, read as the reverse complement.
TCCATCATGACTGTGCTTTAAGGTAAACAAGTAGTTCTGGGTAAGCAAGTTGCAATGATGAGTTTGGTTGAAGTATATAATGCACATGATGTTATTTCTCAAGAATTTTATGTCCTATAAATTATTTTTATAAGTTTTTTTAGTCAGTGAAAGTGGTTGAAATGTTTAACCCAAAATGGCTTGATTGGTTCTGGTTTGACTGTGTGTACTAAGGACAAAAGATTGGTCTATAAGACCAACATTTGACATTAGACCTTATGGTTTTTAAATTTTAGAGTGGTATATAGATGTTAAAATATATTTTTAAGATATAATTGGTCATGATAAGTGTTATTTCATGTGTTTAAGATCAATTTGTTCATGACTGGGTTGTGGAGTGTTCTTGTAGTTATGAGTGGGCTATTTGCAAAGAAGTGTTTGAGTTCTTTTGCCATGAGTTGTGAAGTCTAAAGAATATGGTTATGAACTTGAGGTCATTTAGTTTATTTATATTTTATTTATTTCCATGTTTTTTTAACTAATTTTTGTTTAATATTCAGTAGTTCAAGATAGACTTTTTATGCATGAGAAGGCCTAATTATCAACAATACAAATTGTGTGCTTCAAGTGGTGATTGGTTCTAAAAAGTGTTGTGGATCCTATATGAGATTAGTATGGGTATGCTTGATTGGTATATGAAGTGTTCCTACTATGTGTATATTTTTAAAATTTTCTAAGGAGATCACAGGGTAACGTGTACTAATGAAGACCTAATTGAATTAGGTCTCCTTAAGGCCTAAAAGAGGTTTTGGTATTTTAATTTGAGGATGACCTATTGTAATGACTGATTCATGTATGAAATATGATAAAAGGCCTATTTTAAGGATAATTCAAGTGTGTAAGTGTATATGGCCAACCAAGAGGTATATGAGTAAGAGGCTTTGTTGTCACTTGAACTTGCACCTAATGAGGATATGGTGCAAGCTTATCCTCATTTAAGTGAGACAATGGAACCACCTCAAGGCTATGGGTATCCCTATTAGGAGGTGGATATCTATATTATGGGATAGATCCCCTTAATTCATCACTAAAGCTCATATTCCTACTACTAACACTTGGGCGGATGAAAAGGGTTAAGGATGACTAAAAGTAACCTAATCTATAAGAGGTGATACACCAAATTTTTTCTCTACTCACACTATTTGACATGCGCTTTGAACCAAGAGAATCCTAGCATACACTCCATCTAATGACAACCTTCCCTCTTACATCAATGTTTTAACATGGGGTATCAAAATTAGCTTAGGTTAGGAAGACGTAGACAATAGGAATTCTAAGACACACTATTGAATGAGTTATTCACTACATCTACAACTCATTTGACACTTCTTGCTAACCTTCAAAGAGAAGTTCTTAAACTCACAAGGTACTAAGAAAGTCAACATGTGAAGGTAAGCTAAGATACACTTGCACAAGACCACAACCATCACATACACTTAGAGAATTCTTGAATGAGGTAAAAAATAGATATATTTATGGATTCAATGCAAAAATTTGGTAGGGATTCACCACACCCAAGTGGAGAGATTCCTATAATATCTAAAAAGGCTCAATTTATAGAAGAAATAGGAAGAGATAGGGAAGGGGAGTCCAAGATTCACATGGACATGTGTCAACTTGCTCAAATCAGTTACAAATGCATGAGAGAGAGATTGGGTGAGTTATGCAGTGTTAGGAGTTTAAAATGTCATTTTGAATCATCCAAGACCTACAAAGTGGTCAAGAAACTCTTTTTTCATGCATATAAAACTACCTCTCATGATTTTCCTTCCAAGACTACCCTATCATTGTAGCTGATCAATTCTGATGATTTTTCTAATTAGGAGGGGTTAAAATTAGATCCTAACATGCATTGGACTAACCTTTGACCATTCCTATCATTTTGGCCATGTAAAATCATCAAGATAGTCCCAAAATAATCTCTTTCCATGCACCTTTCACACTTTTCACCTAAAAACTCTTCACCTCTACAATTTGATCCATATAATAAGAGGGATGAAACATGTAAGGAGTGATCATACCATCAATTTTAATAAAATAGCCTTAAAAGGCCTTCCAAATGGAGTTTCACACTCTTTCACCAAGTGATCACTATCTGCCCACTAGACTGGCTAAAGTGAGAAGCCTAGTAGAGACACTTAGGAAAAAAATTTAGATTTTTAAATGACATGGGGAGTTTATTCAAGTCCCAATATATTCTCCCAAGTGATTAGCATCTTTTGACCATCTTCAAAACATAAAAAATTATCAAAGAAACTAGTCCCCTACTCAATCTATATGGATTTTGTACAATATGATCGATGGATCTGATCCTCATGGAGTTTCCAACAACTTTTATTTAGGTCATAGGGTCAAATTATTCCATTTGGGTTCATTTTAAATGTCATCACTCCAATTGGGTCCCAAAATAGGGGTTATGAAGGGTTTTAAGTGCATTAGCCCTTTAAGGATTGTTCATAAACCTCTGACATTAGATTTCTAAACCAACACCAAAAAGTACCTATTTAGGACCCCCTTCAACCTCCTATAACTTCTTATAATCCCATGCAAAGCTTCCAAGTAGGTATGAGCATTTGAAGTGACCTTCTCAATTTCACCCCTTCTCTTTCCATACCCTGTCATGACATTAGGTCCAAGAATGATCAATTTGGGGTTTCTTCTTCATTAAAATAGCTCCACAATGTCAAATTATTCCCCATGGATCTGTCTTAGTCCATTTCATCCACTAACTAGCACTCTAAATGGTTTTGAGCTCCCTTTAGGACAACATCTCTCCACTAGGCCTAGTGGATTTGGATCCTCTTTCATGGTTTTATCATGTCTGGGATTTTTCAAACACCTTATTATCCTTCATTCATGTTTTTATATCTTTATCCAAGCTTTCTCCAACTTGTGTTCACAACCACTTCAACCCTAGCCTTCAATTTCCACCATTTTCTCTCTCTTTTGTAAGTTTTAAGCCCTAAAAGTGGCCTATCTCTAAGAAAAAAAAGTGTATTGTCCCTTATTTTTAATAAATTTTGAATAAATGGTAGGATTCCTTATGTCATGAGGACCCCCTGTACTAAATTCCAACTCTTAACTCCTCCATTTACCCCTCCAACTAGCATGAAACTCAAAACTAGCTTCTCAAGGTGATTGCCTACCAGTTGAGGGTGAAATTAGACTTTTTGACCTCATAAGTGAAGAAATTTGATATGTTTGCCTTGTTTTATCTATCTAATCATGTTATTTTGGATTCCTAACATCATATTCAAGCCCTGGATATTCTCAGTTGGCCTTGTGGAGGAACTTGACCCTCCAATTGTCTTCAACCCACTTATAGTTGTGTGTGTTCTTGACACTTTGAAGGTTAGTTGTAGGTTATTTTTTTCATGTAGGAGTCATGTTAATGCCTTTAAATGACCTCTCATAGACTAAAAACACTCATTTTCCCTTTATAAGCCATCCTTATCTCCTAAGAGTTCATTACCCTCATCAAAGTATGACCTTTGCTAATTATAATTTTTCCACACTCCTTCGTACACCTGGGATGTACTTTTAGCTAAGATGAGAAGTAACATCTATAATATAGTTATAATAAATTCATATATAACCTCATTAGGGGTAGATAACACTGTTTAGGTACCATTCAAGTCATAACTCCCTTCTTCATGTCTTTTGTTCTCTTCTCCATTGTTATAGGCTTGCTACAACACATATATGAAATGGTGATTTGCACAAGGTAGCTGAGGGTTATAATCTTGGGAAAGACATGTGATAGTGTCTCAATATCTACTTAAAAACCTTTAACTCTTAAAACACTCATATGCTCTTGCAAACATAATCTTTTATCTCCAATTACTTAGACTGAGACAATCATCTTTGACTATGTTTAGAGGTTATTCACTACCAAACAAGGCTTGAGGGGTGTCTTAAAACATGTTGAGGATCTCTTTTGATCATCATTCACCTTTTCTAAGTCATAATTCACCCACATAGTCCTCTTTGGCACAAGGGAAACCTATTTTCAACCTCACTACCTATAGTTTAACATGATTGTGTTTTATGGTTTGTTGGCCTGCCTATAGGTGTTTATAGGCCATTTGGGACTTGTTATAAGAGTTTTTATTCCTATGAAGGCCTTTGAAAACAAAAAATCACCATATATCTCTTATTGAACTTGAAAAATTAAATTGCGGCCAAAAACTCAGCCTTTACCTCATTGTTTAGACACTCTGTTGTAGATGGCCTATCCCAGGCCTGTGTATGGACAGGGGTTTGTATTTGTGGTTAAAACCTCAAAATCCACATTTTATATATCATATTGGCTCATGAGAGTCTTTTGGACCAGTTTTAATGGTCTCAACTTGGTATCATGGTCTAAAACCATCAACATGGAGTTCAAGTCACTTTTTCCATTCATACTATGTAGGTATCACTGTCAATTTTCAGTGATTTTTTGCCAACTTTGAAACCTCAATTACTCCTCCTTTGATCTTCAAAATTTTCATGGTTTTTTTAGGTGTATAGGGATATTATATGAAATAACTAAGACCATTTAGAATCCCTTCTATCATGGCAAATGTTATTCACAAAACCTCAAGGATCTCTACCTGGTCCATTTGGGGACTAAGAACCTAATAAAGTAAACTCACTCTTTAAAGTGGAAACCTTTCCTTGTATAACATATTAAGTATTCATGACATTAAATATAATACCATTTTGGAGTTTTATGATCTTAAATATTAATTTCATCATGCATCTCACCTTTCAAACATCCATACAACCTCTTTGAGTTCCTTTAGAAGTTGACTGCAAGTGAACAAGGTAGTGGACAAGGAGATTGAACAATTTGCCTTAGAGGATGTTGATATTGTCTCTTCTCAAAAGGTAATTAAATTAATTACTTTACAAACATGGACACAATCATATTAAACACTTCATGGAGCTTCTTCCATGTTGATAAAACTCAGGTTCTGTACCCATGATTGCCAACTTTGAGAAACAAGCACACTTGGAATCCTCCTTCAAGGAAATTGAAAGAGAAGTGTTGGGTTATTGAAAAAACATGGATAGGACCTTATCCCCACCTTAAAACACCCCAACAATATCACACATTTCCATGGACCTTTGAAAATAAGAAATAGATGCACAACCATACCCCACCTTGAATACAAGTTGATAAAAGGCTATCTGGAGTGTTAACAAATGATTCACAAAGGAGGAGGAACCAATATGATACTTCTTGATATGAAATTAAAGTGTTTTAATATTACTATCCACCTTTAAAATCACTTTCCCCAATTCCACCTATACGGCCCGTACCAAATGCTTAAAGTTGCCCGCCTTTGGCTTGCCAATGGAAAGTGAAGGAAAATGAATTAAAAATGAACCTTTTTGCATTATCCCTATAAAAATATTTTAAAATGTGTGAAGTAAGTGAAGAGACACTCCACCCATGTTTTTAGCTAATGGTCAGTTCAAGGAATCCGTATAAGTGCCTAAAAGCCCCTAAAATCAAGGAAAAACTACCATCTACTAAAAATAACTACTTATTATATGACATATGACTGATTATAAAATTATCTTGACCTCCTCCATGTTGAAACTCACCTTGCTAATGAATTTGGCCTCTTGAAATTCTATACAAGTCAATTAAGAGGCTAGAAAGTGGCCAAAAGACCCTTTTTTGCACATGAGACATAACAAATGACCAATTAATGACTTGTAAAGACATTGAAACATGATAAATGCCATATTAGGACAAATTGACACAAAATTACCCTTTTAAAAATTTTTACCAAGGCTTGACCAAGTTTGACTTTGGTTGACCAGGCCATTTCAAGGAAGGTGAGCTTAGACAAGGACTAGGGCAAGGTCAAGTAAGGTAATAGACCAACAATAACACCCTATATGACCTATATTGACCTCATTTGACTATAAGTCAAATTTGGTCAATAATTTGACAACTCCTAGGGGTAACATGCTTGCATATGCTAAGGACTAGTGGCCTTATCCTATCCATTGGGCAAGGGAGTCAGAAAGCACCTGGAAATAGTAGGATCAGACCTTACATTGACAAACTATATAATTGACTCTATCTCAAACACATGAAGGGAAAGAACAACATACATAAATACCAAATTAAACACACTTATGCTACTAATCACTTAGGTAAAATAAGACACAACTAAAAGTAAACAAATATATTCATTTATCTTGACCATACCTCCATTCTTGGATCAAAATGGAAGTACCTTAGGTCTCCTTCCTCACTAGATGAGTGAGGATGTCAAGCATGCTTCTTCTTGGATGGGGTGTTAGATGACTCTTGCCTTCTCTTTACTCTTTATCTTTATACATCATCCAATGGAGTCATCTCCCATACATTCTCAAGGTAGGTAAGGTCCTCTTAGACCTTGAATCATGCTTCAAATTTTTGTCCCTTCATCTTGTCATGAAAAATTTGTGTGTCCATGCATAGGAAAAAAATTTGGAAGTCAATCTCTCTTTGAAGGATCTCATCATCCTTCACAATGGTCACAATGTATTAAAAATCTTCAAAGGGAATTGTATCATGACCATGTGGAAGTGTTACTTGCTCACACTTTTCTTGGAACTTGGTGGAGGCAACTTCATAAGAGGTTATTTAATCAAACTTCAAATCATCTTCAAAAAGCCCAAGACCATCATATATTGTTCCTTTATGATCTAGGCTCTCTTCATGATGATGTTCCTCAACACATGCCTACTCTTTATCATCTTGGACTTGTTTGTTTAGGAGTTTGGTCTTCTCACCTTCCTCATACTCTTGGAACATTTGCATGTAAATCTGCTACATGTCCTCCTTTTGAGACACATCTTCTTGCTTGTCATGGCCTAGTTAGATCCAAAGGATTTTTAGGTTCGTTGAGAGTTCCAACTTCATTGTATATGCTCTAAAATATTTGCCATAGATCATCATCCTTTGACTAATCTGCATCATGAAAAGGAGAAACAAAAGAGACCATTTCCTCTTCTTCTTTGAAGTCCATGAGAACTTATTTCAAGGCATCTTTTCCAACACAAGGAATATCCTCTTCCTCATCTTCACAACCTGACTTCTCCTTACCAACATTCATCCCTTCTTTATTCTAAATCTAATTTTAGGTCTCAATCTCATCCTCCCTCTTAGTGACATCAAGATTAGGTCCTTCAAAAATAGGAAGCTTGGCCAAAGGGGATTCCCAGGGGTAGAAAGATGGGTTTAATGGCTTCTTGAGGAGGGTTGGGAGGGAGTTGAATGGATTCAAGTTTTTCTTCCCTAACAAATTCTCCACCTAATCATGATTTGTTCTTTTCTTCATGAGCTTCCACCACCTCTTTCCATCTTGGGAAGGTGGATTCAAAGGTGTCTTCATGGTACTGAGGTGATAGTGAATGAGTGAATGATATATTTAGGAAACTTGAAGTCTATTTAGGGTTGAAATCTTTATGGAAACTTTGGGAAGTGGTCTTTGAGATTTCATCTTCACTTTCCATGATGGATTGTCTCAAAACTTGATTGGACAATTCAAGCTCCCTTTCAAAATGAGCTTCAAAAGCTAAAACCTCTTTCTCACTCTGTCCTTCAAATGTACCAACCTACTCCACCATGATATCCTCCTTCCCTTGGCTACTTTATTCAATCAGTTTCCAAGAGAAGAAGTTTTGGGGAATGGACAAAGAATTTTGGACACTTTGAGGCTACCAAGATGGAGTTGGTTCATGAGCTCTCAATCTCTCCTCTAGATGGAAAATTAGGCCACAAACATCAAGCATCTCATAAGTAAGATTTGGCCAATTATCCCCCTCTATAGGTATCCACTCCCTTTTGAGTTTTTCCAAAGCATTTCTTACACTCCTAATACAAACACTAGAAATGACTTAGCCATCTTCATATATAGTGTCAAGGTCTAATAGGTAGTCTTGGTAGCCAAGAAGAACTTTTTTTTAATCTAGTAATAGTATGATTTGGAGATGGACCAGGTGGAAAAAGTGGAGTAAAATATGGGGAGGACTGATTATAGGAAACATAAGGCTCATGACAAGGTTGAACAAGGACTTTTCCACAATTAGGAGGGATATGCAAAGTAGGGTAAGTTTCACCAACTTGTGTTAGGACAAATTTGACATCAAGGTAATCTATTACTTGTGAGAAGTATGTAGAGAAATAAAAAACTTCAATAAGAATACCTAAACTACTTTACCAGTAGATTCATATGTGGATTCACCATTAGATTTTAGTAAACTTGCCTCTAAAATTTATTATCTTGAGAAGAACACCAAAACTTCTCAAAGAATGGAACTCTTGTCACACCGAGCATGCCAAAACTATTTCCACTTAAACTTGCACCCAATGAGGAGATGGGACAAGATTATCATCTTTCAATTGAGATAATGGAACCACCTTAGGGTTTTAGGTATCCCTATTATGAGGTGGATCTCTAGATTAGGGGCTATCTCCCTTTGATGCATCACTAAAGCTCATATTCCTACTATTAACACTTGGGGGGATGAAAAGGGTTAAGGATGACTAAAAGTAACCTACTCTATGGGAGGTGATACACCAAACTTTTTCTCTACTCACACTCTTTGGCTTGCATTTTAAACCAAGAGAAGCCTAACATACACTCCATCCAATGACAACCTTCCCTCTTGTATCAATGTTTCAACATGGGGTCTGAAAATTGGCTTAGGCTACGAAGACTTAGACAATAGGCATTCTAAGACACACTATTGAATGATCTATTCACTACACCTACAACTCCATTTGAAACTTCTTTTTAACTTGCAAAGATAAGTCTTTAAACTCACAAGGTACTAAGAAACTTGACATGTGAAGGTAAGCTAAGATACACTTACACAAGACCACAACCATCACATACACTTAGAGAATTATTGAATGAGATAAAAAATAGCTATATTTATTGATTCAAGGCAACAATTTGGTAGGGATTCACCATAACCAAGTGGAGAGATTACTACAATATCTAAGAAGGCTCAATTTATAGAAGAAATGGGAAGAGATAGGGAAGGGGAGTCCAAGAGTCACTTATACATGTGTCAACTTGCTCAAATTAGTTACAAATGCATGAGAGAGAGAGAGAGAGGATGGGGTGAATTATGCAGTTTCAAGAGTTACAAATGTCATTTACAGTGATCTAAGACCTATAAAGTGGTCAAGAAACTCCTTTTCCATGCATAAAAAACTACCCCTCATGATTTGCCTTTCAAAAATGCCCTATCAATACAACTAATAAAGATAATGATTGTTCTAATTAGGAGGGGTTACTATCATATCCTCACATGCATTGGACTAGCCTTTGACCATTCCTATCATTTTGGCCATGCATAATCATCAAAATAGTCCCAAAATGAGCTCTTTCCATACACCCTTCACGCTTGGCACCTAAAAAATCTTCACATATGTAATATGATATATAAAATAAGAGGGATGACACAAGTAAGGAGTTATAATACCATCAGTTTCAAGAAAATGGCCTTAAAAGGCCTCCCAAATGGAGTTTCACTCTCTTTCACCAAGTGATCACTATCTGCCCACTAGATTGGTAAAAGTGATAAGCCTAGTAAAGATACTTAAGACAATTTTTGAACTTTTTAAATGACATGTGGAGTTGAATCAAGTCCCAATATATTCTCCCAAGTGATTATCATCTTTTGACCATCTTCAAAACCTATAAAACACAAGAAATTTTCAAATAAATTGGTCCCTTGCTCCATCTGTATGGATTCTATACAATATGACTCCATATATCTAATCATCATGGAGTTTCCAACAACTTTACTTAAGGTCCTAGGTTCAAATTCTTCCATCTAGGTTCATTTTTAACATCATCTCTCCAATTGGGTCCCAAAATAGGGGTTATTAAGGGTTTTAAGTGCATTGGCCCTTTAAGGATTGTTCAAAAACCTCTAACATTGGATTTCTGAACCAACACCCAAAATTTATTTCTTAGGACCCCCTTCAACCTCCTCCAACTTCTTAGAATCCCATGCAAATATTCTAGGTAGGTATGATCATTTAAAGTGACCTTCTCAATTGTACCCCTTGTCTTTACATACCCTGTCATGACATTGGGTCCAATAATGATCAATTTTGGGTTTTTTATTCATTAAAATAACTCAAATATGTCAAATTATTCTCCATGGGTCCATCCTAGTCAATTTCATCCACCTTCTATCACTCCAAATGGTTTTGAGCTCCCTTTAGGACAACATCTCTCCATTAGGCCTAGTGGCTTTGGATCCTCTTTCATGGATTTATCACACCTGGGATTGTTACAACACCTTAGGATCCTTCATTCATGTTTTTTAATGCTTATCCAAGATTTACCCAACTTTTTTTCATATCCACTTCAACCCTAGCCTTCAATTTCCACCATTTTCTCTCTCTTCTACAAGTTTTAAGTCCTACAAGTGGCCTATCTCTGAGACAAAATAGAGATTATTGACCCTTATTTTTCATAATTTTTGAATACATGGGAGGATTTCTTAAGTTATGAGGACCCCCTGTACTAAATTTTATCTCTTAAATCCTCCATTTACTCCTCCAACTAGCATGAAACTCAAAACTAGCTTTTGAAGGTGACTGTCTGCAAGTTGAGGGTGAAATTGGCCTTTTTGACGTCAAAAGTGGAGAAATTTAATATATTTTCATTTTTATATCTATATAATCATGTTATTTTGGGTTCCTATGTTCATATTCAAGCCCTGGAGATTCTCACTTGGCATTATGGAGGCACTTGACCCTCCAATTATCTTCATCCCACTTGTAGTTGTGTGTGTTCTTGACACTTTAAAGGTTGGTTATAGGTTATTTTTTGAATGTATGAGTCATGTTAGTGCATTTAAAGGACCTCTCATATATTAAAAACACTAATTTACCATTTATATTACATCCTTATCTCCTAGGAGTTCATTACCCTCATCAAAGTGTGACCTTCTTTGCCAATTACAACTTTTCCACACTCCTCCATACACCTAGGATGTACTTTTAGCTGAGATGAGATGTATTATTTAGGTTGGAGTTATATTAAATTCATTTATAACCTCATTATGGGTATATAACACTATTTAGGTACCATTCAAGTCATCACTCCCTTCTTCATGTCTTTTGTTGACTTCTTCATTGCTATAGGCTTATTACAGCACTTGTACAAAATGGTGATTTGCACAAGGTAGCTGAGGGTTGTAATATCAAGAAATCCATGTGAGAGTGTCTCCATCTCTGATTCAACAAATTTAAATCTCAGAACACTTTTATTCTCTTTCAAACACAACCTAGGATCTCCAACTGCTTAGACTGAGACAATCATCTTTGACTGTGTTTAGAGGTTATTCACTACCAAACAAGGCTTGCGGAGTAACTTAAAGCATGTTAAATATCTCTTGTGATAATAATTCAACTTTTCCAAGTCATACTTAAACCACATATTCCTCTTTTTCATAAAGGAAACTTTCTTTCAACCTCACTACCTATAGTTTAACATGATCATGTTTTACGATATTTTGACCTGCCTATAGGTGTTTATAGGTCATTTGGGACTTGTTAGAAGAGATTTGATTCCTATGAAGGCCTTTGAAAACACAAAACCACCCTATATCTCTTATTTACCTTGAAAACTTAAAGTGAGGCCAAAAATTCAACCTTTACCTCACTGTTTAGACACTCTATTTTAGATGGCCTCTCCAAGGCTTGTGTATGGATAGGGGTTTTGCATTAGTTGTCAAAACCTCAAAATCCACATTTTATCTATCATCTTGGCTCATGAGAGTATTTTAGACCATTTTTAATGGTATAAACTTGGTATCATGGTCTAAAACCATCAACATGGAGTTCAAGTCACTTTTTCCATTCATACCGTGTAGGCATCACTGTCTATTTTCAGTGATTTTTTGCCAACTTTGAAACCTCAATTACTCATCCTTTACTCCTCCTTTGATATTCAAAATTTACATGTTTTTTTTAGGTGGATATGGATATTATATAAAATAAATAAGACCATTTATAATCCCTTTTATCATGGAAAATGTTATTTCACAAAACATCAAGGATCCATGTCTGGTCCATTTGGGGACTGAGAACCCAATAAAGTAAATTCACTTTTTGAAGTGGAAACCTTGCCTTGTATAGCATCTTAAGTATTCAAGACATGAAATATAAGACCCTTGTGTAATTTTAGGAGCTTAAATATGTATTCCATCATGCATCTCACCTTTCAAACATCTGTACAACCTCTTTGAGTTCCTTTAGAAGCTGACTATGAGTGAACAAGGCAGTGGACAAGGAGATTGAATAATTTTCCTTAGAAGATGTTGATCTTGTATCTTATCACAAGGTAATTAAATGAAGTACTTTATAAGCATGTAAAAAATCATATTAAACACTTCATGGAGCTTCTCCTGCATTGAGAAAACCTAGGTTCTACACCCATGACTACCAACTTTGAGAAATGAGCACACATGGAATCCTCCTTCAAGGGAATTTAAAGAGAAGTGTTGGATGATTAAAACACCATGAATAGTACCTTATACCCACTTTAAAACACCCAAACAATATCACATAGCTCCATGAACCTCTGAAAATAAGAAACAAATGTACAACTATACCCCCCTTGAATGTAAGTTGATAAAAGCCTATTTGGAGTGTTGACAATGGTTCATTAAGGAAGAGGAACCAATATGAGACTTCTTTAAATGAAATTTAAGTGGATTAAGAGTAATATCCACTTGTAGAAGCACTTTCCCCAATTCCACCTATATGGTATGTACCAAACTCTTGAAGTCATCCTTCCTTGGATTGCCAATGGAAAGTGAAGGAAAATGAATTACAGATGAACCTTTTTGAATTCTCCCTAAAAAATAAGAATGTAAAATTGGTGAGGGTAGGTGAAGAGACACTCCACCCATGTTTTTAGCTGATGGTCACTTTAAGAATCCATATAAGTGTCCAAAAACCCCTAAAATCAAGGAGAAACTACCATCTACTAAATATAACTACTTCTTGGTTGACATATAACTGATCCTGACATGATCCTAACCTCCTCCACATTTAAACTCACCTTGGTGACAAATTTTGCCTCTTGAAAGTTTGTAAAAGTCAATTAATAGGCTAGAAAGTGGCCAAAAGACCCTTTTTTACATATGAGACATAAAAAATGACTAATTAATGACTTGTAAACACATTTAAACATGATAAATACCATATTAGTACAAAATGACACAAAATTACCCTTTTACCAAGTTTGACCAAGTCTTGACCAAGTTTGACTTTGGTTGACTAAGCCATTTCAAGGAAGGTGAGCTTAGACAAGGACTAATACAAGGCCAAGTAAGGTAATAGACCAAAAATGACACCCTATAGGACCTATAAAATTTTATTCAAAAGTTTTAAATAATAGGGGTTATCCTCATTTGACTAGAAGTCAAATTGGGTCAATAGGCTTGTATATATACAAGGTAGTTTTAGGGCTATTTGTGTGAGTAGAGGTGATGGGAATGATATATCACATTGTTGAGAAGAAGGAGGTATTTTAGAAAATCATAGGAGTATATAATATTATTCATGAAGATATGATAGTATGTCTGCATATGAATATCAAGGTCATATGACCTAATTTATCTTGAAGATACCTAATTGAGCAAAGAGACCTAGAAGGTAGTTTGAGAGGAATAAGAGAGTGGAGAGATGAAGAGGTGGTCATCATCAATTGGTTGAGAAATAAGGTGTTCTAAAGGTGATCAAATCAATCATGTGGCTAAGTTTGTGCTAAGTCATCCAGGGGGTTAGTGGCTCTTTACAAGTTAGTGTTTGCTAAAGCCTAATTAGGTTGGTGTTTAGTTAGTTGGGGTCGGTGCTCCATGTGGAGTTGGTGCTGCACTAAATTGTGATATTTTGACTTATAAGACTGTAGTCCATTGTCAGGGATTAGTGGGTTTTCTTCCCCTTGAGGGTTTCCCACATATATGATGTGTTATCTTGTGTAATCTTATTTCATGCTTGTATGGGTGATTGTTTATGTATTACTTGATCTATATATTTAAGTGATGGTTCATGAATGCTAAGGAGTACTTGAAAGAAATTTTTAAGACACTAATTCACCCCCCTCCTCTCAATTATTATGCTTCCAACATCTCTTAGTACTCACGTTCCTGATTCACCAATCATCCCTTAGGTCTACCCGACCTATGATCTCCAAAACATGCACATAGTTTAATGTTTCACACAAAATATTATATTAGTTATCCAAGATGATATTTTAGTCATATTACTAAGAATATGTTGCAATACTTTTCAATGCTCCTTTTAAATTTATAATTCACTAAAAAAAATCTTAGAATTCAACTGTTAATCTGCATCACTCAATGTGATTAAACTAACCTAGGTCTATTCAAATTATGACTTAAAATTTCCAAAGTCACCCTCCTTTATCATTATGTTCCACACATCATGATAGTATGTTAAATAGGTTTTTAGACAAACTAGACCTAATATAGCTATGAGAGGCTAGTTGATTTATAGTGTAACTTGTATAATAATCGAGCACAACCTTGAAAAAAGGATAAAATACATGATATAAGGAGTCAAAATACACATGACACTCCTTAATTGATTCATAAATTATTTAATTTGTAAAATTTATCATTGTAAGTAAAAAAAACTTCCAATAATCATGGATATACAACACCTAATCAACTCATCAAACTATCCACAAGAATCTCCTAAGACTCACAACTCCAATCATGGGACACTAACATGGTTTCACACAAGTGGAAATACAAGCCCAAGATTCAACTTAGTTATCAAGTATGGTACTTCATGCCATTAGATTACTCATTGAGTTGTACAACATGTACTATTAAAATGATGTAATAGTCAATATGAAAAGTGAAAATTTAATTCAAAAGGTTGACACCCATAAAGGTTCATACATCATAATCCAGGATAAACCATATGTATAATCTAGCATGCATGGGCATATTATGATTACACCAAGAAAAACATGTTTATGACATGTAAACACAAGGGGATCACCTCCACTATCAACATCATAATATTATAGATAACACCAACAGTGCTAAACAAAATCTCTAAGCCACTAGATAACTTTTCACAGCAAAAGTATCTTCTACCCTTAGAAATAATGATGGGAAAAATACCCTAACAAGGTCACACTATGCACCTAAATTTTTTTGCTCTTATCCTTCCAGGTGAGAGAAAACACTAAAAGTTTCCCAACTCACTCTGCTAGAGTGGAAAGGTAACAATTGACCACAAAAGATCATTTATCCTATGTGAGATAATATAAAACATGACATCTGGATCACCTTTTTCCTCAAAATTAGTAAATGTCCTCAATATATTAGAGTCACAATCTTACATGATCATCTTTATAAAAAGGTCGATGCCTACACCTCATTGGTGCCAAAATGTCTCCAAAGCCCAACAAGAACTTATCTTAATGAAACCTAATATTCAACTCCATAGGATAAAATATTGAGTGTGTGGCTAACTAACATATCTCACTATCAAAGGCGATGAGGTCATCTACCACTAGGAGACAAACATAAAAAGGAACTCACATGAGGTACCCTATCAAGTCTATCCATGTGATATCACTAATTTATCACTCTAGTCGAGGGTCACCTCGCACAATTGCATATAAGTGAATAAGTATAATGAAAACCCATGTACAATATCATGGATCCTTAATTCCAACATGGACCAAATGGTATGAAACCCTCTAGGTTCCATGAAAACAAGGTTTCAACTAAGGTCAAAAACAACTATCCACGAACTCCTTTTAGAACTACTTGCATGGAAAGAGTCAACAACTATGGAATAAGTGAGTGGCTTCCATAACACATTACCATCAATTCTACTCTCATTATGTAGAGTGAGGGAACCATAAGACATATCAAACTCACTTCATTAGAGGGGCAAGGTAATATAATATAACAAAAGGGTTCATTGATCTAATGAAACGAAACTTAAGATCACCTGACATTTATTCCCATTTACTTTGTATCAAACCACCAATACAATAACATGGATCAAAATCCTTATTAATTCATGAGGAATTACCATAACAATAATAAAAAAATATATGATGTATGGGATTAAATCATAATTAGATTAAAAATCTAATTAACTCATGGTCTTGATAGTCCAAGCCTCAACACATGATGGTTATCATTCTGATTACCCTTATAATATGTGTTGATTTCAATCCATCAACCCTGTGCATTCAACTGTACCTAATCCAATAATGCTTGTTGTCTCAAAACATTGCACCTTCTAGGATAATGGTGAGTCATCCTTATTCCTCAGGCATTAGTGCAGATCACCTAGCTCAAAACCTTGAGCGACCACAGTTGTGCATACTTTGACAATACTGATATGTTGATTTTAAAAATCCATGCATTGGGTGATTCATGCCAAAATCCATGGCCAAAAATGTATATGTTTTCATCATTCAACTTTATGAAAATACACATGAGAGTAACAATAGTTCAAAATATCAAAGGCACAAAACTAATTATCCCATTACTCCCAATGTTTAACTTGGGCTTTTGTGATGTGCACACAATAGTGTCCTAAACCATTGGAACTAATTAATAATATCTCTTGGTATAAGAGTTGTATACTAGACTATGACTGGCTATTTGTGATGATGTTGCACCACCTACACTAGAAAAGTAGAATCCAAAGTTTTACTAACTTTTGTAAGATATCACTAGATGTCATGCTAGTAAAAAAAGTAATGTTTAATCAATTTTATTGAGTAATATCATAAAAAATATATTTCTCACAGACTCATGGATGACCACATTAGGCCAAGTGTTGAAGATAGAGCTCTAATACCACAATGTAATAACCCCTCTGGTCAAGTACCAGTAAAATGTACCAAATATTTTTTGAATATAATTTACTCAAAAATGTATTATTACTTATCCTTCCTTAATTCAAGTGTGAATCATCACGGTTCACTAAGTCAGTGTTTACCTAGAACATGATAACAAA
This sequence comes from Torreya grandis, assembly GCA_037957365.1. NCBI lineage: Eukaryota > Viridiplantae > Streptophyta > Pinopsida > Cupressales > Taxaceae > Torreya > Torreya grandis. Next base: position 6,160,273 of record JARHVA010000239.1, on the reverse strand, counting down.
CCTTAGAATAACGTATGAAACTGAATGATCACTCTCTAATTAGTGTCATCAACATAATATGTAAATCACATGCCAAACACTTGACTCAATTTAAATGGTCACAAGGATTAATTTGCAATCAATCCAACCCTAACCTAGCCTAAGAACCTAGACTTGATGCCCCATCACAACTTGGGCAACCTATATATCCACTCCTCAAAATCAAGGTCTAATGTAGTTCTCCTTTCACTTATGATGGTCTCCTTCATGATACGTCATCATTGAAAATATTGGCACTCTAAGCTAATAGGGAACAATCTATTTATGACACAAATGAACTTTGAAAGCTTTGATCATCAATCCCATAGCTATGTGACACACTAAAGTTGTTTATCACATAACACCTTACTAATACAGGTTTGTGTGCTTACCCAATCACTCTCACATAAAAACCCATTTAATAACAATGATGAAGGAACCCACATTCCTCGATCCACAAAGAATCACCTCAATAATCTTTTTCAGTTATCAATACATGGATAAAACACCAAACATTCACACTATGGATAAGTTTTATAGGATTGAAATGATTATACATGTGATCCAAAAATTCACTTAGATAATCATAAATGTCTCACTAAGTGAAAATATATTAGGATTAGTTTCCTATGCATGCACTCACTCCCTAAGCTACCATACATATCTATGATTTCTCCTACATATGCAGAATCAATGCTAGCTGTAGTTCTCCAAAACTACTGGTTTCATTCAAATAGAGACATTATGGAACACTTTATCACATTTGTCGAATGTAATTTGTTAATCAAGTCTTCGCTATATTTTTTCGATCACATGTATCTTAGGCATACCAACCATAGTTTGATCTAATCAATCCCCTCATTTAAAATTATATCCATGTGGAGCATGCTTAGGTATACATATCAAATTAAGGTTGAATTAACTATACCCCATCATGTGAAAACATACTTAGATATAATTAGCCAATTTGTAGTGCACAAAAATTATTTTTGGTCATTGGATCATGCTTAGTTACATAACTAGTTAGAAGTGTGCTTATCACTACATAGCATGATTGAAAACATAAAAGCATACTTATCATGTCAAAAACACATTAAGCATATCCAAAAGCATGTTTAGCTATACAAGTTGAGCATAGAACATTTTGTGGTTTTTAGTTAGCCACAAGTATTACAAGACCAACTTGGCTAATTTTATTGATGCAAATATAACTCCATGATGCTTAAGCAACCATCTCATCATGGTACTAACTCAAATATGTTACCCAAAGCATCCACACTAACACATAATGTCTTTAATACATTATAACAATATACTTCCATCAGTTTAAACAAAAACCATATAAACCATAAAATCATAATACGTTTAAAATACATCTCGCCATTAATAATTAATTGATCCATTTCCTAACCCTCATACGGGTTTATTGTCTATTAAAGTGGTTTAATATTTTGTTAATTTGACTAGTGATCATTTTAGGCAGGGCTCATCTATAACAATTTTATAATTTCAAATTCTTAATTGTATAAGAGCAATATATATATCATTTATATTATCCTATCAATGGTATTAATTTGGAAGATGTTGAGTGATTATATAATTAATAGTCAATTAACACTAACCATTGATATCATGTCTTTGTTTTAGACTCAACAAGAAATATTATAAGTATAGCATATCATGTTCAAAAATGGGATTTCAAATTTGAACTCCCATCAAGGATGATATAATAATACGTAGTATTCATAGGTAAACATATAACTCTCATAATGGAGATTATTATAAAACTTATCTCATGATAAGTTTTTAAGAATAAATAAATCATATATTAAACAATTTGCCAAATCAAATTCCCATTCCAAACTCATGAATGAGTATCAAATTAATATTAATATTATTTGAATTTAGTCAAAGTACCAAATCTAATGAATTGCCAATTACATGAAACCTCAAATGAAAAACATCTCATACCATGTTTCTCATAGTATAAATATTGTTGATTCATAAGACCACACATCCTAATATTAATTTACCACATCTATCAATAAATCCTCCTCAATTCTACATGGCAATTGTTTTCTATTATTGATCAAAGATCAAAAAGGTTTGTAAAGTTATCAACTACTTCAAAATTCATCAAGACCAAATTAATACTTTAAGGCTCCATGGATAGAGAGAGGTTTTTAAATATTGAGACAATCAAATCGTGGCATTATATGCTTCCACATTTTTTTTTCATAATATGCATATTTAGACAACCACAACTATGCCACTATCTAAAATAAAATCCCAATTTATTTAAAATGAATTACCATTATTTGATCACTCTTAAATTCTACCCTCTGCTAGAGGGATTGATTTTCCTTAAGAAATGAAGTGTCAACTTTGTTTCCTTGTGGCTTCATTAGCCAAACACAATTTACACACACAACTATCAAGATTATTGTTACAATGTCATCTGGCAAAGGATAACTATTACAAAAAATTTGTTTGTTTTTATTGTTCAACCATTGACAATGGTGTAGATGTAACATATCAGCCAAAATGTCAAACCTGTTGGAAGCTACCTACCACTTTTGTGTGTGGTGTCCCTAGCACTTACATACACTTGCATACACCAAACCCTTCTTCCTACACCAGTTGATAAGAGGAAGCTTAAACAAATTATTTTCAAGGACATTTATTTTCTTTCACTTTCTCTTAAGTGTCCCATGTTGGGAAAATAATTCATTGGTCAAGACAAAAATGATTTAAGCCCACAGGAAGCAAGGACTAATGGCTCAGGTTTTCACCAAGGATTAATAATAGATCACAACAAATAGTATATCAAATATAATAGAATTTAATAAGTATAATCTTGTGAAAACCATTCTTGGAGGTAAGGTACCAACAAAAGTGGTTTTCCTTTCAGCCATTTCCATACAAAATATTCATGTAGGTAAAACTCACAATCTCTTGAAATAAATAGTTTTGTACGGACTCATGGTTCTTTATTTTCCTACCTACTGGTAAAGACATGATGCCACTAGCATAATAAATCCAAACTAAAGTTCTAGATGTCACAAAATAATTGAAATGTAAAGTATTGTCCTTGTGTTTATTTTTCTCTTCTCACCATTCTTTATTCCAATGCTACATCTAATAGAAAAACAACATTAAAATGCTCAATTATTCCCTACTCAACCAATAATGAAGGGAGGCACATAATTATAATATCAAAAATCCAATTGAATAAGGTGTTACAACCAAAGGATGAGGAGTCTATCCATGTTTTTGTATAAGCCTATCAAGGTTTTCTCGTTACATCATCTAAATATCAAGTATAAGGAGCAACTTCAATTGACATAACATGCAGATAATAAGGTATAACTACTTTTACCCAAAGAACTAGCATGTAGGTAAATTTCTCATGTGTCCAAGGATTAATATGGAGCTTGATGGGAATGCAAGCAGCAGGGTATTGAACATAATTAGAGGCAATATGTCCACAATATGGTTATTTTATTCTATGGCAAATTTCTCAATTTTGCCAGTAGGATCATCTATGCTTACCAATTCATGTATATATAATTATTAAGTTTCCCATATGACATATTTACTAATTAACAGAATAATCACAGAAAAGTAATTATAGGAGGTGGTAAAATAATAATTTTGTAATTGCATAATTAATTTCATAGAATTAAATGAAATAGGTATTCTCATGAAATGTCGACCTTGGCCAACATCCAGGAAGGTATTATCTCTTTTTCCATGATGTAGCACTTTCGAGAGTGTCTTGTACCCATTCTAAACATCCCTCCTTACTTCCACCTTCTCACCAAGCTCCATCTCCTTCTTCTTCTTCCCAACATTAGAGATCCCCTACTTACGGCTCAAAACCTTCCAACCATAACTATTGCTTCCCCCAAAATCTATGTCCATCACCACTTAATGGCTCAACCATTATGGCATCCCACCGATTGAGAACTTGCTTGCCACCAACTCTACACCTTTTTCTTCTCCATGAGTTATGGCGTCACCAACTCTACGCCTTTTTCTTATCCACCAGTTATGGCATTACACTCCAACATTCAGACTTGGTCTTCCATTTAATTTCAAGTATGCATTATTTAATTCCTTTTAATTGATATTGGATGATCCAATACAAATTGCAATCATGCCTCCATGTCTATGCAACTTTATTATTTATTAAAAACCATTCCATTTTATAAATATTTATTGTATTTCATTTAACTTGAATTTGAATTTACCTTAATAAAATATCCAAAAATGAAGATGAGACGTTTAAAGCCATCTTTGATAAGTGGCTAGTATATTAAAAAATTGATTCGGTGGTTAATTCCTTAAACCAAGTATCATGGTAATATCTTATATCCTAAGATAAGTATGATGAGGAGAATCACCATACATTTTTCTTATGAGCAACATTGGAACACAATTTTTAAGCAATTTATATATATCTCCATGGTAAATATCCCCTTTTACCAAATATATATTATGTTCCAAGATACTAGCATCAATGCCGATATACTTATCTAATTGTGTCAATTAAATAAGTTTCAAGACACAATTGTCAAAGCGATGACCCAGATCGGCCCACTTACCAAATAGTTCAAGGTGAACAATGACTCTATATAATAGTTCTTTGGCCTTATTTAGACCGCATTACCACCAACAAAGCATCCCACTCAAAATTCATGCACATGTACCATAACCAATACATCACAAATGACACATATGCCATTGTCGATAAAAGAGAAATAGCTCATTGGTAGGGTATCACCGAAAAATGCCCTAAAACTTGGCATAGGAAAATGGGATGCGACACTTTATGTTGACTAAGCTAAGAGTAGTTCAAGTAACCACTTCACGAGGGCCGTTGGTGTTTAGACCCATTTTGAGGGTCTTTTGCGAATAACATTAGATAGTTTCAGAACAAAAATTGAAGGAACGGTCTATAGGACCACATATGAGATCATGTAACTAGTGAAATTTGTAGGAGACAAAACTATTAACATTGATCCATTATATACTAAGGTCAAAGTTGCCCTGAACACCCACAGGAGATGAGTAGCAAACTTCCCCAGTTGTTTAAGAAACCTTTACTAGACTTTGATACCACAGAAGCTGATTTTCAGAGAAGTCATGCACTCTACCTTCAGACACAGGCAACAAAACATGCAATCGTAGAAACAATGACATCTTTGACCCTTGCACCAAGCTCTCAGCTTCCAAAATACATGCTAGTGCATACACAAATTGGGCCAACATATGTCCCTCTTCTAGTTACAGTACAAAGTTTAATTTCAAGTCTACATACACTTACAACTATCATGACTTCACCTTCATTATTAGTGTCACTTTCATCTACAACTTTGATTGTAACTCCAGTTCCTACATTGGCTATGTTATAATTAGGATTCTCCCAATGGCGGTCCTTCAACACTAACTAAATATACTTGTATTTTTACGTGTTCCAACCAAGTTGGAACATTAGTTTCTAACTAAAGTACATTGCATGTATATATTATATTTTTAGAGGAGAAATCTATTTTGTGCAATCAACTATTGTACATGCATCTTGTTGCTTGATTCAGGCATATCATACTATTTTAACAATTGTTTTTTAAATATTTACATAGTTTTTTAATATACAATAATAATATCTATCGTATAATACTATGACTCTTAACAATTATAGATTTTAAAATGATTATATTATTATGTCAATCATATTCATATATATATCATTTTATCATACTATTATATTTTATAGTTCATATATCACATATTATTACATTACTATATATATATATATATATATATATATATATATATATATATATATAACACTTAACTATATTAATATTAGTTTCGCTCTTTATTTCGGGTACTACTCATAATCTCCTTTTGAACCACACTAAAGATATACACAACACTACAAATTGAAAAGGCATATCAATGGAAAGGCATACCAACCACAAATCCTATTTTGAACGTACAATCATGGGCCACATATATGCATTTTCAATTTGTAGTGTTGTGTATATCTTTAGTGTGGTTCAAAAGGAGATTATGAGTAGTACCCAAAATAAAGAGCAAAACTAATATTAATATAGTTAAGAGTGTACATATATATATATATATATATATATATATATATATGCATTTTCAATTTGTAGTGTTGTGTATATCTTTAGTGTGGTTCAAAAGGAGATTATGAGTAGTACCCAAAATAAAGAGCGAAACTAATATTAATATAGTACACTGTATTAATATTAGTTTCGCTCTTTATTTTGGGTACTACTCATAATCTCCTTTTGAACCACACTAAAGATATACACAACACTACAAATTGAAAATGCATATATATAATTACACTTAACTATATTAATATTAGTTTTGCTCTTTATTTTGGGTACTACTCATAATCTCCTTTTGAACCACACTAAAGATATACACAACACTACAAATTGAAAATGCATATCAATGGAAAGGCATACCAACCACAAATCCTATTTTGAACGTACAATCATGGGCCACACATATGCATTTCTGAATATTGTCAACAATAATTGCACATAAACGTTTCCAAAATAATTTTCAAGACTAACAACTTTAAACATTGTAAATTCACAATAATATAATCAATAAAAATAGAGACTAATCACTACACAACCCTTATTAAATTTGATGATATGGAGGATCTCTTAACTTACCACCATCATTATTTCCATTTTCTTAAATAATAATATAACATTAGTAAGAAAAATAAAAAGAAAGAAAAGAGAAAAAGAAAAGAAGATGAAAAACTCACATCCCAAAAATCATGCAAAAAGATAAAAAGCCTACTAGAAAAATCATAAACGACTAGAAAAATCATAGACGATATCATCACAGAATTTTTTTTAACCTTTTTCCTTTTAAACAATATTATCCATCAACTAACAATTCATTCAATGAAGAGTCTTAAAAGAAACCACAAAAGCAAAGGCGTCAAGTCAAACCTACAAGCCAGACTCCACAACCTTTGATAGCATCCTTGCAGCTTGTACCAAAATAGGCGCTTTAGAACAGGATATGGACATCCATCAAAGCATTATCAAAAGCGGATTTAAGCCAGATGTCTTAGTTTTGAATGGTCTGGTAGACATGTATGTGAAATGTGGAAGCATACACAAGGTAGGTGAACTGTTTTTAAAACTGCATCAAAGGAGGCATTGGATATCTTGACTTCGATGGAATGGCAGGACGTAGACTCTTGTACATACGCATGAATTGTGTAGGGGTGTGTGAACAGCAAGAACAGGCTTGCAGGGGTGTGTGAACAGCAAGAACAGGCTTGCAGGGGTTAAGCCAGCCCATGCTCAGATCACTCACCCGGGATTCAGCTCTCACAGATTTCTGATCAACGGGTTGCTTAACGTATATGGCAAGCACAAGCAAGGGAAAGAGGACCTGGAGGATGCACGCAAAGTGTTTGACCATATGTGTGAGCACAACATCTGCTCGTGGAGTGTGATTATTGCGGGCCAAATAAGTTTTGGAATTGTTTGGAGAAATGCAGCGGTCTATCTTCCAGGCCAACGAGTTCACATTTGCCAGCGTGAAACTGGTGGCGCTGGAACAAGTCATGGAAGTTCATAAGGACGTAGTTGTAAGTGGTTACGAATCTGATGTCACTGTTGCAAACATGTTGGTAGATATCTATGCAATATGTGGGAGTATAGAGGATGCACGCAAACTGTATGACAAAATATGTGAACGAAATGCGGTGTCCATAACTGCTATGTTTGCAGGATATGCACGGAAGGGGTTTGTGGATGAGGCCTTGGGGTTGTTTTGGGATATGCCTGAATGAGATGTGGCATCTTGGATGGCCATGGTTGGAGGACTTGCGCAAAATGGATGGATCGATGAGGCTGCTTTGGAGCTTTTTGGAATGATGCCTGAACAAGATGTGGCCTCTTGTATGGTGATGATTGAAGGATTGGCACAGGCCGGACGAAGCATGGAGGCCTTGGAGTTTTACAGAGAAATTCAGTTGGCGGCAGGTGTGAGGCCTGATGCAAAATTCTTTTCTAGTGTTCTTCTTGCATGTGCCAATTTGGCGGCATTAGAACAAGGGATGGAAGTCCATGAAGAGATAACTAAATGTGGGTTCCAATCTTTTGTGTTTGTGGAGAGTGCCCTTGTTGGCATGTATGCAAAATGTGGTAACTTGAAGAAAGCTCGCGAACTGCTTGACAAAATATCTCAAAGAGATGTAGTCTCTTGGACTACAATAATTGAAGGGTATGCCATGCACGGCCTTGCCAAGGAGGCCATTAAGCTCTTTGAAAAATTGAAACAACAAATGGGTATACTAACAACCATGCCACCTTCGTTTCTATTTTGTTTGCCTGCTGCCATGCTGGCTTAGTGAGTGAAGGCAGATAATACTTCGATTGCATGAGTCGAGATTATGATGTCACACTTGCAATGCAGCACTATGCCTGCATAGTTGATCTTCTTGGTCGTGCTGGGCACCTTGGTGAGCAGAAGAGTTCATCAATAACATGTCAATATGTCCAGATGCGACAGTGTGGAGGTTTTTGCTTGCTGCCTGTAGAGTACACAATGACATAGATTTAGGAGAACGTGTTGTTGCACATCTTTTTGAGTTAGACCCCAACAATGTTGGACCTTATGTGTTGCTATCAAACATGTATGCCGTGGCTGGAAGGTGGCATGACGCTAAAAACACAAGGAAAATAATGGAGGTAAGGGTAGAAAGAAGCCTGGGTGGAGCTAGATTGAGGTCAATAAAAAAGTGTATCCTTTCCTTGCAGGGGACAGATTGCAACCTCAGACCATGCAGCCTGTGGCACACAAAATATATGCAGGGTATATGCACAACACATGATTTGTACTACATGAATTTTTGTATGATTAATTAATATATCAATAAATTTTAATAAAAAATAATTATAATATAAAATTTAATTAAACATAAATATAAAAACATTTGTTAATAAAAATAAACAAATAAATATAATCTATAATTTCAAAAAAAAATCTTTCCCTATTAATGCCTAACAAATATTGATTCCAATCAAGTTCAATCAAATAAAGATTCAACTTCTTTCAATCAAAACATTGGAGGAGAGATGAAATGGTTAGGTTGTAGTGGTATAGACCAATAGGTCATGGAGAGAAATGGCAATACTAGTAATGCGCACTAAAAATGAAGAAATGGTGTAAGTGGTGCATTGCAAAAGATTTGATATTGATATGTAGTGTTAAAATGTTGTGGCAATTGTCTTATAATTACAATTACATCATGTTGTTATTTTATAGGGTTTTAGAAGGATAACTTTAAAACATTTTAGAATTTCAATATTTAAAAAAGACATAAAATAAGAAGAAAAGAGAGACAACATAAAAATTTTAAATGGTCCAACTTTTACATGGATTAGGTGTACATAATACTTCTTCAACTTATGTTAAGGATTGAAGGGTATCTATTCTATAAAATTCATTTAGAACATGATCCTAGGATCATCCCTTTTTATTATCTTGTGAGATTTGTATCTCAATAGATGAATATCAACACCTTTTACACTATCATCCTCACCATTAAATCATAACCCATATAAATTAAGACCTTCACCTACTAATTCCACATAAATTTAAAGTATTTTTTACTGGTATATTATAAAAAGTAACATGTTCTTTCTTTTATGTTACAATTTTATTCTAGGTTTTGGTTATCATTTTTTATAAATATAATAATTTATATTAAACAACACACACACTGTCATTTTCCCAAAAATCTTTGGTAAAAAAACTCTGTTGATATGAAAAACTTCATATGAGCCACCCATAAATAAATATGTGAATAATTGGGCAATAATAGTTACTCCCTTTTTTAAAAATATATTATAATAATTTATATGTTCCTTTTTCTTAAAGAGATTATAATAATATATTTTTGCCTATTTATTCTATGACTTTACAGATATTTTTTCTATTGTGCAGGTGTAATTAAGAAGCTTTTAGAACTAAGACCTATGCTTACTACACAAGCAAATAATTTCTATAGAACACCATTACTCATGGAAACATTGATTTTAGGTACTGGAATAAACCGATGGAAATTCCTGAAATGAACTCAAAAAATTTCCCAAATTGGGGAAATGCTTATTAAGGAAGATATCCATTCTTGTTACACAGTGGAATAGAATGAGTAGTCTACACTTCACATAGCATCGAAAGAGGGGAATGCAAATTTAGTGAAAGAGGTATTAAATCACAATAATGATTGTTTATAAATGGTAGACAAAGATGATAGAAATGCTTTACACCTAGCCATAAAAAATGCAGCTCAAATATTTGACAGAACTATTGGGGGAATATATGGTCTTAAAACTATAAAAACATCAATAGTGTCAAAGAGAATGATTGATTGCATTGACAAAAATGGGTAAACAACATTAGACATAGCACTAGAGAATAAAAATTCAGACCCACAACTTTATATAAGTGTAAGTGACTTCGCCATAAATGAAAAGTGAAGGTTTTTTTTTAAATTTAAAAGTGAATCTAGGTACTATTTTGGGATAGGAGTCTTCCTTTACAATCCCATGTAAAAGGATTACTTTATTTTTGTATTATAAATGGCTTTTTTATTATAGAGTACTTAGTAGAGCATTCTATCACAAGCACAGGTCTCTTAAGTTTTATCTTTGGATCGAGATGCACTTTAGTCTATATAAATATAACTATGTTAAACACATAAGATATCAAATTAAAAACTATTTACTAGGAAATATTCCATCTGTTAATCATTCATTTTTTTATTATTTCCATATGATTTTATTATAGATTGAAAACTATCTATTAGAAAGTGGTTCTACTAGGAGGTTTCTAGAGGCAACACCAATAGAGAGCTCACCAACTAGTGTTGTAAAATCAAAGTTTATATTATTAAGTGTAGTGTTAATTGCAAAATTTGATTTTGTAGCTACTTTCACTCTACCAAGAGGTATTGATTCCCAAGTAAAGGATACATCAAACCTTGTACTGATTAACACCTCCTTCAAGTTGTTTGTGATATTTGATGCCTTAACCTTATATTATTCTATTTCTTCAACATTTATCCCTAATTTTTCACTCTTTAGTAACCAAACATAAGACCTAATGATAACTAGTTTCAATTTGACTGGATTATGGATAACATTGGTATCATTGTTATTAAAATTGGGTGAAACAATACAGTTGGTAGTTTCACCCAAGTGTTTATGTTTGATAGTGCTTATGTGAGTTATGGTGTGAATTATCCTTGCATGCATAGTGATAATGGAAATAGAAGGAAAATTATTCTTGTTCACTCAACGTGAACACCATATCCTATTATTACTAAGCAAGTGTATAAGGCTTGTATTCTAGGTGTTTGCTCTCATTATTTGTATAGTTTTCATAGTATTCCTCTTTGGTATAATTATCCCTACATTGCATTAGGCCAGGAAGAAGCTCCATAGAATCACCCCTCTAAAATACATTCACTTTCCTCTTCATAAGATTATAACCAGCTATCAAACACCAACTGCACACCTAAATGCAGTCTTATGAATTTAAGTAGTCTGTCAAAAAAATATTGGAACACTAAAATACTTCTAATTATAAACAAATAATCTGCAATGAAGATCATATAAGAAAGGATAAATACAAGTGAACAAACATGATATTCTTCCAATGCATCTTTTTTCCAAAAGATAACTTGCTATTGTACCCTTGGTTACAAAGGTAGATTTGGATTTTTGAAGTTCAATCATTCAATTATTATAAATATTATTTTATAAAGTTTAAATAATAAATAGCTATTGAAGTATAGTTTCTTAAATTATCAAGACTCTTTTTTATACATATTAATATTAGTATACCTATCTTAGATAAATATATATAAAAGATGTTGAGAGATATCATTCGATAGGTATGTTAGTTTACTAATAAATATTTATAAATGAATGTAATAAAATGTTATAATATACTTTCAAATAAACTTTAATTCAATAGATTTTTATTTATTTTTCCACAATTTGACTTAATTAACTTCTAGATAAATTATTATATAAAAAATGCCCACCTTCAAATAATCTAACCGTCATAATTACCAATTAAATTTCATCTCAAATTCAATTATGAGATTTCATTGTTACCAATTTAATTTCAAATTAAATTTAATTGTGAGATTCGTTATAAAAAACTATTACTTTTCTATTAATTTTATATATCATATTCATACAAAATATACGTACCTTTTCTCTTTTGAGACTTGACATGACTCTTTTGAGATGTGCTTATTCTATATATCATAGAGGCCTTTATTATTTTGTTAAAGGTAGTTATATAGTTATCAACATTTGTCTTTTTTGAGTTCATGCTACTTGCCATTTATTATGTTTGGCATAATTTTTTTTTAAATAATCATTTTTTTTTAATTTATTGAATAAAATTATTTATCCTTTTTCTATTGGCATAAATAGTTTTTTAGTTATATGGTAAATTCTAGTTAGTAGAAAATAGACAATTTTTTGACCTGTCAAGAATTTTTTTTTGTTTCAACTATAGCTTGAAAAAAATATAATAAATTTTTAAAAAAATATAAGTGAACCATAAATGACTTCCATCACCTACTTGACTTTCCTTCAATGGGCTTGTCCATATCATGTCAACAATTTTAATGTACTTAAAAAAATAGAGAGAGCATTGACATAGGTGAAGTCATTGGCATTGTGTTATATTTATCCATCGTGATTATCTTCCAACTCTAAGCAAGTGCAACATATAGGTTTTTACTGGTAATGAATGCTTACTTTATGTCCTTATATTTTTCTTATTAAAATTTTGAGCAAATATAAACATGTGTTACACAAAATAGACATGGATTCTTATTTCCACAATATTCACAATATATATATTTTTTTTAGTCTTTAGTTTTTGTTAAATAAATATGTGATTTGGAAGTATTCACTATTTTTTTTGTGAAAAAATCATGCATCTCCCTGAGATAAACATGCTTGCATGTATTTGAAGTGGGCAAAGAAGGAAATTGTGCAATGTGCATTTTTTTGTTTCCAATAAACACTTATTTTGGGGTCCTATATTTACTTTATTTAAATGTCTTATAATCAAGATATAATTGTTAGTAGAAGAGTCTAATGTTTACTTTACACATGTTTTGTATAAAGATGAACATGTGTTAGACACACAATTTTGTATATTTTGGATAATGTGTCATATGATTCATTGTAAATATTGGAATATGGAACATATACCTTGAATTTTGAAAAAGTGGAAATGAAAGATCAAATAAACAAAGATTCATGTTGTATTATCAATCTATATATACTTGGTACGGCTAGAGGAATATGGTTAGCTCTCCTAGTTATTTTATGATTCAATAAATTTTTTTAGATTTACACATAATTAAAACTTGTTATGTGATCTCCATCAAGTTTCTTCATGAACTAATGTATATTCATTCTATCATGAAGTATAAATTATATCTATTTACCTATAGTGATGAATATGGTGAGTTAATATACTTAATGTAAATATATTGGTCTATGTAATGTTCAATTTGTATCTAACCTTGATAATGTTTAAATAGTTCCACACACACTCTCTCTCTCTTAGCTGTTAAAATAAAATCTTAACATATGGTGATTTTAATTATAACCTATCAAAATACAACAATTAATGTTCCATGATGAGGAAAACCAGGGACCATTGTTAACAATGCTTTCATTGTTGGGACCTCATAATGTTAATATGGTTGCATATTCAAAGGGATGTCAAGAATTAGTTAGACTTGGGAATACATGCATTCATAGAAGAAGAATATGTAAGACTAGGAGTTCATGCCCTCAAGATCATTTATACCTATATCTATGGAAAAATCTATGAAATATTTTGGTTTGAGTTCCCTAAGTCAGCATGGTTATCTAGACTTAGATATTATTATTGTATACTGCATATAATGGAATGTTTTATTCGGAGTGAAGAAAAATTTGAATGGTTTCACAACCTAGACATTGAGTGGACTCATGTGATTGATAATAGGGTCAAGACTAACATTGACAAGCATGTTGATGAATTTGTTGTACAAGGGTATGTTACTTTTAAAGTTACACATGATTTTTTAATAAGGGGAATTAGAGGTTAAAAATTTAAGTGACTTCCTTTATTGTTGAAAATGATGGTTGTGAAAAAGGCCATGGTGCATATTTTAGCTGACATGGAGTATTCAGGTAGAGGTAGCATGGGGATATGAAATGGAGTAGGATGAATGAATTATAGAGGAACCCTAGATACCAGACTAATTAAATGAAGATGAAATGTTGGATATAAATAAAGAATAATATTCTAAATAGATTTTAGAATTTAACAAGAGCTATAAAACCAAAAAAATGGAATAAATAAATCCATGTAAAATATGAAGGGATAACTATAGCTACAAGTATGAGAAGTATAGATACTATATAGGGAACATGTGGAAATAGACCTCCAAATGAATATACTTAGTGTGATGCTTATAAGGAGACAAAAGAGAATGAAGTGAGTATATAAATTGAATGGAATGCAAAGATCAACTATGAATTAGGTACAACAGTAGTTAGAACCAATCAACAATACATTTAGTGAGAAAATATAGAAGCATTGATTATATTTAGAATGGGAAAGATAGTCTTTCTAAGGTGCTCTGATGAAGCATAGGTTCTGATTAGGTTTAGGAGTGGTCATTATAAACAATCCAAGGATATTTCATTCATTCCAAGGGGAATCATCCCTTATGTCTTCTTTAATTATAGGGATCATTAGATTATAAATATTCAAGGAGTTAAAAATTGGTTTGAATAAGTTACAAGAGTTTTAAAGAGACATAAACATGAAGTTAAAGGTGAGGCCAAAACATTAGTTGATCATAGTGTAGTTAGTAAACTGACAGCATCACAACTAGTTTGTATATATTATTGAAAAAATTCCCTAGATTAGTTGTAAGTAATCCACTATGAGGAACCGTAGACACCTAAATCTAGCCACCGATAACCTCCAAATAGGCTTTTGGCCAATTTACATCCAAAACACACAATTTTCCCTAAAAACACTAAAACATGCTAAATGATGTGGAACTGACATATTCAAGTGCCAATTTTGGCTAGGGTATCCCTAAATGGGGCAATGTAATTTATGGGCTAGCTAACTTTGATCAGATCATTTTGAGTCAAAATGCCAATTTTGCACCTAGGTGCTCTATATTGATCTTTCTTATCAAATATCTTGCACAAAATGTGTATGCCTTTATTATTTGTTATTGGTAACATCCTAAATGGAAATACAGTTCTAATGCATCTAGCAGTGACTTATAATTCTCATTCAGTCAAATTTTGGACCAATAACAAGACATTCTAATCAAATTGGGTAATTTGTGCACAAAGTGCTTGATCATGCTTAAGAGTTAGTTAACCCAAATCAAGGCCTAATTAATAATTCCATAAAAAATTTTTGAACACTTATTTTTAG
The DNA here is from genome assembly GCA_037957365.1 of Torreya grandis. Lineage (NCBI taxonomy): Eukaryota > Viridiplantae > Streptophyta > Pinopsida > Cupressales > Taxaceae > Torreya > Torreya grandis. Next base: position 6,144,685 of record JARHVA010000239.1, on the reverse strand, counting down.
AAATAAATATTGAATATCTTCATCATCAAGTGACCTCATTTCTTTGGAAGACATCCCTAGGCCATAAATGCCATAAATATCAAGATTCATGCCCTCCATACCTATAAATTTCCCCTTCTTCCAATGTCATGATGAGCCTATTTATCAATTTTAATTCAAAAAATTAAATTAATCCTCAACCACACATCTCAATCTTGAGATGGACAGTTCAGGTTGATTCTAATCAAATCCAAAAATCTATAAATAGGAGGCCTCACAACATCATTTCTAATCTATTTTGGTGTAAAGTTATTATGCTCAAATATCCCAAAGGACTTGATAATGCAAATTTATAATGCCAAATTTATTCCAATCCAAGCCAAGCCAAAGCCACAAGGTGCCAAGGAGAGATAGAGGTAGTCAAGCTTCCATTGCCAAGGACTTCATGAGCACAAGCCAAGCAAGCCACTACTACAAAGGCATTTAGAGCATCCAAGGAAGGTGAAGGAATTCTTGTGTTTTTATTCCTTGCTTTTTAGTTGTGTTTGTCATTTTCAATTGTTAACTAAGCTCTCCCTAGTGTCTAGGCCTAGAGATTTTATGTTATTAGTGTGTTTATTTCATTTTGGAACTAACACCATACTAACCATCCTCTCTTGAGTCAAATTCCTAAATCACATAATGGCACGCTCGGTGGGACAAGATGCATCCTAAAAATGAAGAAGGTCATTTTGCAACTCTAAAATATTTGTTTGATCCTTTAAAACTCTTTCAAATTGATTTTCTAACTTTATTTTGCCATTTTTATTTGCCACAGTTTTACATAGTAACCAACATCGATAATAATACCAACATTGGTTACCTGTTTAACCAACATCCGTTAGCAACACTGATATCAATCAAATCTTGGTTAGCCAAATTAATTGACCTTGGTGGTAATAACCAATGTTAGTCAATGTGTTTTCCCAAAAACATAGACCCAAGAGCTACTTTTTCAAAATTCATTATTTCAAGATAAAAAGAGCTTCAAAGCTAAAGGACATGCTAACAATTTGCTACAGGACCAAGCTTGATATTTGTTCAAAACATGTTTAAATAACCTTTTCATGCTTCAAATTTAAATAGGAACCTTTTTTTGGTGTTTAACAAAGAACTTAGATAATTTGGTGAATGTTTTCAAAGTTTGTAACTAAGACCAAGGGGTCAAATGAATAGCACTAAATCTTTCATTTTGGGTTTAAAATTGAACACACTTGTCAATTTTTTTTTGGAAAAAAGAGGGATGTCGCATGTATTCTCTTCCATTTGTATCCTATAGGGAACCCTTGTAATCAAAAGTTCCATTCCTATTACAAATAGCCTAGTCCATGACTTAGAAAGAAACTCATCTAAAGTACTCCCCAAAAACTCATCAAAGTTTAGGTGATCTTGAAAATGACCCTAAAGTCTTTCTATTAGTATTTTATTTCATGTAAACTTGGCTTGTGAGGGGGACTTCGTCACCTCCCACAAGTTCTTTAGGGAAGATTTGACTTGGGGTTTCATCTCCCAGCATTGACTTCATTTGGCTCCTTTAGAGTTACACATGGGATGTAGTGGCACTCTGGACATTGCACTACATTGAGCGAACAATAAGATGTAGTGGTTAAAAATAGGAATATACTTTTTTGCAACAAGCCAAGTGATTGGACCCAAAATTTATGCTTTTATTTTGCATTATTTGGCATGAAAGTCATTTTGAAATTGATTCCCCTAGATCATTTGGAAACTTGTTAGATCTTAGACAAATCCCCACTTGATGTGGAAGTATTGTTGGTGCAAGGTGAACCTCAAGGTCCATGTTGTAGTAATATCATTTGAGAGAAGGAGGGGTGTAAAAACCCTACTATATAATTTGCATTTACTTTTGGATGAACACTTAAAATCCTCTCAAATGATGTATATTGATGGAATCCAATAATACCAAGCAACCTTGTCAGTTTAGGATCTAAGAATGTTTAATTAGTTGGTTGTGTCCTAGTTTAAAGTCTTATTTGGAGTCAAAACTTGGTGTAAACAAATAATCTAAACCAAACACATAGTCCAAATTTTCCTTTAAACAAAGAAGCATTATATTGTGTGCCTGAGATCATCAAATTGCCTTGTTCAAAAGTTCATCAAAAGCTTGAGAGTCATATCATCCACTTTGGTGCAATTATGTTGCCCAATTGAGTCTAAACCCTTACCAAAGTTGTTTAAGTCCTTCACTTATAATCTAAATTTGAAATTACACCTTTATAAGTTCATAGGGTTGATGTGTTAAGTGGGTTCACCATTTACACTAAACTTGAGGGAACTTAGGTTTAATTTCCAATTTATGTTGAAGGTTGTTTAAAGACTCATAATCATTATCATCACTTAATAGACTTAAGCCTTTTTATGCTAAACACTTTAACTTTAAGTTTATGTACCATAACATTTTGATTCAAGAAAGGTAGTGTTATGCTATGAAAATTATAGGAAAACATCTTTGCCTTAGAGATTTTTTGAAACAAACCTTTTTGTCATACCTCTTGGGTAGTATAGCATCGTTACGCTACCCAAAACATTTTGAACATTGTTTCATAGACCCTCTTGCATAGAGTTCCAAATTTGTTCTTACATTTTTAGACCAATTTGAGTGTACTTTTGTGATCTTTTGTCTAAAATGGTTATAATGTTTGCTTTTATCTAGCTTGTTGTCCAAAACAACCTAGTTTTATACCATTTTTTATGAGAAAATAAACTATTGCTAAAAATGCCTTTTGTTTCATACCTTATACCTAGTTGATCAAGTTCATGTCTAAGAATCAAATGCCTAGTGTTTGTTAGAAGTGTTTTAAATCTATTAGATTAAAACTTTCATCTATTTCAAAGTCTAGCTTTTGACATTGTCTGGCCAAGAGTCCTAGCACATGCCTTGTTTGAGCCTAGCTTTTGATGTTGTGTTTGGCCAAAAGACCTACTAACTTTTAAATTCCTAGATTAGACTGATTTTAAACACTTCAATGTTAGAGTTTGACATTTTTATTTCAAGACCATTTACTTGCTTATCTTTGTGTGAATAGTGAAATGTTAAATACTTTATGCTAGCTTGTTTCCTCATAAATCTTTGCATAAACCTTTTGATCCTTTTGAAAAATCTAGACCAAGTTGGGACATCATCTATTTTATACATTTTCCTTTTTAGAGTCTGTATAACTATTTAACCTTTTATCTCAAAAACATTGACTATGGATCCCAACATTTAATCCTACACTCGTAGTGGACTCATGTACAATCTAGGGATTAGTAATGTGGTTGTGAAGGAAGAAATGGTGCAAGACCCCTATGAAAATAATATTGATTATGAGATGGATTCTTATCCCTCATATAATACTCAATTAGGGGCACAAAGCCAAGATCCATTGGCCAACTATCTGGTTAACATACCACCTTATTCAGAATAGGACCAAGAGCAAACCATGCAATACCTAGTGATAATACTTGTAGTGGATGAGCCAGTACTTCAACAATCACACTCTGCTAATATGCCTTCCATGTATGATCTATTTTTTTTTTGAGTGACATTTTTTAGAGAACAAAGATGAGATTTTAGTTAGAGCCATAGAGGTAGGGGCTAAGTTTCCAATAGACTTCCCCCATGAAAATTTACCAAGTCTAGTAAGAGTGCCCCATAATATCATTTACGATCAACATGATTCTTCTAGTAATCCTATGGCTCTAGTCCAAACAACATACCAAGACTCCAATATATCTGATCAAGGCAAAAAAATCATGGAAGATCATTTTAACCAAATGTAGACATCATATCAAACCTACCTAAATATAGCACATGATTTCAATTACATTAACATGGTAAGTAACCTCTTATTAACCTAGTTCCTTCAATAGGAGTGTTGATAGAGTTAATTGGACAAGAGAATCTGAGTTCTGACCAATTCATACAAACCTCTTTAATCGATAACTTGATGCATATACCCATTATTGAAGAAGTGTCTTCAGCCTCTACACTGAATAGTGAGCGAAATTTAGTAGATAATGTGCAGAAAATGTCCAGTCCTAATCAAAGTGGTACTAATATGTAAACAACTAGCCAAAAACATGTGCCTATAGTTAATCTTATGAATAGGTCATCATACTAAGGAGTGAGAGTTTTTACACCCCAACCTCAACTAAATGCTTCTTCAAGTGTATAACCCATAGGATTGGGTAACCAATTAATGACTAATGTCATACCTTAACAATAGAATATGATGAATCCTCCTCCTCAACAAGTAGTGAGTAGTATTCCACAACAATACACACAATCTAGTGTATCAATGCAATAGAGGAAAAATACATTGCCACCTCAATTAGGGGAAATAAATGTTCCACCTTGCCAGGTAACAATGAACATACTTCTTTAGTTTTAAACTAATATACCAATCTAAAACCAAGTGATGACTAGTCATCAATGTGAAAATATTAGTCAATGATAGATGTTTAATCTACAACCCATTTTCAATTCCTCATAAGGATTCATGTAATAAGTATATCCCCATGTTTCTCAGATACCTACTAGACAACTGTTGGTTCAAAATGTGCCACAAATCTAGAGATAGGATCTTGGTCCACAAGTTATCACTCAAAAACAAGGTTTAATTAGTTGGTAGCATGTCCCTTTTCAACCACAACAAGCATAGTATATTTATATCCCTCCATCCCAACCATAAAATCCTCCAAGTCAAAACTTTATCACCAACCCAAACCATAATATTACACAACCAAGTATGCAATTTCAAGTACATCTTAATCCACACATGCATATTCTTGGTCCATTCTCTAACCAATATAATTTACCCCAATAGGCATCTCCATCATACCCTAGTAAAAGTGTTCCACTTGTGACCTCTCAACCATTTATCCAAACCAATGTTCTCCCTCAAACCAATATTATTTTCAGTTTCCTATCCCAAGAATTACAATAGATGAAGGATGCAATTACTGCCATTCAGGTAGGTAAGCAGAAAAAAAAGTTCAAATTAGATGACATTTGTTCCTATCCATTTAACATGGAGTATTTTTAGATATAATTTCCTGCAAGATATGAACCACCAAAATTCAATAAATATAAAGGGAAAGGTGACCCTAAGGCTCATTTGACTAAATTCTTTGTCGCATGTCAACCAGTGGCCTATAGAGACATTTAACTTTTTTTGTTGTTTTTAAGGAGTTTGTCTAGAAAATCCTTGGAATGGTTTTTAAAGTTTCCCAAGAATTTAGTAACAGACTTTGATGATCTTTCTGATAAATTTGTGTATCACTTTTCCTATAATGTCGAGCATGAGATTTCATTAGTGGACCTGACACAAGCAAAGCAAAAATCTAGGGAGAGTTTTGCAAGTTATTTATAGTGATGGAAAGCCCTTGCAAGCTATTTCACCCATAGTTTACTAGATAAAAAATTATCTATTATGTGTACCATAAATTTGCATAGTGAGATAGCTTACCATCTGGAACTACAATGTGCACATACATTCAAAGAGATCATTGATAAAGGTTTTTTGATTGAGCGAGAGTTCATAAATAAAGGATTCATTAAGCTTAATTCAACTAATCAAAATTAAGGTACCAATCAAATAAATGACCAACATCCCATTCAAGCACTAGCATCGTAACTAACACAGGCCAATAACCATGAAAGACGAAGGCAATTCAACTGAAATAAAAATGTTGTGGAAAATGGAGTAACTGAGTCATATTATGTCCAAATGGTGTAAACATCATCTGCACCACCTTTTTAGCTTACTCCTACCTAGAAACCTCTCTAACCAATACCACAAGCATAATAACCAAAACCTTCACAACAAATATAGTATCCTTTATCATTGCAAACCCCTCCTCTTAGGAGAACTATGCCTACACATCATGTCTTTAGTGACCTAGGAGAACCTATTAAATCTATATTTTGAAAGCTTGCTACCACTAATCTAATTAGTTGGCCTATACCAAAACATTATCTGCAAGGCATTCCTTATCCTAATTAGTACCATGAAAATGAATTTTATGACTATCATTGGGTTAACAAGCATAATATACAAAGATGTGTCCAAATCAAGCATTTAATTGAGAATATGTTAGAGAATGGGGAGATAAAATTGGATAATGGTGCTTCCACTTCCAATTAAAATCTTGGGATCTATCAAAACTCCTTTCCTTGACATAACAATCAACAACAACATAACAATCAATAATAACAAGAATGGCTAATGTAGCAACAAAATCAATAGTATCAAAATAAAAGGCCGAACTAGCAGAACGACCAAAATCAACAACAGAACCCATAATGATAGAATAATAGAAAAAACCAAGGTCATAATGGTAAAAATCAACAAACCTACCATGTAGTTGCGCATGAATACAATAGGGTTGTAGGTCATATTGCAGGGGGTAGTATTAATACCATCTCCATTAATCCTAGACCAAGTACTAATCAACCTAGACCATTGATAAACAATAATATTCAACCAAATCACATAGATAATCCTTTTTTGACTTGGGAGTGCATATAGGTAAACTATCAAACTAGGACTTCCCCTTTTGGATCTTATAGCGACTTGTTCTTGCCATGTGACTACATGCAAGTGCACTGGAAACCAAGACTTGTCATATCTGTTCCCACACCACTCTCAACATTAATTAGCAATAATGGTCTTTTATTTAATCCTAATTATGTAATCACAACTTAGAGGTTGAATATTATTATCCCAAGCCCACAACCATCCACCACTTTCTTTGTCATCTAACCAACCATTTAACCTTGAAATAAACCATTCACTACTAACCAAGACAAGAAATTTGATATTGTGGAATAATTACAAAAGACACCAGCACAAATTTCTATCTTGGATTTGATATAAACATCAATAATCCATTAGAATATCTTAAATGAGTTTTTGATCTAATCCACTATTGCTAGTGACATATCCCTTGATTAATTCCAAGTTTTGGTTGGACACCTAGGTCCAACCCAACAAGTAACATTCAATAAAAGTGACATGTCTTCTCTTGGCCTAATCCATAATAACTTGTTGTATATAGAAGTTTGTATCAGATGGCATAAATTGAAAATTTTCCTTATAGACAATGGATCTGGCCTCAACATAGTGTCTTTAAAGCTCATCAAGATTCTTGGGTACACAATGGTAGATCTCCAGCCAAAAATAATAACCATCAAAGATTATGATAATCAGGAAAGAGAATCATAAGACACCATTAGTTTTCTAGTTATCATTGGGCCTTTGACCCATGATACACTTTTACATGTGCTTAATCTTAAGTTATCATACAACATGCTTCTAGGTAGGCCTTGTTTACATGAGATTCATGTAGCCCCATCAACGCTGCACCAATGTATCAAGTTTTCCCACTCAGGAATGGAAGTGAATGTTCTAGGAGATTTACACCCATATGAAAACTACAAGTATCTTGAGGATAAATTTCAAAGCTATAATTATTAGTATGGTATGAATCCAAGTTCTAAGTAAGACAAAGGAAAGGCTATACTTATTGATTCTTCACTAGATAATTGCATAGATCCTAATACCTTAGATTCCCTTTCCCACATGCCACCTCCTAAAACTATTAATAATTTCACCATTTTAGATAATGGACCAGGAGAGTATGTGACCCATGATACATTTCATATTTCCAATCTTCCTCAGAATCTAAAAACTTTTGGGCAACCGAAAGTCATCTCGCATATGCATTGGCAACAAAAGAACAAAGAGAAGGGGCCTATCACATTTGTACCAACATCTGGCCTAGGACCTAACCCTCTTAAAGGGGATGAATTATGGTTATACAATGATAACCAAGCTGATTTTTATAAAAATGTAAAGTATCATATTCCCAATAGGATCATGGAGTGTCACAAATATGAAGGAAGAGGCCTTCAACTGAATCAACAAGGAACCATTGAGCCAATTTACATGACTAAGTATGAAATCCCTTATGGACTCAAATTTAAACTACCTAAGGGTGACCCCACATATCTTATTCAAACTCCATCACCAATGACTAGTGATGGTGATGTTAACAGTGAAGCAGAGGCTGATCATAGACTTACCTTTGATAACCTAGTCAAAACCAACCTTTTTGATAATAATGCCATTTTTACCCTTACCCTATATGTTCATCACAACCCATTACCATTATATTATCCCCAACTGATATATTAGGACCAACAAGAATCCAGTCTACCAATTGATGAGTTCCAAAATGATGAGGCATTTTGTGACTTTATAGGTCTTAGAGACAACATTCCGTTGGGAGATTACAAATCAGGGTTCTCAATCACATTAGATCTTGTAGCCTATTTTAGAGAGCGAGTGAATACCTTTAGACAAAAATAAATAAGTAAAACATTGAGGTCCCAAAGTAAAAAGCTCCTTGAGGCACTTTTTGACCAAGAAAAAAGTAAATATAAAGGCCAGTCTAGTGTTGAAAACCTGTTTCAGGTGCCATTAGATGGGGGTGTTCATTATTCTTCAAATTTAGACTAGGAGACCACCAAAGATGAGCTTGCCTCTGGATCAAATTTTAGCTTTGAAAAACAACAAGTATTTTATCAAATTCACCAAGAATTTCCAAATATTATTGTTACATGGCCAGATCTCCCATTTGGAGACTCAAATTCATCATGCCTAGGAGAAGTTGAAGAGCAAGTCCTAACAGAGGACCCTGAGATAATCCAATAGTTCAAGTCATTACCTACTATCCCAGAAGATGGTTCGACTCTTCTAGTCAAAGATACAATAGAGGTAAATATCAAGATTCCATCAGACTTGAAATGGATAAAATTAGGTGCATCCCTCACTGAGGAGGAACATGATGTCTTTGCAGGTCTATTGAGAGAGTTTGTGGATATTTTTACATGGGCCTATTCTAACATGCTAGGTTTAGACCTCACCTTGGTTCTGCACCACCTTGTGGTTAATCCTAATGCCAAACTAGTAAAATAAAAGCTACATAAGATGCATCCTTACATTATTGTATTGGTAAAGAAAGAGTTAGAAAAACTCTTAGAAGCAAGATTTATCCGATCCATTGACTACTTTGAATGGGTCTCTAATGTTGTACCTATTAGCAAAAATCTTGAAGAGATTATAATTTGTATTGATTTTTGTGACATAAATAAAGCTTGTCCCAAAGATGATTTTCCCTTGCCTAATATCGACATGATCATTGACTCCATGGCTAGTTATGAAACGTGTGTTTGGTGTAACGTCAGGAAAATTACTTGGCTTCATCATGTTTCATAGAGGTATTGAAGTCAATTTGGCTAAAGTATATGTTATAATGGAGATTCTACCACCAACCAATTTAAAGCAACTCCATAGTTTACAGGGTAAAATCCAATCAATCTGATGCTTCATCTCTCAATTAGAAGATAAGTGCCATCTATTTACACATTTTTTGAAGAAAGGAGTTGCATTTCACTAAGATGATCACTGCCAAATAGCTTTTCAATAGCTCAAAGATTATCTTGTCAATCTACCTATTTTATTACCTTTTATGCTAGGAAAGTCATTCTTATTATACTTATCAGCTACTGACCATGCTCTATGGGCACTCTTGGCTCAACATGATGACAAAGGAAAGGATCATGTTGTATACTACCTAAATCATACATTGGTTACATATGAACATAATTATGCACCTATTGAAAAAGCTTGTCTAGCCATGGTTTTCATAGCTCAAAAACTACACCATTACATGCTGAATAATAAAACCATGGTCATCTCAAAAGTAGATCCGATCTAGTATCTACTATCTAAAATGGCTTTACAAGGTAGAATGGCTAAATAGATCATGATTCTCATTGAATTTGACATAGAGTATGTCAATTAGAATGCAATCAAAGGATAAGTTCTTGTAGATCAATTTGTTGAAGCACCTCTCACAGACACACAACCACTCACATTTCAATTTCTTGATGAATCCATCCTGACCATCATTAACACACCCCTTGAAGAGCAGCCCTAGAAAATGTGTTTTGATGGTTCATTCACTACACATGGATTAGGGGAAAGCCTATTATTTATTACACCACAGAGGGATTTAATCTCTAAATCATTCAAAATTAGATTTCCTTATACAAACAACATGGCTGAGTATGAAGCACTTGTTGCAGGACTTAGAAAAGTAGTGCATTAGAATATATCTCATCTTCAAATTTGTGTTGATTCTCAGTTAATCATCAATTAGGTCATGGATCATTTTTAGACCAAAGATGACAAGTTGGTTCCATATAAAGCCATGGTTAACACTCTTAAGAAACAAATTACCAATATTCAATTTGAGCACATACCAAGGGATAGTAATAGAATTATAGATGCCATGGCTATTATTGGCTCTCTGATTTGACAAATAGATAAATATAGAGAATATTAGTTCCTCATCAAGAATTTGTCAACACCAGCTCATGAACCTTCAACCATTGCTATGATTTGTGATATTGCTGGTCCTAATTCTATCTGGTATTCAGATCTTTACAACTACCTTCATGACCAAGTTCTACCACCTAACCTCTCTCAAAAACAAACTAAAGCCTTCATTCATCATTCCACTCATTATACTCTACTTGGATCCACCCTTTACCGTCATAATTTTGATGGAACTCTATTTCATTATTTAACTTTTATAGATTCTACACTAGCATTAAGAGAATTTCATGAAGGAGTATGTGGCACTCATTCTAGTGAGGCATTTCTATCCAAAAATCTTTTGCATACTAGTTATTATTGGCCCACAATGGATGTAGATCTCACTTCCTATGTAAAAAAGTGTGACAAATGGCAATGGCATGTTAATCTAATTCATGCCCCAGTAAAAACTATAAAACTAATGTTGACACCATGGCCATTTTATACATGGGGACTTGACCTCATTGGGAAGATCAACCCCACTTCATCTGATAGCCATAAACATAGCCTTACCACCACTGAGTATTTCACAAAGTGGGTTGAAGTTATACCCCTCACATGACAAGAAATAAAATTTCCAAATTCATCTTTAACCATCTTATTTATCACTATGGTATTCCCTCTAAAATTATATCTGATAATGGAGGATCATTCAAGAAAAAATATGTAGACCAACTATGCATTAAATATAACATCATACAACATTTTTCTATAGCATATTGCCCTCAAGGTAATGGCTAAGCTGAGGCATCCAATAAAACAATTGTGTATATCCTCAAAAATATTATTAATGATACCGGTCATGATTTCCACCTCCAGATATTTCCTACCCTTTGGGCATACCATACCAATCATCATACCCCCACCAGAGCCACTCCATACTTACTTGTTTATGGTATTGAAGCCATCCTTCCCATTGAGGTTGAATTACCTTCACTATGCATCTCTTTCAAGCATGTCCTAGATGATCATGAACATCGAGTAGCTCACCTGTAAGAGCTAGATCTATTTGATGAAAAATGCACAGTTGCACTCAACAATCTTCAAGCATATTAGAACTAAATTAAAGGCCACTATAATCAATGTGTGAAGTATAGAACATTTGAATTTGGTGATCTTGTTCTTAAATAAAACCAAAAGAATACCATGATTGAGAAGAATAATAAATGGAAATTCAAACCAAACTAGATAGGGGTTTTCATCATTACTACATATTATGGATCAGAAGCATACATGCTTGCCACACCAAATAGAGAGGAACTTCCTAAGCCAATGAATATTATTCGTCTCAAGTGATACTATGCTTGATCACTAAGGTGTATTGTCTATAAGGACCATTTTAGTTATGCCATTTTGACACTACTCTTATTTTTATAAATATGACCCTTATCCATCCTCTTCACCATGTCCACCTTCTGATTTCATTCTATTGACCTAGTGTGTTCTAAAGCCTAGCCCATTTGAATTTGGTTTTTATCATTTGTTACATAGTTTTAGCTTCGAGGTATCTAATTAGTTCATTAGCTTATTCAAGTACTTCAGACAGAGATCATATTTTTGGATAGTGTGATAGAAGTTTTGATAGTTACATCCTTCATTTTTTATTCATTTCTTACCACAGGCCTTGGTACTAATTATAACCAACTTTGGGAAAATTAGTACCATTGATCTATGTCATTGTGTCCTGATTATAACCACTTATGGGCAAACTAGGTTAAACACTAAGCCTTGACATATCAACTTACCCCTTCCTATGCCATACTATGCCTTTTTACCAACTGTGCTTATTTTGTTTGAATTGGTTACTACACTAGTCAAATTCTTCTACTGTAAAGGTGAAACTACATTGATTTGAGGTCCTACTCTATGACTATGTAGGTAGTGCTCAATACTTGTTGAGTTTAGCTTAGTCACCCTTTTAAACCACACTCTCACCATTTTTTGAGTAACCTAAGCCATGCTCTCACCATTTTTTGAGCAACCTAAGCCACACTCTTGCTATTTTTTGACCAACCTAAGCCATGCTCTCAACATTTTATGAGCAACCTAAGCCACACTCTCGCTATTTTTTGAGCAACCTAAGCCATGCTCTCACCATTTTATGAGCAACCTAAGCCATGCTCTTGCCATTTTACAAGTAACCTTCATTTAAACACTCTCACCATTTTATGATATTGAACCATTTAGTGTCTTGTCATTCTTGATTGAGTTGAGACACTTCAAAAAATTCTAAAAACATTTAAAAAATAGTTAGAAAATATCAAAAACATTGACCACTTATTTACCATAAGGATTTTGGGAACCCTTGCTAAGTTATAAGAAAATAACTTGTCATTTAGTTTCCCCATCCTTTTTGGCCCTTTCACTCATGTACTTGCCATTTTTCAAGACCATTCCTGTTCTTCTATCACATCCATTCTATTTTTTTCACCAGTTATCGTATTCTTCCCATTCCCTAGGAGAAATACATTTGGCCTGATGTTTTTTATTAGATATTACATCCATGGAATTATGTAGGTATCGTCCACTTGCCTAGTGCATATGGAGACAACTCGACCACCCCCTTCCTTTTCTTCTATTCCCCCATTTTGTTAGTTTGTTAAGTTGTCACCTATTTTCTAGGGGCAATGTTCGTAGGGTTTCTATTGCATTATTTGTTTGTTTATTTCTATTTATTTTTGTTTGTCTATTTGTTTATTTGCTTTCAACATTGTTTCCTTGATTCATTTTATGTGTGTTCATTGGGTGATTCCTTGTCCACACTAACACTTGAATATATCCATATTCATATGTTTACATTGTTATCATGGTTTCTATCATTGGTGCATTATTTTCTATTGAGTATTGGATTATGAGAGTCAATCCTCATGCATATTTTGGCCAAGTATTTATGGTGTTCTATCATAAAGATTACCATCACATTTTACAACAAACCTCAGCTTCAAGAAGTCTATAAAACAATGGTAGCATCTCTTCGGTACCAACATCTTGATTCAATCCAAATCATATCCCAAACAATGTTATTAACCATAAAAGAATTTCAACCTTTATTAGTTTAAATGAGCATCTCCATACTAGTAGGTTGTTCCACTTCATCATTACCCTCTATGTTAGGTTATCATCATCCTTAGCCAAGTTCATCATGTTTTACATAATCGAGGTCTAATGATTATAGCTGCCTAAGGGCAAATCATTGCACATCGTCCCACCTACATTTATCAATGATTATAATCTCCTTTGGGTAAATCATTATGTTATTACCACTTTATTTTTTCTACCTATATAGGGGCATGTTATCTTTTTTTTGTCCTAACTGGGGAAGCTCTATCTTCTTAATGATTATAACTATCTTTGGGCAAATCATTGTGTTATCATACCATGTTACCACTGTCAGGGTATAACTGCTTATAACCACCTTTGGGCAAACCATTATACACTATCCAACTTGCATTCTTAATTATTTTGACTAATTTTTCAATATAATTATGTTTTCACCCCATCATCTTTCCTTTTTTTAGTCCCCTCATTTTTCTTCTTTCTTTTCGAGGGACCATTTGCCACCCTACTTGTGCCAACCATTCCCTCGAGGGGGCATCATATAATTATTTTATCATCATTATATTTATAGGCATACAAGACCTTTTCATTCTTTGATAATATGTTACTATGCTTATATCTTGCAATGCCTTCCCAAATAGGGGCAAACTATAGACACCTAAATCTAGCCACTGATAACCTCCAAATAGGGTTTTGGCCAATTTACACCCAAAACACACAATTTGGCCTAAAAATACTAAAACATGATAAATTATGTGAAAATGACATATTCAAGTTCCAATTTTGGCAAGGGTATCCCTAAATGGGGCAATTCAATTTATGGGCCAGCTAACTTTGATCAGATCACTCTAAGTCAAAATGCCAATTTTGCACCTATGTGCTCTAGATTGATCTTTCCTATCAAATCTCTTATACAAGATGTGTATGCCTTTGTTACTTGTTATTGGTAATGTCCTAAATGGTAATATGATTCTAATTCATCTGATAGTGACTTCCAATTCTAATCTAATCAAATTTTGGACCAATAACAAGACATTATGATCAAATTGAGTAATTTGTGCACAAATTGCTTAATCATGCTTAAGAGTTAGTTAACCCAAATCAAGGCCTAATTAATAATTCCATAGAAACTTGTTGAATACTTTTTTTATAAATAAATATTAAATATCTACATCATCAAGTGACCTCATTTTTTGAGAAGACATCCCTAGGCCATAAATGCCACAAATATCAGGATTCATGCCCTCCATGCCTCTTAATTTCCCCTTCTTCCAATGTCATGATGAGCCTATTTATCAATTTTAATTCTAAAAAATGAATTAATATTCAACCACAAATCTCAATCTTGAGATGGATGGTTTAGGTTGATTCTAATTAAATCCAAAAATCTATAAATAGGAGGCCTCACAACATCATTTCTAATCTATTTTGGTGTAAAGTTATTATGCTCAAATATCTCAAAGGACTTGATAATGAAAATTTATAATGTCAAATTGATTCAAAGCCAAGAAAAACCAAATCCACAAGGTGCCAAGGAGAGATTGAGGTAGCCAAGCTTCCATTACCAAGGACTTCATAAGCACAACCTGAGCAAGCCACTACTACAAAGGCATTTGGAGCATCCAAGGAAGGTGAAGGAATTCTTGTGTTTTGATTCCTTCCTTTTTAGTTGTGTTTTTCATTTACCTTTGTTAATTAAGCTCTCCCTAGTTTCTATTCCTAGATATGTTATGTTATTGGTGTTCTTATTTCATTTTGGAACTAACACCATACTAACCATCCTCTTTTGAGTCAAATTCCTAGATCACAGGAACTATGGCACTTTTTGGGTGAGAATTTATCACATTTTACCATATGATTGGTATGTTAACCCTAAACAGTTTTTTTGACATTTAAAATGAAGTGGTAGGATAAGGGTGTCAATATAGATGAAGATAAGAAGTATGAACTTATAGGAGACTTGATTGCTAAATCTCTATATTTCATATTCAATAATAACCATACTAACTTGTTCTTAATTGATGTCAAGAAAAAAATGATAAGAGAATTTAAAATGTAGAAGCATACCAATCATAATATCATTGATTTCAAATATATTATATAAAAGACATGAGAATTTGTATGGGAGTATTACTGTTTATTTTTTGATGTTATAGACAAAATGAATTTTCAGTTTTAATGGTGATAAGAATGTATGGTCTATTGAGGGACTGTGTAGTAAGATTCACTTCTCTATATCTCAAACTAAGTTTCAAACCAAATTTGATGATAGGTTATCTAAGATTAGGGTGGATAAAATAGAGGACCATGGAGACTTTCCTACAAGTAATACGAATGTTAATGCCAAACTAGATGTGGTATTGCATAGAATGGATGAGATTAGGAAAGGAAATCATAGTTATATGGTGTATTAAATGTGGGTAAAATGAATACCATAAAAATGAATGTCTAAGAATAAAAAAATAATTTTTCAAGATGTGTCACATTGTGGGCCATGCAACCATTAATTTTCACTTACTATAACATTATGTGTGAAAACCATAAAGTGTATATTTTAATTTTTGTAAATCCTATAAGCATGATCAAAATAATTGCATAGTTCTTTAGGATTTAAAAGATTATATCACTATAAATGTCTTTGTGTTCATTTCATAACAACCTCCTATACCTAAACAAATTTACTTGCTCAAGACATTGATATGACAACACAAGGTGGATGGGGTTCCCTAGAAACATATCCTCCACCTCAATATCAACTTATATGGACACCTCTTTGACCTCATCAAAAATAGGGATGGATTGGAACATCCCCATAATAACCTAGTTGGGTTTTTCCTATTCAACAATGTTAACTAATTGGGAACATCCATCCCCTTATAGGAAATATAGAGGATATTTTAATAAAAAATGATGGGTTTCACCTCAAATATAAGGATGTCATCATGGTAACAACCAAAATCAAACAAAAGGTTACAATCTCAATAACCAATTTCTTATCATTGGTGTGGTGAAATGAGCCATATCACACAATACACAGAGTTAAATTTATTACATATATTTCAAAGTTATAAGACAAGATAATACCGATGATTTACTAATTTAACAAAAATAGAGGAAAGAAAATACAATGAGAAATATGAACATGGTAAGCTCTCAATCAAAAGAACAAGGTTTTGTCTAGGTTGTTACCAAGAATCAAAATAGGGAATGATTCTTCCACCTTTAAGGATTCCTAAAAAAATTAATATGAAAGGTACATGAATAAAAATTTCCACATCCTACAAGAGATAAGGTTATGATGACTGAAGTGCCCCAACTATTATAGTCAACTTAAAATAAAGATACTAGTGAAGGAGACCTTATGGCACTTAAGGAAAAAATGTATGGATAGATATTAGAAATAGTGACATAAGAGGGAATATTCATGGCCTTAATAAACTACCTATCACTCTTAATTACCCTAAAAATGAAGATATTTATCAAAATATAACAATTTTATTATATAAGTTTTTAGATTATGCACAAAGGTGACATCCATGAACACAGTGAATGGTTTAGGATGTCAAAATTAATAAATTATGGGATATCAATCCAAAACTCAAAATATTTGGTTGAAATATAATTATGAAAACAAGAACAACACAATCGTAATAATGTTATCTCTGAGAAGAGATGTTTTATTGATCAAATGTGTAGACCCAAACATATGCCTATTTCTGAGAAGAGATGTCTCCTTTCCATTTTGGGTTACATCTTAATTTATACATATTTTTAAGGTAAGAGGAGGATATTAAAGGTCACAAATATCAAGGGATAGTGGTTATACTTCCATGACTAGAAACAACATAGAATTTGAGTAATTACTATTTTTAGACTGCACTACTAAAATTAAAATTTGGGGAACTTCAATTTGGTTTTCAAGGGTAAAAACCCATTTATAATATCTTTGTGCCATCTCATGGTTTTCCCATCATTATTATCTTTCCAATGGTTCAAACAAGGAGTCAAACGGAGCTATGGTGCAAAATTTATGGCTCCTAGAAGTTCTGCCACCAATTGAGGTAGAACCGTCACCTGAAATATTGCTCAGATCAGATAGATGTAAGAATAGATATTGGGCTTATAGGGTATGAAGTTAATAATGTTATTTTTTAATTTTAAAGCACTACAAATATGATTCCCATATCTACATAGGGAGCTATTAGAAGGCTAGATCTAAGCTACAGTCCCATAACTATGATTTTGGTTGAATAGGTCAAGATGATCCTATTGGAAGGCTTGAGGATGTAGATATAAAATTATATAACCAAGGATTGTGTGGGGATTTCAATGTGATTGAAATGAGTACAAATTAAACTCACTACCCTATTCTAGTTAGGAATAAATGGGCCCATGATGGTCACATGACCATCAATATAGTGGATAATCAATTAGAATCATAGCAAATCAATGTTATTATTGTAATACCATTTAACAAGTCTTAGCACAAACCATATTTAATGACAAAATAAATTTCCTTTCTATATGAAAACTAGGTATATATGATATTTAAAGTTAATAAAAAGCCTAATTCAAAAGTAGTACAAAGTAATAATTGTCTTTATGGTTCACAACCTACATAAGGGATACCAGGGATGAAAAAGGGAGAATCTTAAGGGGCTCAAATAGTTTATAAATTACAATCATTTACATAGTTATAAATAATATAATATAACTCCTCTTCAGTGTGATATCTAACATGGTTAGAGATTGACATTATTTATCAAATATCTACTATTAATAGAGATTTTATTAAATAATTGCTAAAGTTACTATGCCTTGGGAGTCAACTTCATCTATTATCAATGA
The DNA here is from genome assembly GCA_037957365.1 of Torreya grandis. Taxonomy (NCBI): domain Eukaryota; kingdom Viridiplantae; phylum Streptophyta; class Pinopsida; order Cupressales; family Taxaceae; genus Torreya; species Torreya grandis. Next base: position 6,126,314 of record JARHVA010000239.1, on the reverse strand, counting down.
TTTACATGTCCAAATGCATAATTTGGCATGAGCATATGATTAAGTGAGGCCTATGTGAATGGTTTTTTCCATAAAGAGGCAAGTACCTCAATATTTTATCATAGAGGATTTGATAGTGTTTATTCATAAGTTGGAGAATCATCTTATAATTATAGAGACACAGGTCAGTGTGATCGGTTATGTGTTGAAGAGAGTTAGAACTAGTTAGTGGGATGTTAAAATATCCATTGAGCTTAGCTAGGAGAAAGCATGTGAAATGTTGTTAGAAAAGTTTAATATCGCACAACAATGTCCACACGTGTCATTTCTTGGAAATATTAACAAAATGAACATAAATATTAGGTGCATATTTTTCAATGAACCTTATCCTTTCTATCGAAATCTTGGCAGATGCATGAGGAACATAGATGAGAGACTAAGATATGCCCCAAATCTAGTACGAGTTCATTTAAACTTTTTTTAGGATAAAAACTTAATTATGGATAGAGCTTTGTAGAGATTGAAAATTTTATTATGCCATGGATGAGTGAAATATATAGACTCTATGAATGAGAAAAATTACAAGTTAGAGCCAACACTAATATTCAAATAGTTGTACAAAATTTCCATAATAAGGAGGAGAAAAAATATATATTATGAAGTCATGCAATATGATTTGGGATAGTGAAAGTGTCTCTACTCACATAAGAAATGAGGAGGACATAAATATAAAAGGATTGTTTGAAAATAAATGGAATACAAAACTACCTAAAAATAAAGGTAAAAATAAGGCTAAATAATATTAGTTGTGAAATATTTATATCATAGAGAAAATAGGAATAGGGGAAGTGATGGATTCTATAAAGGTAGAAGTAGGGAAAATTTACTAAGAACCAATACAATTTTATTAATAACATTGGTATAAAGACAACACTAAATATCATAACCATTAGGGATTACTAGACACAACAATAGGTTTTAGAGGCTGTTCAATTCTTTTAGTATTATGAAGATGTTTTCCCAACTAAATTCATTGAAGTTAAGGACGTAGACCCTTCTTTGGGAGAGATACATATTGAACTAAAAGAGTGTGATTGACCAATAAATAAATGACCTTATAATTTGAATCCCAACATGAAAATAAAGGTAACAGGATAAATTAATTGAGTTGTGGAAGTTGAAATCATATATCTAATTGAGAAGTGATATTAGGTTAGTCCTATGGTAGTGAAACTTAAGAAGACAATGGAGATTTGAGTCTATAGATATTATCCCACTATTAACCCTAAAATGGAATCTATATTGGTGTTATCTAAATCATTAAAGGGGTATATA
>JARHVA010000239.1:5947500-6120000 GCA_037957365.1 Torreya grandis | reverse complement strand
TGTAAGTACATATGTAAGTTTAAACATGATAATGCAGAGTGATCATTGAATCATATAACTTATGTATCTATACCAAAGAAGTGGGTACCCCTAATGTCCATATGACATGAGTAGAGGGAAATCCAAACATCTAAAATAGGAATGTATCATGTATCTATGTATGTTTCTATCACACTCAAGTAGAAGTGTGACAAATATGTGTATGTAGCAATAATTGAGTATGTCATCCATCAATGTGGAATTAACACATGGATGTCAAGGAGCCAATATAACATGTAAGTGTTGAAAGTATTTTTGGAGTTTTGAATGTTTTGTTTTTTTGGTATTTTTGAAAAGGAAAGATCATCCTATGATGTCATCCAATGGATGGTCATACATATCTCCCCCACTATGAACCTTAAAATTTTAATTTGGATATTTTACATTATTTGCATCATGATTGGATAGGTTGAAAAGGTACATAACATGTTTCTCCTCACATTTTGCATGTGTATTAGAAGAAGTAATGTTATCATTTTAAATATGTGTTAATGTGCCTTTGTGAGAAAAGGAAATACCTTGTTGATTTGGACCAATTTTTAATTCCATTTGGTATAGCCAAAGATTTCCTAGTGTAAATGCATGTGGAGATGTTGTAGGCATAACCTAAACCTATGTTTTAATTACTTTAGGACTATGAAATAGGAATTTGACTAAGAAGAGGAGATTAGTATTGTGTTAGTGACAAAATGAACAAAGAAAATTGACAAAACACACACTAAACTAATACCTTCATGCCTAGTTACTAGGGTGAGATTAATAACAAAAAAAAATGACAAACACAACTAAAAATTAAGGAAAAAAAGAATCCTTCACCTTATTTGGATGCTCCAAATGCTTTTGTAATAGTGGCTTCCTCAGATTGTGCTCATAAAGTCTTCATCAAAGGAGGATTGGCTATATATTGTTTTCCTTGGCACCTTTGGCCTTGGCTTGGCTTAGATTGGAATCAATTTGGCATTATAACTTTGCATTATTAACACTTGAAATTCATGTGTTAAGGCCTCCTATTTATAGATTTTTACAAATGGGTAGAATCAACCTAAACCGTCCATCTCAAGATTGAGATGTGTGGTTAAGGATTAATCAAATTTTACAATTAAAATTCATAAATAGGATCATCAATATTTGTGATAGAGGATAAATTAAGAGGCATGAAGGGCATTGATGAGTCATGGGAGGCATGAATCCTAATATTTGTCGCATTTATGGCTTAAGGATGTCTTTCCAAGAAATGAGGTCACCTGATGATGTAGATATTCAATATTCATTTCCAAAAATAAGTATTTAACAAGTTTTCATGGAATTTTAAATTAGGATCTAATTTGGTTTAATTATATCTTAAGCATGATTAAGCACTTTATGCACAAATTACTCAAATTGATCAAAATGTCTTGTTATTGGCTCAAAATTTGACTAGATTGGAATTATAAGTCAATGTTAGATGGATTGGAACTGTAGTCCCATTTAGGATGTTCCAACACAAAATAAAATAGACACATATATCATACAAGAAATTTAATAGAAAAGAACAATCCAGAGCACTTAGATACAAAATTGGCATTTTGACCCAGAATGATTTGATCAAAGTTACTTGGCCCATAAATTACATTACCCTATTTAATGATACTCTAGCCAAAATCAGCATTTAAATATGTTAGTTTCAAACCTTTTAATGTGATTTAGTGTATTTAGGCCAAATTGTGCATTTTAGGTGGAAATTGGTCAAAATCTTGGTTGGAGGTCATTGGTGGCCAGATTTAGGTGTCTACAATTTGCCCCTATTTGGGAAGGTGTTGTAAGCTTTAAGCATAGTAATGTCTTCTTAAATAATGAAAAAGTATTGTATACATACAACCATAATGATGATAAACTAACTATATGATGTCTCCTCAAGGGAATGATTGACACAAGTAGGTTGGTAAATGATCCCTCAATAAGAAGCAAAATGAGGGGACCAAAGAAAGGAAAGATGATGGGGTGAAAACATAATGATTTTTAAAACGTAGTCAAAATCACTAAGAATGCAAATGGGATGGTGTACAATAGTTTTTCCAAAGTCAGTTATAAGCATTGTACTCTGATAGTGGTAATGTGGTATGATAACACAATGATTTGCCCAAAGGTAGTTATAATCATTGATAAGATGGAGCTACCCCAGTTATGATAGATAAACAAGATAACAATGTGCCCCTATATGGGTATAAAATATAAATTGGTGACAACACAATGATTTGCCCAAAGGTAGTTATAATCATTGAGAAATGCAGGTGAGATAGTGTGCAATGATTTTCCCATAGGTGGTTATAATCATTAAACCCTGATTATGGAAAACATGAAAAACTTGGTCAAGGATGATGATAACTTAACATAGAGGGTAATGATGAATTAGAACAACCTACTAGTAAGGAGATTCTCATTTGAACTAATAAAGGTTGAAATTCTTTCACGGTTAATTACTCTATTTGGGATATGATTAGGATTGAATCAAGATAATAGTGCCAAAGAGATGTTGATGCCACCATTGTTAAATAGAATTCTTGAATTTGAGGTTTTTTTATCACATGTTGATATGCATCATGGTATAAGATCATGAGGACTTAGCCAAAATATGCATAAGGACTGACTCTTGCAATCCAATACTCAATAGAAAATAATGCACCAATAATAGAAACTATGATGACAATGTAAGCATATGAATATGGATGAATTTGAGTATAAGTGTGGGAAAGGAATCACCTATTGAACACACATAAACCAAATCAAGGTAACAGTACTGAAAGTAAATAAATAGGCAAACAAACAAACAAAATAAACAAAAATAAACAAACAAATAGTGCAATAGAAACCATATGAACATTGCCCCTAGAAAATAGGCAAAAATTTAATAAATAAACAAAATGGGAGAATAGAATAAAAGGAAGGGGGTGGTTGAGTTATCTCCATATGCACTAGGCAAGTGGATGCTACCTACATAGTTTCATAGATGTAATATCCGATAAAAAAACTTTAGGCTAAATGTAGTTCTCCTAAGGAATGGGAAGAATGTGATAACTGATGAAAATAAATAGAATGGATGTGATAGAAGAATAGGAATGGTCTTAAAAAATGGCAAGTGTGTGAAATACAAAGGCCAAAAAAGATAGGGAAACTAAGAAATAATTGATTTTTTTGCAACTTAGTAAGGGTTCCTAGAATCCTTAAGGCAAAGAAGTGGCCAGTGTTTTTTTTTAATTTTCTAAAAATTTTACAAATGATTTTTGAATTTTTGAAGCATCTCAACTCGATTAAGAATGATGAGACACTAAATGGTTCAAGCTCATAAAATGGAAAGAGCGTTTAAACTTAGGTTGCTCACAAAATGGTGAAAGCATGCAAACTTAGGGTGCTCACAAAATGGCAAGAACATGGTGGAAAAGGTGACTGAGCTGACCTCAACAAGTATCGAGCACTACCTACATGGTCCCAGAGTAGGACCTCAATTCACTTTAGTTCTACCCTTACAGTGGAGGAATTCAACTAATGTAGCAGTCAATTCAAACAAATAGGCACAATTGGTAAAAAGTTATAGTATTGCATAGGAAGTGGCAAGTTGGTACATCAAGGCTCAATAAACAAATGTTTCCCCTAGTTTTCCAATAGGTGGTTATAACTAGGACACAATGGCATGGATCAATGGTACTAATTTTCCCAAAGGTAATTATATTTAGTAGCAAGATCGGTGATAATAAATGAATAACAAATAAAGGATGCAACTATCAAAACTTTTATCATACTACTCTAAAATATGATCTCTATCTAAATTACTTGAAATAACTAATGAAAATGATTGGATTCCTCGATACTAAAAATGTGTAACAAATGGAAAAAACCAAGGTCAAATAGGATAGGCTTTAGAACATGTTTGGTTGTTAGAATGGGATGGTAAAGCAGATGGAATGGGCTAAAAGGAATGATAAGCATGATATTTGTACAAAGAAGAATAGAGACAAAATGGCACAACTAAAATAGTCCTTACAAATAATACACCTTTATGATAAAGCATAGTACTTCTTGAGGTGAATAATATTCATCATCTCAAGAAGTTCATCTTCATCTACTATGGAAACCTTGTATGCTCCTGATCCATAATCTATAGTAATGATGAAAGACCTAATCTAATTTGGTTTGAATTTACCTTTATTCTTCTTTTCATCCATGGTATTCTTTTGGTTTTCTTTAAGAACAAGATCACCAAGTTCAAATGTTCTATACTTGACCCATAGATTGTAGTGGCCTTTGATTCAATTCTGATATGCTTGAAGATTATTGAGCATAGCTATGCATTTTTTATCAAGTAGGTCTAGCTCTTGTAGGTGAGCTACTTGATAGTCGTGATCATCTAAGACATGCTTGAAAGATATGCATAGTGAAGGCAACTCAACCTTAATGGGAAGGATGGATTTTATACCATAAATAAGTGAATATGGAGTGTCTCTTGTGGGGGTATGGTGATTGGTACAATATGCCCAAAGGGCAAGGAATATCTGAGGGTGCCAATCATAATCAACATCACTGACAATATTTTTAAGAATATTGACAATGGTTTTGTTTGATGCTTCAACCTGGCCATTACCTTGATGGTAATATGCCATAGAAAAATGCTATGTGATGTATTTGGTGCATATCTTATCAACATCTTTGTTCTTGAATTATCCTCCATTATTAGATATAATGTCAGAGGGGATACCATAGCAGCAAATGAGATGGTTGAAGATGAATTTGGAAATTTGCTTTCTAATCACGTAAGTGAGTGGTATAGCTTCAACCCACTTAGTGAAATACTCAGTGGTGATAAGGATATGTTTATGGATATTAGATGAAGTGGGGTTGATTTTCTCAATGAGGTTGAGTCCCCATGTAGCAAATGGCCATGGTGTCAACATCAATTTCAGATTTTGGGTTGGGGCATGAATTAGATTAACATGTCATTAACATTTGTCACACTTCTTTACTTATGCAGCTACATCTACATCTACCATGGGCCAATAATAACCAATACACAAGAGATTTTTGGATAGGACTACCTTGTTAAAATGATCTCCACATACCCCTTCATGAACTTCTTTTAACGCTAATGTAGATTCTGTTGAGGTTAAACAATGAAGTAAAGTTCCATCAAAACTATGATGTTAAAGGGTGGATCCAAGTAGAGTATAATGAGTGGAGTGATGAATAAAGGTTGTGGTTTGTTTTTGAGATAGGTTAGGTGGTATAAATTGGTCATGAAGGTAGTTATACAGGTCTGAGTACTAGATAGAATTAGGACCAACAATATCACAAATCATTACAATGGTTGAAGGTTCATGAGTTGGTGCAAACAAATTCTCAATAAGGAACTGATACTCTCTAGCTTTATCTATTTATCTAATTAGAGAGCCAATAGTAGCCATGGCATCTGAAGTTCTATTACTAGCCCTTAGTATATGCTCAAATTGGATATTTTTAATTTATTGTTTATATGGAACTAACATGTCATATTTGGTTTGGAAATGGTCTGTGACCTGATTGATGATTAACTAAGAATCACCATAAACTTGGAGATGAGATACATTATAGTGTACTACCTATCGAAGTCCTTTGACAAGTGCTGCATACTCGACCATGTTGTTTGTATAAGGAAAATTAATTCTAAATAATTTCAAGATTAGATCCCCCTATGCTATAATAAATAAGAGGCCTACCCCTAATCCATATGTAGTAAATGAACCATCAAAATATAGCTTCTAGTGTTACTCCTCAAGAGGTGTGTCAATGATGGTCATTATGGATTCATCAAAAAAATGAAATGTGAGTGGCTTTGTGTTTGTAAGGGGTAATAAATATGTGTCTGCAAGGGGTGCTTTAGTAAGTTAATCTGTAAGGACCTATCCTTTGATTACCTTCTGATTGACATACTCTATGTCAAACTCACTAAGAATCATAATCTATTTGGCCATTCTACCTTGTAAATATATTTTATATAGTAGATAGTTGAGTGGATCTAATTTTGAAATAACCATGGTCTTATTGCTCAACATGTAATGACATAGTTTTTGAGCTATAAAAACCATGGCTAGACAAGCTTTTTCAATAGGCACATAGTTGTGTTCATATGTGATCAAGTTATAGCTTAAGTAGTATACTACATGCTCTTTTTCATTGTTATTATATTGAGCCAAAAGTGCCCCCAAGGCATTGTTACTAGATGATAGATACAACAAGAATAGCTTTCCTGGCATATGAGGTAACAAAATAGGTGGATTAACTAGATAGTCCTTGAGTTATTGTAAAGTTGTTTGGAAATGATCATCCCAAAAAAATACAACTCCCTTATTCAGAATATGTATAAATGGATGACACTTATTTTCTAATTGAGAGATGAAACATTAGATTGACTAGATATTGCCTTGCAAACTATGGACTTGCTTCAAATTGGTTGATGGCGGCATCTCAGCTATGGCATGGATTTTGTCCAAATCAAATTCAATGCCCCTATGAGACATAATGAAGCCACGTAAATTTATTGAGGTTAAACCAAACACATATTTATTTAGATTGAGTCTGACTTTATACTCTTGCAATCTTTCAAATATCCTATATAGCACTACTAGATGATTAGCCTTGGTCTTGGATTTTCCTAATATGTCATTGACATAGTCTTCAATAATATCATGCATCATATCATGGAATATGATAGTCATAGCCCTTTGATATGTAGCTCTAGCATTCTTAAGACTAAATGGCATTAGTTGATAACAAAATGTTTCCCATGGAGTGGTGAACATTGCTTTATGTTGGTCTTTTGGTGTTATTCTAATCTAGTTGTATCCTGAAAAGCCATCCATGAGTTAAAGTATTTAATATCCCATTATGGATTCAATGATCATGTAAATATTAGCCAATGCAAATTCATCCTTAGGACAAGATTTGTTTATGTCTCAAAAATTAGTACATATTATAATTCTTTCAAGCTTTTTGCTAATATGTACAACATTAGATATCCATTCTGAGTAGTCAATGGATCAGCTACATCTTACTTCTAAGAGTTTTTCCAACTCTTTTTTTACCAAGATGACAATGTGAGGATGCATCTTATGTAGATTTTATTTCACCATTTTGGAATAAATATTGACCACAAGGTGGTGCAAAACCAAGGTGGGGTCCAAACCTAACATGTCAGAATATGTCCATGTAAATATATCTATAAATTCTCTCAATAGATTTTTAAATACTTCACATTCCTCCTCAATGAAGGACATGCCTAATTTTATCCATTTCAAGTCTGATAGAGTCTCAATGTTTACCTCTATTGTATCTTTGACTAGAAGGGTCAAACCATCTTAGAGAATAGTAGGCAAAGACTTGAACTGTTAGACTATATCAGGGTCCTCTATTAGGACTTACTCTTCATCTCCTAGATGTGATGAATCTGAGTCCCCCAATGGGAGATCTAGACATGTGGAAAAAATATTTATAAATTCTTGAATAATTTAATCAAATACCAGTTTTTGTGCAAAACTAAATTTGGATCCATAAGCAAGTTCATCATTTGTGGTCTCGTGGTATAAATTTGAAGAAGAATGAACACCCCTATCTAATGGTGCTTGAAACAAGTTTTCACCACTAGACTAGCCTTTATCTTTACTTTTTCCTAGTTAGAAAGTGCCTCAAAGAGGTTTTCACTTGGGGACCTCAATGTTTTATTTATTTGTCTTTGGATAAGGGTGTTCACACACTCTCCAAAATAGGCTTCAATATCTAATGTAATTGAGAATCTTGATTTATGATCTCCCAACAAAACATTGTCTCTAAGGCCTAGAAAATCATAAAATTCCTCATCATTTTGAAATTTATCAATCAACAAATTGGATTCTTGTTGGTCCCAATCTATTAGTTGGGGATATTATAATGGAAATGGGTTGTGATGAATGACTGGGGTAAGGATACAAATATCATTATTATCAAACATGTTAGTCTTAGCTAGGTCATTAAAGGTGAGGCTATGACCAGACTCTAATTCACTATCAGCATCATCATCACTAGCCAACTAGTGATAAAACTCAAATAAGATACGTGGGGTCACCCCCAGGTGGTTTAAATCCAAGTCCATAGGGTATTTTGTACTTAGTCATGGAAATTGTCTTAATGGTTCCTTGTTAATTCAGTCTGAGGACTCTTCTTTCATAATCTTGATGTTCCATGATCCTATTGGGAATAGGATACTTTGCACTTTTATAACAATCAACTTGGTTGTTATTGTGCAACATGATTTGTCCCCTTCAAGAGGGTCTGGTTCTAGGCCAAATGTTGGTGCAAACATGACAGGTCCCTTATCTTTGTTCCTTTGTTGCCAATGCATGTGTGGGGTATTTTTAGGTCATCCAAAGGTCTTTGGATTCTGAGAAAGATTAGAAATATGGAAGGTATCATGGGTCACATATTCCCATAGGCCATTATTTAAAATGGTGAAATGATTGGAAGCTTCAGGAGGTGATATGTGGGAAAGGGAATCCAAGGTATTAGGATCTATGAAATTATCCTGTAGAGGATCAATAAGTATGGCCTTTCTTTTATCTTACTTGAAACTTGGATTCATGTCATACTGGTAATTGTATCTTTGAAACTTAGCCTCAAGATATTTGTAGTGTTCACATGGGTGTAAATCTCTTGTAATATTCACTTCCATCCCTAAGTGGAAGATCTTGATACATTGGTGTAGTGTTGATGGGACTGCATGAATCTCATGTAACCAAGGCCCACCTAGAAGCATATTATATGACAACTCAAGATCAAGCACATGGAAAAGTGTATCATGGTTCAAAGGCCCAATGATAACTCATAAGCTAATGGTGCCTTATGATTCTCTTTCCTAATTATCATAAGCTTTGATAGTTATCATTTCTAGCTGGAGATATGCCATTGTATAGCCAAGAAGCTTGATGAGCTTTAGAGACACTATGTTGAGTCTTGATCTATTGTCTATAAGGATAGGTTTCACTTTATGTCTCTTTATATAAAATTATATGTACAATGGATTATTATGGATTGGGCAAAGGGAAGACATATCACTTTGGTTGAATGTGACTTGTTGAGTTAGAGCTAGGTGTCTAACCAAAGCTTGAAATTTATCAGGGGATATGTCAATAACAATAGTGGATTGGGTTAAAAACTCATTCAGAATGTTCTTGTGGATTGTTGACGTTCGAAACAAATATAAAATAAAAATTTGTGCTAGTGTCTTCTATAATTATTTCACAATATCAAACTTCATGTTTTGGTCAATGGCGAATGGTTTATTCTGAGGTTGAATAGTTGGTTGGATAATAGGCAAAGTGGCAGATAGTTGTGGGCCTAGGATAGTAATCTTTGACCTCTTAGTTGTGATTGCATAATTGGTATTAGATGTTGGACCATAATTTCTAACAAATGTTTAGAATGGTGTGGGACTAGATAGGACAAGTTTTGATTATAGGTACACTTTTATGTGGTCATGTGGCAAGGGCAAGTTATCAGTATAAGGTCCAAAAGTGGAAGTCTTGATTTGTTGGTTCCCCTATGTGTGGTCCCAGGTCAAAGAAGGATTATCCATGTAATTTGGTTGAGTGGTATTATTTAGCAATGGTCTATATTGATTAGTGTTTGATCTAGGATTAATGGAGATGGTATTAATGTTACCCCTATAATATGACCTACAACCCTATTGTAGTCATATATAACTGCATGGTAAGTTTCTTAGTTGTTAGCATCCTAACCTTACTTTTATCTATTGTTATAATGTTTTAGGTTCTGTTGTTGATTTTGTTGATTCTGTTGGTTTAACCTTTGATTTTAAACTATTGATTTTGTTGTTACACTAATCGGTGTTATTATTGATTGTTATGTTTTGGTTGTGTGTTAAGTTGGGGAAAGGGGTTTTGATAAATCCCAAGAGTTTGATTGGAGGTGAGAGTACCATTATCTAATATTACCTCCCCATTTTCCAACATATTCTAAATCAAATGCTTGATTTGCATACATCTTCATAGATTATGCCTGTTGACTTGATAATATTCACAGAATTCATTTTCATGGTACAAATTAGGATAAGGAATGCCTTATGGATAATGCTTTAGTATAGTCCAATTAATAAAATTAGAATTGGTAAGTTTTCAAAATATAGAGTCAATAGGCTCTCCTAGGTCATTAAAGACATGACGTGTAGGCACAGTTCTCTATAGAGGAAGGGTTTGTAATGGTAAAGGTTGCTACATTTATTGCATGGGTCTTGATTGTTGTGCTTATAACATTGGTTGGAGAGGTTGTTAGGTAGGAGTAATCTTAAAAGGTGTTATAGATGATGTTTACACTATTTATACATGATGTGACTTGGTTACTCCATTACCCACAACATTCTTATTGCAGTTGAATTGCTTTGGTCTATCTTGGTTATTGACCTGTGCTAGTTGTGATGATTATGCTTGGATTGGATATTGGTTTTAGCCACTTTCTTGATTGGTTCCTTGATTATAATTAGTTGAAGTAAGTTTGATGATCCCTTTATTAATAAGATCTTTCTCAATCAACAAGCCTTTGTCAATGATCTCCAAGAAAGTATGTGCACATTGTAGTTCTAGATGATAAGCTATCTCACTATGCAATTTTTAGTAAACACAGTGGATAATTGTTTATCTAATAATTTGAGGGTGAATCAACTTACAAGGGCTCTCCATCATTGTAGATAACTTGTAAAACTCTCACCAACCTTTTGTTTTGTTTGTGTCAAGTCAACCAATAAAATCTCATGTTCAATATTATAGGAAAAGTGGTACATAAACTTATCAGAAAGATCAGAAAAATATGTTATTGAATTCTTGGGAAAATTTTTAAACCACTCCAAGGCTTGTCCATCCAAGCTCTTTGGAAACAATAGAAAAAGGTATATATCTCTATATGCCACTAGTTGACATGCAATAAAGAACTCGATTAAATGGGCCTTAGGGTCACCTTTCCCTTTATATTTATTAAATTTTGATGGTTCGTATCCTAGAGGAAATGGTATATATAAGTACTCCATGTTGAATGGATAAGAACACACATCATCCAACTTAAAATTGTTAGTCTATTTTCTATCCTGAATGGTAGCAATTGCATCCTTCATTTGTTGTAATTCTTGGGATTAGAAACTAGAAGGAACATTGGTTTGAGGGAGAACATTGGTTTGGGTAAATGGTTGGGAGGTCTTAAGTGAGACACTTTGACCAGGGTATGATGGAGTAATATGTTGGGGTATATTAGTTTGGTTGGGAAATGGATCAAGAATATGCATAAGTGGATTAAGATGTACTTGGAACTGCATATTTGGTTGTGTGATATTCTAGTTTAGGTTGGTTATGAAGGTTTAACTTGGAGGATTTTATGGTTGGGATGGAGGGAAATAATTATATTGTGCCTAATATGGTTGAAAAGGGACATGCTACCAACTAATCAAAGCTTGTTATTGAGTGGGAACTTGTGGACCAAGACCTTATCTCTAAACTTGTGGCACATTCTAAGTTGATTATTATCTAGTAGGTACTTGATAAACATGAGAGCCTCCTTCTTGCATGAATCCTTATTGGGAAGTGAAATCATGTTGAAGATTTGGCATCTATTATCGATCAATATTTACATGTTGTTGACTAGTCATCATTTGGTTTTGGATTGGTAAATTAGTTTGTGACTGAAGAGGTATGTTTATCACTGCCTGATGAGGTGGAATATTAGTTTCCCCTTGTTGTGGTGGTAATACATTTGGCTTCTATTGCATTGGTACACTAGTTTGTGCCTATTGTTGTAGAATAATACTCATCAATTGTTGAGGAGGAGTAAGATTCATCACATTCTGTTGTTGAGGCATGACATTGGGTGTTGTTTAACTACCTAATCCTATCGGTTGCACAGTTGATGAAGTAGCTAGTTGAGGTTGGGATGTAGAAACTCCTACTCCCTAGTTTGGAGAATCATTGGTAGTGTTAACTAAAGGCACATTTTTTTAACTAGTTTTTTGTGTATTAGTACCACTTCTATTTGGATTGGATGTTGCTTACACATTGTCCACTATATTTTGCTCATTATTCTATATAGAAGCAAAAGACACTTCCTCAATAATGGGCATATGTATCAAGTTGTCTACCAAAGTGTTTTACATGAATGGGTCTAAAATATGATTGTCTTGACCAGTTAACCCTATCAAAACTCCTGTTGAAGGAACTAAGTCAATAAGAGGTTTGCTCACCATGGTCATCTAATTGAAATTACATGCTAGATTTAGGTAGGTTTGATATTCCATTTTCATTTGGTTAAAGTGGTATTCTATGATTTTTTTGCCTCTGGAAGGCATATTAGGGTCCTGATATGTTTTTTAGACTAGAGCCAAAGGATTGCTATAAGAAGCATGTTGATAGTAAATTATGTTATGGGGCATTCTTACTAGGCTTGGTAAATTCTCATGGGGGAAGTCTATTGGAAACTTGGTCCCTACCTCTATGGATCTAACCAAAATCTCATCCTTGTTCTCCAAAAAATGACACTCAAATAAAAATGGATCATATGTGGAAGGTGTATTAGTAGAGCATGACTGTTGTAGAATTAGTTCATCAACTATAGGTATTGTAGCTAGGTATTGTGTGGTTTTTTATTGGTCTTATTTTGAATAAGGTGGTGTATAAACCAAATAGTTAGCCAATGGATCTTGGCTTTATGCCCCTAATTGAGTATTATAAGAGAAATAAGGATCCATCTCATAAGAAATATTATTTGTGTAGGGGTATTGCACCATTTCTTCCTATGCAACCACATTACTAATACCTAGATTATATATGAGCCCACTACGAGTGTAGGAATACATGTTGGGATCCATAGTTAATGCTTTGTGATAAAAATGGAAGAGATTTATACAAACTTTAAAAATATAATGTCTAAAAGTTGATGTTCAAACTTGGTCTAGATTCATCAAATGGATCAAAAGGTTTATGCAAATATTTGTGATAATATAAGCTAATGGTAAGTGTTTAACGTTACATGTCTTACACAAAAAATATTAAGTGAATGACCCAAGAATCAAAATTCTAAATTCTAAGGTCAAAGTGTTTCAAATCAGTTTAATCTAGGAAAAGGAAAAGTTACTATGTCTTTTGGCCAAATGCAACATCAAAATCTAGGCTCAAACAAGGCATGTGTTAGGACTCTTGGCCAAATGGTGTCAAAAGGTAAACTTTAAAATAGATGAAAGTTTTAATCTAATGGATTTGAAACAATTCTAACAAACACTAGGCATTTGATTATTATACATGGACTTGATCAAATAGGTGTAAGGTATGAAACAAAAGGCACTTTAGAGATAGTTTGTTTTCTTATAAATAATGGTTTAAAACTTGACTCTTTTGATAAATAAGCTAGACAAAAAGTGAACAACGTAACTATGCTAGACAGAGATTTTACTAAAGGTATACCTGCATTGGTTTAGAAAAATGTGAAAAACTTAGAATTTATGAAAAACGGTTATTTGAAGCAATGGTAAAATGATTTGAGCACTGTAACCATGCTAAAATACTCAATAGATATAACAAAGTGTTTATTTCAACAAATTTTAAGGCAAAGATGATTAATCACAAATTGGGCAGTGTAACACTACCTTTCTTTATTCAAAATGTTGTGGTGCATAAAATCGAAGTGGAAGTGTTAAGCACAAAATGATTTAAGTCTATCAATTGGTTATAACAATCATGAGTCTTAAATGGCCTTCAAACCAAATTGTAAATTGAACCTAAGGCCCCTCAAGTTTAGTGCAAATGGTGAACCCACTTAACACATTAACCCTGTGAACCTATAAAGGTGAAATTTTGAATTTAGATTATAAATGAAAGACTTAAACAACTTTGACAAAGGTCTAGACTCAATTGGGTAGCATAAATATGCTAAAGTGGATGATATGACTCCATGTTTTGATGAATTTTGAATAAGGCAAATTTATGATTTCACGTGGGTAGCATAATGCTTCTTTGTTCAAAGGAAAATGAGGACCATGTGTTTGGTTTGAATCATTTGTTTACACCAAGTTTTGACTCCAAACAAGACTTTAATCTAGGACAAAACCAACTAATTAATCACTCTTAGATCTTCAATTGGTAAGGTTACTTGGTATTGTTGGAATATATCAATATACATCATTTGAGAGGATTTTAAGTGTTCATCCAAAAGTAAATGTGCATTATATAGTAGGGTTTTGACACCCCCCTCCTCTCAAATGATAGTACTACAACATGGACCTTGAGGCACACCTTGTACCAATAATACTTCCATGGCAAGTGGGGATTTATCTAAGATCTACAAGTTTTTGGACATTCTAGGGGAATCAATTGTATAATGACTTTCACATAAAATAATGCAAAATAAAAGAATAGATTTTGGTTCTGTATCACTTGGCTTGTTGCAAAAAAGTCTAGTCTTTTTTGCAAGCACTACATCATGTTGTTTGCTCAGTGTAGTGCAATGTCCAAAGTGCCACTACGTCCCATGTGCAACTCCAATATAGAGCCAAATGAAGTTAGTGCTGAGAGGTGAAACCCTGGGTCCAAGCTTCTATAAATAACTCATGGGATGTAATGACATCCCCCTTATAATCCAAGTTTGCATGAAATAAGGAAAGCATAAAATAGAAAGACTTTAGGGTCATTGTCAAGGTCACCCAATACTTTTTCAAGTTTTTGGGGAGTGCTTTAGATGACATTCTTTCTATGCCTTGGACTATGTAATTTGCAATAGGAATGGTGATTTTGATTCCAAGGGTTCCCTAAAGGGGAAAAATGGAAGAAAATACACACAACACCCCTCTCTTTGCTAAACAAAACTAGATCAATTAGTTATTGAAGATAAAAATGACAAGTGTGTTCAATTTTAAGTCCAAATGAAAAATTTGGTGGTGTTCATTTGACCCCTTGGTCTTAAAACTGTAAATTTTGAAAACTAATGATAAAAAATTACTTAAGCACCTATATATTACATTAAGCACCAAAATAATTTCCTAGTTCATTTTAAAGCATACAAAAGATGATTTAAACATGTTTTAGTAATTTTTCAAGCTGGTCTTGTAAGAAAAATGTTAGCATGTGGTTTAGATTTGAAGCATTTTTAAATATGAAATAATTAACTTAAGAAAATGAGCTCTCAGGTTGACATAGTGGTGCAATATCACTACTTGACATAGCAATCCCACTACTTACTAGGTAATCCCGTAACTCTAAGAGTTACAATATTGTAACTAACCACTAACTATTTAGTCACAATACTGTGACTCTGAATGACAATCTTGCTACTTTTAGGACAATCTTGCAGCTTTAAAATTCATGGTATTGTAAACCACAAGAATTTTGGTCACAATATTTTGAGTCAATTTGATAATCCCACTAGTAGCAGGACAATTGTGCCACTTTAAAAGTTGTGGTATTGTCGTTTAACTACTAACAATTAGATAATACCATGACTTGGTTAAATAACCCCATGAGTTATAGAGCAATCCTATGACTTCTAAAGTAGTGGTATTATTAAACCTTGAAAAAAAAACACAAAGTTAGTTTGAAAATAAAAATAGCTAAGCACAATATCGTTAGTCTAATTGACAATACTGTGAGTTGTAGGACAATCTTATGACTGTATCTAGTCAAACCCACCACTTATAGAAAAATGTGTTTTACTTAATTTTTTCACTCTTTTAAGCCTCCCACTCCAAGATTATACATAACAAAATTTAGTGAGTTTCTTGAGGGAGCATTATGATCAATTTTATGAAGTTATTCAGGTCTCAATAGGTATGTCATCATGTGAACTAGGAATTTGACTAGGAAGAGGAGATTAGTATTGTGCTAGTGACAAAATGAACAAAGCAAATTGACAAACAACACACTAAAATAACACCTTCATTCCTAGTTACTAGGGTGATATTAATAACAAAAAAAAATGACAAACATAACTAAAAAGTAAGGAAAAACAAGAATCTTTCACCTTCCTTGGATGCTCCAAATGCTTTTGTAATAGTGGCTTGCTCAGTTTGTGCTCATGAAGTCTTCATCAAAAGAGGATTGGATATCTCCTATTATTATTGGCACCTTTGGCTTTGTCTTGGAATAAATTTGGAATTATAACTTTGCATTATCAAGACTTGAAATCCATGTGGCAAGGCCTCCTATTTATAGATTTTTACAAATGGGTAGAATCAACCTGAACCATCCATCTCAAGATTGAGATGTGTGGCTAAGGATTAATCTAATTTTTAAATTAAAATTCATAAACAGGATTATCAATATTTGGGATATATGAGTAATTAAGAGGTATGAAGGGCATTGATGAGGCATGGAAGGCATGAATCCGGATATTTGTGGCATTTATGGTCTAAGGATGTCTTCCTAAGAAATGAGGTCACCTAATGATGTAGATATTCAATTTTCATTTATAAAAATAAGTATTTAACAAGTTTCCATGTAATTTTTAATTAAGATCTAATTTGGTTTAATTAGCTATTAAGCATTATTAAGCACTTTGTGCACAAATTACTCAAATTGATTAGAATGCCTTATTATTAGCTCAAAATTTGACTAGATTGGAATTGGAAGTCAATGTCATATGCATTGGAATTGTATTCCCATTTAGGATGTTTCCAACATTAAATAACCAATACATGCATCTCATACAATAAATTTGATAGAAAAGAGCAATCCAAAGTAGCCAGGTGCAAAATTAGCATTTTGACCTGGAATGATTTGATCAAAGTTAGCTAGCCCATAAATTTCATTGCCCCATTTAATGATACTCTAACCAAAATTGACACTTGAATATGTCAGTTTCAAATATTTTAATGTGATTTAGTGTTTTTAGGCCAAATTGTGCATTTTAGGTGGAAATTGGTCAAAATCTTGGTTGGAGGTCATTGGTGGCCAGATTCAGGTGTCTACAAGGACCATAATCAATTGGTATTGTTATGTTTCCTAAATAATCTTTCCAACCTACTTTATTTTTTAATTTTGTTGGGTTGAAGCCTATTTGTTAGAACGTAGATTGTTAAATGAGTATATAGAAATGAATTGGCACAAGTGTGATAATAAGATCTATATTAGGCTAATTATATTTTTAAATGGGTATATATAAATGAAATGGAACAATTAAATGATCTATTATTCACTAAATGGTTAAGATAATTATGACTCTAAGTTTTAGTACAAAGGATGTTACAAAAAATTTGTATGAAAATATTATAACAAGGTTTAGATGTCTGCATAAATTAGTAAGTGATAGAGGCACAAATTTTAAAAATAATAATATCAAAACCTAAACATAATAATTCATTATTTTTCACCAAAATAATACAACATATCATCCTTACAAAAATGGTCGAATAGAAGTGTCCAATAAGGTTCTGTAATATGCTTAGTAAGATCTATAATGTATATAGAGATGATTGAAAGGATAGAATCCCAATAATATTATGGTATTATATAAACATTATAAGTTTGTGACTATATATAAACCATTCAAATATTATATTTAATGGAAGTTATGATACCAATATAATGCATTGTACCCAACCTATGAATTGTATTAAGAACATGGTTGTCTGACACATAATCCTTATAAAAATGCTTTTTGGATCTAATATATATGGAATAAATTAGGTGATTGTATAATTAGAATTAGGAGTACCATAATCAAAGTAGAAAAATCATGAAATTATCAAAATGTTAGAACCAAATACTTAAAACCTAGACAAATGGGATTGTTATATAAAAGTAGGTTCAATGCACATCTAGGCAATTGTAGATTCGGTGGAAAGGTCCTTATATAATACATCAAGTATATGAATAAAATACTATAGTACTAAGATATCTATAATATTTTACCTAGAAGAATAAATGTCACTAAGATCAAGCTTTATTGTTAATGATCTCACTCAAGTAGGCACTAAATAAATAAGTGTTGTATATCACAAAATAGAATAGGATTTTAATTTTGTTTTATTTTTTAAGGTTTGGTAGGAATCGAAGATAAAAATATAATAATTTAACATATTTATAGTCAAAATAGGTAAAATGATGCATCCCAATGAATATTTTCATACCACTATCAACAACCATGCTAGATTAGGTTCATGAGATGGATCTATAATAATTTTTTATTCAATCAAGTTTGAGAAGGAATATTAAACATTAGAATGAAAAGTGACCATAGATTAATGGTGACCAATTGATGAGAAAATTAATGTCAAAATAAAATTAATATCATAGGTATCCTAAAAGGGTAGATTCTTTGTATAATTAATTAATGTTAAAATGAGGAAAATATTTTAAAAATGAATTATGATGTGTCACATTATTCAAGATGAAATAAAAATGTGAAAATGGTAATGTGTCAATTCATTAACAATTTCCAAATTTAAGACACAAATTCAAGATGCATCAGTTAGATCAATAGGCTAACACAAATAAGGGGAAATATTTTTATATAAAAATAAGGGATACTATGCAAATCACAATTTGTAGATCTAGTAAATTTGAAATTTGCTCTCTATGATAATGATGACTCTATAAAACAAAAAATGAGATTATTTATATTTTCCAATAACATGAATTAAGAAATAATGAATGCACCAATTAACACCCAAAGTCAAAATGGCCACATACTAGATATTTATCCAATTGAATGAGGCTTAAAATGAGGATATGGTAATTAGGTTTACATTGCGATAAGCTTGATAGAGTAATGTTGACCTTTAAGAATTCATTGATGTATAAAATATAGGGTGGTTTTCTCAACCATAAAAATATGTACCTACATAAGAAGTACTTTTCCTTGTTAACACACTATGAAAATCAAATGTTAGATGGTTGGTGATATTTCCTATCTTTGGTAAACATGATGAGATGATGATGACCCTTCTAAGTAGATACAATGAATAATCTATTCCTCTTATACCATAAGTGACACTTCACATTATGATCTAGGGTTGAGAAGGAGACTCGGTGGACAACTTAATTAAATTAATTTAATGTGGTTATCTATAAAAGTGAATTCAATCAGATTTATAGAATTGCAAAACATGTAATGGAATTTACAAAAGTATATGTGGACACACCATTACACATGAGATTGGAAAAACCATTCCTCTTATATTTAATATAAAAATAGGTAAATGTACATATGTATACAATGTGTAGTAAGATAAGGAAACCAATTTATTATGATCGTAAATGCCTAATTTATTTACTTGGTTTGTGGCTTAATCAAACAAGGTGGGGAAAGTAGGTTCTCATGACCAGAGATGGATAAACTTCTAATTGATTTACCTAGTCCAAGAAGAGATCATCTAATACAATATGCTTGAGGTATGTAAGTATTCAAGATGATATAAATATGGTTGATTAGAAAATGTAAGTATTCAGGATGATATAAATATGGTTGATTAGAAAATATGAAAATGGCCATTCACTTGGTTTCTTTGTAAGTCTTATATGTATGTGTATGACCATGTTCATTATCTTACAATATATATCATTACAGTGAAGTTGTTACAACATTTACAAGATTAGATAGTTACAAGAATGTTTCATCTTATTCTTGTGTGATGATTTAACTTCCTTATATGTGTGATAGTTACACTTCAATACATGTGGAATTTTTGATAATATCCATAACATAGTTAATACTTTGGGAATGCCACCTAGCATGCCATGTGGTATAATAGTTCTAGTACATGGATGTTGAGTCATGCACTAAGCTAGACTGATGTGCAATATGTTGCAAGATGTTATAAAATAATGCAATGGTGTCACATGTTTATATGCTTGGCATGATATTTTGTAAATATTATGAGTCATACTCAGGACTAGAGTGTTACATAATGATCATCTTGACATTGTGGAAGCACACAATAATATCATAGAGGTCATATGTGTGTCACACATTACTATGGTGATTTGTTATGGTGTTACAAAAGAGCACATGAGTGCATAGAGTCTTTACGGATTCCATATAGGTATGAATGATACACAATCATTCATTAAATTTTTGATGTGCATATTCTTTCCTTAGTGTCTTGCACCAACTTGGGTTGCGGTAGATAAGTTGAAAAATGTAGAAGGAGATTTCAAAAATTTGAGATTAATCCAATTCATGATGTCAGACCTAAATTTTATTGGTATGATTTTATTTTAGATCACAATATGTAGTTGGAAAGTTTGTATTGGCATATATAGGTTCACATAGATAAATTTGTGTAGGGAGGCTTGTTGGGCCCCGAAAACACTCTAAAGACCTTTAAAACTGACTTGCAAGGTTTGTAGTGTTGAATTGAAATAGTTGTGCAATAACATTGATGATGAGATAGATATATCACTTTGGCATGTGGGTGTTGAAATTTATGTAGAATTTTTTAAGTTATCACAAGGATATAATAAAAACACCCTATAATTGTAGCAATATCTAGTGTCTAAGATCCTCTTAGATCACATCAATACAAATATCAAATTGTGTAGGTGATGGGATTATTGGTGAGCAGGAAGTAAATTCATGCCTAAAAGATAATTAATCCTCTTATCTATTTAGAAATTAAGGAATGGTATTCCCAAAAAATCATAGGATTCTCCATTGCATAAGTCATCAGCACACTAATAAGGGTCCTTGTAGAAAGCATTATGTACTGATACTAAAAGACTATAAAAGGTGCCAAGAAGGTAAAAATGGGTGTAATTAATATTTTTCATTGCATGATAAGGTTGGGAGATTAATTTAATCAATTAAAATTTCTCACATCATAGCTTAAAAATAATGCTGAAAATCTACCATTTAACCTTAATTTGGATTAAAGGTTTAGATTATTCTTATTAAAATAAAACTTTGAAATTTAATTTAGATCAATAGATATGGCATTAAATCATACATCTAAATGTAAAAGGTTGAGATTGATTCTTATAATTTGACAAGGGAATGTGATAAATATGTAAATTACTAAAGATATCATGATACTTAGCTTTTATGGTTTACTTTATGACTGTGACTATGTTTTAGAAGCAAAATTAGAGAGTAGGCTTATTGTTTGTTTAGTTTTGGAATTGATTCACTGTCTTCATAGGGTCAGTTCAGTAGGATCAGGTTAGTATCACTGGTTTATTCTAACCTATTGGTAGGTACTGACATATTAAAAATTAGGGAATAATGACTATATGGTCACTTGTACTTATCGTTTATTTCTCTATGTTTGTGATCCCAAACCAATCAACCTCATTTGCCTTGAAACCTTATATGTGGTTGTGATAGATTGAAACCTAAAAATTGGATGAAGTGTAATGCATTTAGGTGACCAAAATCACCCCAACTTGATAATTGATAACCACCTATGTATCCAATACTCTAAGGAGGTAAATCAAGCCACATATAGTTCTCCCACCTAGGGTGATTATTTATTTATGTTACTTTGATATATATACATGAAGCTAATGATGTGGATTTGGTACTTGAAAATGCTTGATTTGAATTGGATTTTTAGTGCTTCATACTTGTTTTGTGATTGCTCTTAGTGATAGGATTTCAAATTGATAATAAGAGGGCATATTTTCTCAGTGTGCAATAGTGTATATATGTATATCAGATAAGTCCCAAGCCCCTTTTTAATGATACCTTAATTTTTTAATAAATGGATCCAATTAAATAATTAATCATGCCACAAAAATGGTAAGATAATGGGTTTACCCTAAATATGGGTTTGATTTTATAAAGTAGTTGTTTTTTGGCGTGGGTACTAGTCAATCTAGATTATTATCGACTAGTGATAACATATGAAATTGGAAGAACTTACCTGAGTATAGGTAGAGTGAACTAAGAGTCTATATAAGATATTTAACATGTTTAAAATAGATAATAAATTTCATGTATGTGTATAAAAATATAATATAAGGGTTGACTCATAAGATAACATGAAAGTGTGAGATAATGGAAGATTAGGAACTTGTTTGAGTGTTAAATTCAAGCATGGTAAATGTGTGTCATGCTTGTCATTTTTAAGCACCAAAGACCATATTTTAGTATATATAAATCCACTCCCTTTTATTCTAGTAATGGAATTTCTAGAGTAAAAGTATAAAATGTACATGAGTGTGTACAACACACTTTTCCTTTTGGGAGATGGCTCTAAATGTATAACTTAGTTGCATGCAAATTTTCAATGAAAATGAAGTAATCAATATCCATTTGTGAAATATGAAATTGAAAATTGAAAAATTTTAAGATTGAAGTAGGAGTACACATATTTTTAATTAAAAATTGTTGCCTTGTAACTTTTTGTATATGATGCTTCTTTATTGAAGCATTGTAAAACTCATGATTCCATATGGAATTACATGGAGATTTTGGGTGATCATGCCCCAAAAATTTTAAACTATGTATAATCCTAGGTTTTTAAGGAAACATGATCGTAACCATCATGTACATGGGGAAAATTATACAATCTACTAACCCAAACAACTATGCAAGAAAGAGAAAACCATCAAGAAAGGTTCATTCAAATAAAATGAATCAAACACTGTAAATGGATTATAAATTCAATTGTAATTTTTTGTCCCATTTTGATCAAGTTCAATCCATGTAAAAAAATAATGATTGAAAAGGAATAAAAATTATTCATGCACCCACCATGAACATAGGTTGATTGTGTAGTTTCTCTCAATGTAGAATAAAATGCATGATCAAAATATAATGGACCATTTCCATGTTTCCATTATGACCACATAGTGGATAAGTTTGAATTGTAATTATAACCATTTACCATTAAATTATAATATGTTTTCATAAATGTGCATAAACTAGTATAATGCCCCATGAATATATACCATTGTTACAGAATTATATTCATCTATATGTTGATTTTGAGAACCTATATCTAAAATCTATGTGTATATGGAAAAATGTAATATCTTTCCTATAAATTGTGTGCATATACCCATGCATATGCACTTGAGTGTGTATGAATTTGTGCTCAATTATCTATAAATTGAATGCAAATGAATGACATATGCCCCTATACTCTATATCAATATGATAATACTTGTCATGAATCTGAACCAATCTGATATCTAAATCATCTGAATCTATAAAATATATACTCTAATAATATTTTATACTCATGAAGGATTACGTCTCTATGAAAATACCACTATAATTCCCCCTTTTGAGATGAGGGATACATCATGTAAGTCAGTCATCTCAAAATAAGAGTTAATTGTATATTTTCATGTGTAAAGATAACATCATGTAATAACATATGATCATGTGTAGAATATGTCATCAAGGAAAGTATGTAACATATCCAATGAAAGGCATATAAGTGTAAAATCTATATAAATTTATCAATTAAGCACATAGTAAAATTGTAATTCAATAAGAATATGTAATAACAATGCATGATATAAATTATAACACCATTCAATGTTAGTAATCTCAAAAAGCACAAGTTTTAATGTCACACATAAGTCTAAGGGATACATACAAGGGAGATAAAATGTTACAACAAATAAGGCCAAGGGACACATGCATTAGGATGAATAAAGTGTTGTAAATAATGAAAATCAAATATTTCACATCAAGCAAAGCCAAGGGCCACACAAAATAGTCACGCATGAAGTAACATATCATGTAAAGAGTAAAAACATAAATGGATCATAGAAAAATGAAATAGTCTAAAACATCTTTATATATCATTATCACATTGAATTATGAAGGAATATCATGTATCACTATGTAATAAATGAGTAACTAGAAAGGAATGTGTAATTAATATATGTGGTATAACATGTTACAAAGGGCACATAAAGATATAACCTATAATATTAAAACATATGAAACAAGATTCCCATAGTATTTTCATGGCCACTAGGTAAAGGGAAAATCAAGATATATATGTCCATGTGTAACCTCTATGTGGACTACTCACTATGGTTAATACACTCCAACTCTCTTGCACCTCATTTTTAGGCTAAGGCCATAAATTGTTCTTTTTACATCCAAAATTGAGTTCCTCATAAATCATTGAAGGGAGTCACTCCTTTTGAAGCTTGGAGTGGTTAGAAAACCATAGTTGAGCACTTATAGATGTTTGGTTTGCCTACTATGGCTCCCATTCTAAATAAGAAATGTAAGGCATTGGAACTTCAAAGTCAGTCTTGCCTCTTTGTTAGATATCCTAAGGGTGTTAAGGGATATAAGATTCTCCACCCCACCACTCACAAGTTGTTCATTGATAGGATTGTTTATTTTAAGAGGGTCCTTCAGACTCCACACTCAATAGCTCTCCCCCTTCCTTAGATTTACTTGGATTTGATGAAATTTTTGATGACTCTAATCCACCTGATTAAAATTTTGATGATCCAAATTCTTCTTCTAGTTTTGATTATGAGAGTAGTGACGAGGATTGCCTTACACCTTCTCCAAAAATATCTTTAGAGGATGAGGAATTCCCTCCTAAATCTCTGAGCATTGGTCCTCTTTGGGCTAGATAGACATTATATGTTCTAGCTAATGGGTTGGAGATCAATTAGATAATAGGTGAACTCGTTCATAATTCTAGGATTCCCCACATGCTTTCATTACATCTTATTCCAATCCATAATCATTTTTTGATGCATTAGGTAATCCTAAGTGGGATATTACTATGGAAAAGGAGTATAGATCCTTATAGAGGAACAACACTTAGGATTTATTCCACTTGCTAAGGGAAGAAAAATTGTTTAATGTAGGTGGATATACTAAACAAAGTTTACAATAGATGGGTTTGTAGGAAAGTTTAAAACACATTTGGTAGCAAAGGGTTTTTCTGAGGAACCTAGCATTAACTACACCAATACATTCACCCCAGTTTCCAAAATGAACTCAATCCAACTCACTCTTGCCATTATCACAGCACATCATTGGGATGTTCATCAAATGGATGTGAAGAGTGTCTTTCTTCATGGTGAAATCAAAGAGGAAATATACATAGGGAAACCACAAAGAGATATGAAACATTCCTCTTTAGTTTGAAAACTTTAGAAATCCATCTATGGCCTCAAACAAGCTCTTCAAGCTCAATATGCCAAAATAGACTCATTTATTCTTTCAATTGAATTCACCAAATGCCATTCAAATCTAAATGTCTACTTTTTATGGTAGGATGATTCATTTTTTATTTTATTTCTCTATGTGGATGACATATTGATCACAAGTATTTCTCCATCTACCATCATAGTATTGAAAACTATTTTATTTGATAGGTTCTCAATGACTAACTTGGGTTTGTTGCATTACTTCTTCAAGATTTAAATTACTCAATTAGTATCCAAGATTACTATTGCATAATCCAATTATAATATTGATTTTATTTCATGGTTTAGTATGGCTAGCTGTAAGCCAACTTTGACTCCTTTTTTATTTACTATGAAACTTAAGTTTGATTTTCCATCTCTTTTGGTTGATGCTACCTTGCATCAATAACTTATTGGCAATCTCATCTACCTTACACACACTAGACTTGATATTTCATATGTAGTGGTCATGGTCTCAATATTTATGTATGAACCACATGAGCTACATTGTAATGCAACTAAGTGGATTCTTCACTACATTCAAGGTACTTATAGTTTCAAGATTCACTATGGAGTGGGAATCGACATTGAATTGATTGGTTATATAGATTCATATTGGTTTGGTGAAATTTAAAATTACAAATCTACTTTTGGCTATAGTTTCTCCCTTCATTTAGTTCTAATTAGTTTATCTAGTAAGAAGCAGAATGTTATTGCTTTATCTTCTACAGAGGTAGAATACAAAGGAGTTGTTAATACTACCACTAAGGCTATTTGGATTCAAGGGATTCTTATTGAGTTTGAGATCTAGTTTTGATGACCAATAGTCATTTTTTTGTGAAAACAAAATCACAATCCAAATTTGTAGGAATTTGGTCCTCCATCAATCGACCAAACATATTGATATTCAAATGCATTTCATTTTGGATCTCATCTATGAGTAAGTCATTGATCTTTGATACATCTAGATAATGGATTAATTGATGATATATTCACCAAACCTTTCACTAAGATTATCTTCATTTATGGGATCTTCTTGGGGTTTGAGAAGCTTTGTCTTATTCCTCCTCTGGGGGATCATCTCTTTGTACTTGGGTACCTAATCAAGCCTTTAT
Source organism: Torreya grandis (assembly GCA_037957365.1). Taxonomy (NCBI): domain Eukaryota; kingdom Viridiplantae; phylum Streptophyta; class Pinopsida; order Cupressales; family Taxaceae; genus Torreya; species Torreya grandis. The sequence continues at coordinate 6,093,713 of JARHVA010000239.1, read as the reverse complement.
GTTAGGACCTAATTCTTCTACCCACCTATGCTATGCTTAATGGGATTTATTGGTTTAGAATGTTTTCCCACTGGGTTTTATCTACATTATCTCATTTAGCTTGATTAGGTTAATAATAGGTCATCAGGGGAAATGCACTTTAAGTCATTTTTTAATTATGAGTTCAGTTAATTACCTTTTTGGGTGACCTAATTCCTCACTATATAATATATCTTCCTTTGCACTTTTTGGCTAATGCTCATTAATATAAATTTTGTTCTAAAGATAATCTTCTTCCATTTTATGATTTTTTCTTCATGTTTCACTACTCCATACAAATTCATCTTTTTAAATTTGTCCCTATCTAGTTGATCCTCATTGTGGCCCACTCTTATAGAGTTTACATATACTCAAGAGCGATGTAGTAGTTTTCTATTCCAAGGAAAAATAAGTTGAGAAATGTAATACCAAAAAACATTCGAGGAAGAAATAAATGGGTATACCTCCATTGATGGTCAAAGATCATCAATATATCAATGCCAAATTTAATAATTTAGGAGAAACTCTTAGAAATTAGAGAAAGGGAGACAAGATTTGGGATGAACTTGGGTTGTAAAAGGTGATTATCATATGGCTCTTTTGAGATTAGTCAACCTTGAATAAGTAGGTGAAGAAGTCTATCTAGGAGATTAATCTTCTTCACAACAAGGATGACCAAAGTGAGGTGAATACTCAGTTTAGAAGGCTTAGAGATAAAGTGTGTACCCTGAAGCATGAGAATGTAGAATTGAAAGATAATTTAAAGGTTTTGGTGACTATTAGTAAAGTTTATATGAAGAATAATATTGTAAGCATGGAGTATCTTATAATCATTCAAGGACGCATGATGGAACAGGCCGATATGTCCTCAATCTAGAGGGTTAATTATAGTGGATGTGTTAAGGAAATAGGTCAAGTTCCCCAATTGTTTTAACAAGTAGATGTCGATTTGAAAAGAATGATTCAAAGCTAGTAAGAGGACTTTGGAGGATAGAAAGATTAGTTATTTTTCTACTACATTTTTGTTGTTTTTAAACTATGATGCATTTTTTTTGTCTTTGATTTTGTCTTTTAGTATAAATTATTGAGTATTTGGGCTAGTAGGCTTTGTGTAAGTTTATTTTATAGTGTTGGGTTCCTAGTTCAAAAAATTATGTTTTTAACCATAATTAAAAAAACTTAAATTATTTACATAAAAACTAAGTAATATATAATTATACTTCTATAAATAGACTCTAATACAATTTAAAGTATACTAAATCAAATACTAAAGTAAATAATGTTGACTTGCATTCAATACAAGGTCAACATGTAAGAAATCTTTCTCAACAAGTCATTAAATCATGAAACATACCCAACAATGGCATCTCAAATTCCCTCTAAAAAAGGAAAAAATTTAAATACACTTTAATTTCATGTAACTAACACTAAAAGTGTGTCCCACCTCTTGGAAACTCATTCAAATAGTTAGAGAGTGAATTAGAGTTAATTGGTAGTCCTAGATATTTTTAATAAATTCATGGAAAGTGTTCAATAGTAACCAAACAAATAATTTAAGACATAAATGAATTAAATAACCTTTGTAAACACATAAAACACCAAATAAATTAAATCAAATATTAATAATCAAGATCTCAAATTGGCATCATACTCAACACAAGAGAATGGGGGTATTGGGATGAGTAGACATCTTTCATCTACTATAAGAGAGTCACCTACATGATTTTTTTTTTGTTATTTAAATTTATTTTAACTATTTGAGTTATAACATCATATAATTTTATTATATATCTTCATCATGCACATGACCCTCTTGTCCTCTATGTAAGAAAAAAATTCAAAACCTAGACGATAAAAGCCCACCCCACAAAAAATAAATGAGATACTCCCCAATACACTAAGGGGGGAGGATGGTGACAAAGTAGGGCCAACCCCACAACATTAGAAAATGATAGACTCTCTCAACTTACTTGTGAGGCTCATAGACATTGAGTGTCATGATGGCATTGAATGGAAATATATGTAAATCACAACATGAAGATAATATTAATGGGTACTCAAGGAAAGTAATTATATTTATATGTTGTATTTAAGATTTTTTTTTAAAAAATTTCATATTATGATTTTATTAATTTTATTTTTTAAAAATTTATTTATTTGTTCATCTATATCTATTGTTTAAAGTGTGATATAACATTCAATATTTTCTAATTTCACCTAATTCAAAATAATAGTAGTTGATTGAGCTAGTAAATTGTTTTATTCATATTTCCATCTAGACCTGTATAAATACTAGTTGTGAAATGCACAAAGTTAGTCATTATGATTCATGATGACTTCAAGAGTGCTCACTAAAAGAATAATTTAATTAAATAATATGCATTGTAAGGGTTTAGGAGAATAAAGAGGAATTTGAGGATAAATACTATGTGTAAATAAAACACTATTTTCTTAATGTTATAGTATTTTAATAATTTTTCATATCTATAATTTTTAGGTTCAATACAAAGGAAACACTAATGCAAAGAGGACCTATATTTAACCTTCTAAATAGATAGAGATGTTTTAAATGGTTTGTGTGATAGATGACTACAATAAAAAAACTAATAGGGCTAAAATTTAGTTAACCAAATTAATAAAATATTTTAAAAAATGAATTAAATATTGTAATTAACACAAGGAAGAAAAGTAATTAGCTACAGGTTTAAAAAGAGTAAACACAAAAAGGGTAGTAGGTGGCTCATCACATGACATGATGAAATGTAAAGGAGCTTGATGAACAAATTATATGTTATATATAATTTATTATGAAAATTTTATTTTTTTATTTATAATTTTTCTATATAAATTATTAATACATATAATTTTATCATATAGATGATTTTTAAAAAAGTGTTCTATGCAAAATGCACAACAAAGGTAGCACATGCATGCTAAAAACCATAGAATGGAACACAATTGTCTTCAACTAGTGCACCCAAGATAATCACTTTGCGTTGGTAAGACGTGTTGTTTAATAAGTTTTCAATTATGTAAACTATAAATTAAGACACTCATAATTTTATCATTATAGATTTTTAGGTCCAAAGACAACCTTTCATTAGGGAGGAAGATTAATCCTAGTGTGATGAGGACAACTATGAGGATGAAGATGAGGGAGATGATGGAGGAATTTAAGATGTATTTCTATATTTTTTTATTTGTAAGGGACCTTTTATTACTTCCTTAAAAACATCATTGTATAAAATAAATTGAATTTAAATGTCATCTTCTTTGATTATTTAGTTATAACATTTGGATATTTAAAAAAAATCATTTTAAATTAATTTTATAAATTTTAATATATTCTAAACCTACAATATTAAATATATAATAAAAAGTAATAAAATATTATATATTATTATATAAAGTACAATAAATAATTATATAAAAACATTACTTATATGTAATATATTTATAAATAAATAAAAATAGAATAATATAATTATTTGTAACTATGGAACATGGTTTTTTTTTTTGTTTTTGTTTTTTTTTGTTTTTTGTTTTTTTTTTGTGTGTGTGTGTGTGTGTGTGTGTGTGTGTGTGTGAATTATTTAAAATTGTATTTGTGTCATTTTTGTAACAATTAGGGGTGCTACAAATTTTTCCTAATATTATGCAAATGTGGTGCAACTAAATCTATTTAGTTGTTTGAATTTTGCATAACTAAAAATGTTACAAATTATTCAAAGTTTCATAGTGAAAAAATAAAAAATAGATAATTTATAACATGAATGTGACCTTGTGGTGCTAATTACACTCCATGTTTTAGTGATATAATAGTTTATTTCAATTTATAGTTGTAATTATATACAGAGTGTATCACCTTAAGGTGTAATAACATATTTAGAGTACTCTAGGGGAAAGTAGGTGATCTAAAAGGATATGGGTCACTATATCTTACACAATTTCACCATTGTTTCACTTGGTAATATCAACATCTCAAACATTAGTTTTTGCACCTATGTGCCAATTTTTTCCTTGTAATTCCACTCTTTCAATATTTCATATCTCCTATAATGTTAGTACTAAAGCTTGTAGCTCATCAGTGATGTCACTACATTTTTTTATTATGAAGGGGTTGTTGCTAAATATTTTAATGGTTTAATTAATGCCTCAAATTACTCTCTTATATTATAATATATAGTTCCATTATCTGTAGTTTAGGAGAACCATAGAATAATAGATCTAGTAAGTACATAAACACCAAATATCTGATCTCTCAAATATTATATAGAACTTAGTATAATACAAAAAAAAAACTACAGTTATATAGTAATTATCATATCTTTATTTATTTATTTGTTATTTTATTGTATTACACATTCATGTCAATATTAATTTTCTTTCATTCATAACCCTCTTAAATTTGTTTAAATAGGTTATCCATCAAGTCTCTTCCTGGGCTCCAAATTAGTGGTATCATTTTTGAGTGGTATCATGGTGTTTTTAAAATTCTTAATTTTTTTTATGCCCATTCATATGATGTGTTATTACTTGAATTTAGGGTTCAATATTTTTTACCCTTCATAATACCTTATTCATGTTCGTAAATGGGAGACAAATCTTTAACAATGCCAACTTCAAAAATGTTTCATAAAATGATATAGGATGCACTGCATAGATAGGGAGAATATTTGTAAGAAAATATCAAGTATCATTCATCACTTCTCTCTACTTCTAAAGCATCAAATTAATTTTAACACCTCTCATTCTCATTTTCCATTTGGTGGTTAGACCCCATATAAGATACAAGTTAATATAGGCATACCTATGTTTTAAGGAAAGATATATGTAGATGCACTGGATAACTAGCTTAACCTTATTTTTCATACTACATGGTTAAATTATCTCATAGATAAAATATTACATTCACTCTTTTGAAAGTTTATTTTTTAGTAAATAAATGGTGGGGAAACTAGTGAACTTCACATGAAAAGGAAATTAATTTAGACACATGGAATGGATTTGTATAAGCATTTAAATAAACCTATTATCCTATTAGAAATTATGATGAATAGTACATCAAGTTACCTCACTTATGCCAAGGCAAAGAACAATATTTGCAGTAATGCATAGATACATTTCACACTCTAGTGTCTAAACTTGGGATTTAGAATTCAAAGAAAAATATTGTTTTCAAATATAAGTTAGGCTTGAGACCTCATATCCAATCATATTTAGATTTCATAGATATATATTCACTTAGAAAATCCTACATAATTCATTATAAGTTTGAATAAAAGGCCAAGTCTAAGGCTAGGACAAAAGATTCTAAGTATTGGACCAAGCAACATTCTAAACATTCTAAGGGGAATTAAAAATTAGGGAAAAAATTAAAAAACCCTCCATAAAAGAAGCAACAATCTTAAAATGTTCAAATTAAGTAGTCCAATACTAGAAAGGGGTGTTTAGTTCACAATTATAATAGTCATTCCAATTAAGAATTCCATGTTATGAAGACTCTAATTGCATATCTTGATATAATAGAGGGTAAAAACACAACATCATTTGAGAAAGGTAAGCAAATCATAGATTTTGATCTTAGTGCCATGGTGGATATTGTACACATATCTAATACCCCTATGGAAACAGAGTAAGAAAAAAGATTATTACATTCTCAAATGTGAATGAATGCCAAAATAATACACTTCATTATTGATAATGAATGTCAAAAGAACCTAATTTATCCTAAATCACTTCATATATTAAGCTTTCCACTAATGCCTCACCCACAACCATACTCTATTGTATGGTTTAGTTCTAATAAATGCATCACTCAATAGTGTTAATTGGTGTATGACATCAAACCTTTTCAAGGTACAATCCCTTACAATGTCACTCCATTAGAGGTATGTGATTTTCTACTTGGTCAACCATATTTTTACCATCAACGTGCAATCTATGAAGTAAATCCTAGAAACTTTTCCATAGATGTTGGTGATATGAGATACTGCATATTGTAAGTAGTTCCAAATATATCACTCATTATATCCAAGTAGTGTAATAATATAGTGAAATCAAGTAAAAGGTTTGTGTTTTTGATGATAAGATTTGAATGCAATAAAATCATTATGGTACCAATCTCTATAATAGTTCCTCTAACAATAACAAGCAGAAGTAACAAAGTTGAAGCTCAAGTTGGAGGAATACAAGAATATATTTTAACTACTAAAATAAATGTGTACACACTATGTGATGAAGCATACTATCAATTCGATCCCTTGACTACCTCAACCTAATGATTATTTATACCATAGATCCTTATTGAAGATTAAGAGATCAAATGATAGATCCTTAAACTTATAGATAAAGGACATATTAGACCCTAATAATTTCCTTGTAGCATCTATTGTCACAAAATCTTGCACCCTATATGAGGTTTTTCAATCCTACTCTAAGATTTGGAAAACATTGGAATACCTCTAGGCATGTGGGTTGCCTATAGTTTAGGTAGACCTCTAGGTTTAAGGGCTAGCTCCCTGAATTGATCTTGAAGTGATTATCACCTATGCTAACTAATTCCTTGTCAAAAAATGGGAAAAAATATGAATGAAATAAATATATTATAAGGAAGTGATACACCATGAAGAATTCCACAATGTTATCATACCTCTTTCACTAAGAAATAAGACCTACAAACTAGATTCAAAGTCATAAGATGTTCTAACATTAGTATTTCAATATAGAGGTGATATGCATGAGACAACTTAAGGTAAGTGGACAAAAGATCAGATTTTATACTCTAAGGACACTTGAACACTTGAAAGGATACAAACACACTAGTTACACTCTATATGACCTGTTAGAATGAGAATGCCTTGCACTTGACATGAAAGGATAAGGAGAAGCAAGGATAGAAGATTATCACTAAACCTCACCACACATCACTTTGAAAACTTAGAAAATATGTTTATGAACTCAAAAAAATATTTCATATATTATTCAAAGGAAAATTACAACATCAAACCAATAGGGCTTCACCATACATGTTTTGGAATTATGAAACAAGAGCCAAAATGGCTAGCACTTATAGAATGTGAGAAAGGAGAGAGAGAGAGAAATGAAGTCCAAGAGTCACAAAAAAACTTATCAAGATGATATAAGTATTTATGTTTGTAGGATAATGAAGTATGGAAAAAACCATTCAAGGTTTATGTGGATAAATGTCTCTCTAAGCATGAAACTCCTCAAATCTAGTGCAAGACTCTTCAACTATTTCTTTGAAAATTATCTTCATCATTTGGACTTCCTTGAACACTCCTCATCAGAATAGGGATATATTACATCATTTCACTATTAGGGAGGGGTTATAAATAGGATACAACATGCATTGGATGTGTCCCTAATCATCAATATTCTTATGTCCAAGTGTTCTCACTGACTATAGTCATAATCACCCTTCTTTTGCTCATCTCTCACACTTGGCACCAAGTTGGTCTTCATTTTCTCAAAAAAATACATAAAGGAGTTGATGTGAAACTTTTCAAGATTCATCATGACTTTAGATCCATCAATTAGACCATTAAAGGCTTCCCAATTGGAGTTATCATCTTTTCACTTGGTGATCACTCTTTGTTCACTATGCCAGTTTGGACTGGCTAAAATAAAGGTACTTATAGAGGTACTTATATTATAAATCAAAATATTAGAATTAGGAGTTATATTAGATATCATTATATCTCCCAAAGTGGTCCTCATCTTTTGAAACCCTTTTTTACATTCAAAACATCAAAAATTGTCAAGAAAAACCATTTTGCACCCTATCCATACAAGTAAGGTAGAAGACAACTTGATGGGAAGGAGACTTTGGGAGTCCTATTCAAGTTAAAATTGATTTCATACTCAAAATATCACTCTTGGATGCATTTCTACCAACTTATTCTCTATCAGGTCATTATCAAGGGTTTTAGAGGGTTTTGAGTAGTTCAGACCCGTAAGGATTATTCATAAAACTATGACATCCAATACTTAAAAAAATTCCAAAAAATACTTTTTTATGACCCTCTCAAACATGTCATATATCCTTAAGATCCCATGATAATCATCTGTACTAGTGTGATCTTCCAAATTTGCCTTCTCAAACTCTCCTTTGCATTCTGCATACCCTATAATGTTATCAAGTTAATAAATGACTCGTTTATGAATTTCTCTATAAATAAAAGGTTCTGACACACCTTATAACTCCCCATGAAGGTGTAATAATTATTTATAATTATCCTTATATTTTTATAAGTGACATAAAACCCCCTTATGAGATTTAGGCCTAGTCTAAGCCTAATAGACTCAGTCTGTGTTTTTTTACTCACAACCACCTTTGAGTGGTTATTCATGATTTTAAGGCCTTATTTAGGATTTTCCATGTCTATAGTAACTCCCTACACCTTTCCATAGTGTTTCAACACTCTATGCACCTTCCTCTCATCATTTTCCTATATTATTTTCAAACTTTACTACCTGGGAGTGCCCTTTATTTGAGACAAAACAGAGGGCACTTCCACAATTGCCTTATTAAAAAAAAAGGTATCAAAGATTTAGTAAGTTATGGGGGCATTCTATACTTAATGTTAAGTTTGGATCACATCATTTTCAAGGATTTTGTAAGTTATGGGGACATTTTATACTTAATTTTAGGTTTGGATCACATCAGTGTCACCTTAAAATACCACAAGACCCAAGATAAACTTCTCTAGAGCTTAATGACTATGCAGGGTTGGTGTTTTGACTATAAGTTGCATGTCTAAGCTACTTATTACCTTATTTCCATGTGATGATAGTATCTTGAGATTTATATTACTAATATGGATTCTTTTCAAACATGTTGATCATCAAAATATTTGTTAAACCTTTCATTCTACACCTTCTACTTTGACAGGCCTAATTGCTAGGTTAACTGTGACGATGTTCTATTTTTATTTTCTCAACAAGTGACATACCTATAGGTAAACCTTGAATATTATACCTTTTTCATTTCCTTAAAACCATCTTAATGTCAGTTAGGCTCAATTACAACTCATTTAAACTTGTCTCATCATGCACATAGACTTGTGATGAGACTAGACAATCACATACTAGTACACTATCACCTTATATTTGACTATAGGTGACTTCTCTAAGAGCAAAAGGGGTCTTGAAGATTCATTTCAAATCTTAAACTTTTCACTTCACACCTTAGGATCCTTTTGAGATATTGAAGCCAACTCCAAATGGAAAATATTCATGTTTGCATGTTTTCATCCTCTAAGGTTTATGTCATGAGACTGTAGGTACCTTCAGTCAATTATAGGTGACCTTTTTTGGAAGAAAGGGTACACCTGTAGGTGATGGTATAAATCATGACCTTATAATTCAACCCTCCTTGATCTTATTTAGACTATTAGTACTATTCTAATTTCCATAGGGTCACTTGACATGGAGGTATGCTCCTTCTTGCTTGAATGAGGACTATAAAGACATTTGGAGTTCAAGCACTATATTGAACACTAAAAACCTACAATGTAAGAATGTATGAATTGGGATCTCCCTCTACATCACTTATTAGAACCAAATTTTCACTTTATTTGGTGAATACATCTCCCCTAAAATGGGTTTTCATGATGGAGGCATTCAACTTCATCTAGACTCCATGTTACACTATTATATGGTAGCACCAAAAATGGACAAGGTTCTATTTTGGAGTTTTTAAGGTAATGGATCCCTGAGACAAAATTCTTAACTTGAACATGACTCCTCAAGTCTACCTTCCTCTCTATGGCTCCACTATGATTTTTATGTCATCCCTCAACTCCTCAACCTCTATGAGGATCTTATAACATGTCTAAATTCTTCACTCTAAGTGCTCAAACCTCTGTGGGAGCCTGTAAGTGTGTACATAATAGCAAAAAAGGGTAATGAGGATGAAATATGGATAGTATACATAGTGTATGACCTTATGATCCATTCTATACCTCTCTAAAGTCTTTAAATTGGCCTTTTCAACCTTTAAATACTTCAAATAGGTTTAAATGTCTTATTCAATGTGCTTAATCTCTTGTGAGGCACCTATAGGTGTCCATCAATGGTGTAGGACTATGTATATAGCTTGAATTGGTTATCACAGTTAGTCATATGTCATTTTTAAATCTTAGCTTAATGGCTCATGTTCCAAGAATTTATTTAGTTTCTTAAAACTCTTCATGACACCTCCATAAACATTCTCAAAACCTTTATACACCTCACTCATATGACTGTGTATGACACTCATGTAGAAAGATGACTATGTTACTTTTTTGATTACAACTTCATTGATGTGAATTATTTGAGACTAAGATTATAAGGAGAGGGGATTAACAATACATGGGAGACATGAATTACAACATATCACCCTTATCTAAAACTATGAAAAGGACAAGAATGCTCTACAATTGGTGAAACTTGACTTCAAATCCATTAGTGTACTCAACCTATAACTTAATAAGTTTGATCTCATCAAATGACCACCAAATAGGAAAGATATGATTAGAACCATAAAATGAGGACATCCAAATCTCCTAGAAATAATTTCATCCATTATTTTTATGGACCAGCTCAAACAAGGAAAAAACCTACAGAGTATGGGGATTAGCATGTCAAATGAGATAGCCAACTTCTAAAGGATTGTTCATAAATCATATCAACCAATCCTTGAAATCATACCATGAATTTGAATTATACAAAGTTTTATATCATCTCTTATAGGCATTTGACCTAAAACCACTCCTGTTATCTATACCATGAAGAAACATGCTGACCAATTTTACTTGTCTAGTGGAGTGATGGAGAAGTTAAATGGTTTTGGTCCATTTTTTATGATTAAAAATAATATAAAACATGTAAATGGATTGAGTTAAGTTTAATATTCATTATAAAATCTTTTCACATGTGCCACACTCCTTTATAGGTTGTATAACTATGAAAACTTCCTCTTTTTCAGCTATTTTCTTGATTTTAGTTAGGAACCTGCAATATTTTTAGTTATTATTGACATGACTAATAGTATCTAACATATTATATGTTTAAAGAAAGTTTGAAATACTTGTCTACCATGGAAAGTTATATAACTTCCATTAATGACTCATAAAGTGACCTTATATGACATAAAATGACTTAGAACTAGATTTAACTATGACCAAGATTAATATCACATAAAATGACATTTATTTGACCATGACATACCCTATTACATCCTATAATACCCCTATTATTTTTTTTACTATAGGGGTTTAACCATTTTTTACTTGTGGTTAAAATAGTCAACATTTTTAGTGATTTCCTAGGGGTGGTATGCTTGGTATACCAAGATCAGTAGCTTAATCCTATCCATTGAGACATGGAGTCACCTATACATAGATATTACATTGAATTTGCCTTATCAACTAAACCAAACATAAATAAAGACACACAAAATAAGACAATCCAATAAAAACAAACATGTGTTCTCAAGAACACTTATGGAACACACACAACTAAAACAAAGACACACACCTAACCTAATATTTACAAAACCTCACTCTTGAGGTAAAAAAACATCTTACATTGTTTTAAATAGGGTCAAATATGGTTCCTCTTTCATCTTTGTCACTTCATGAAAGTAGCTTGTCATGTGAATCATGTTCATCATTAATCACTTGAATATTTAGATGGTCAAGAAGCATACCATCTTTATGTCTTCTCATACCTAAAAATGGACTACTTTTGAACTTCATGAGTGCTCTCTCTTTCCTTCCAAATACCTTGATTGGAGATGTAACTAACTTGATTTTTTTTGTATCCATTTTATGTTATTCAAACTATATATTGAGAGACATGATAGCTACCTTAATCTTTCCATATTCTTGGGCATGATGGGCTCAATGTTTGGGATCATAAAGTTCCTCTTCCATATGTTCCAACACTTATGAATATTTTTATCCTTTAGATTGAGATCTTGAATTTTCCTTGAACACAAATACTTCTTTCTTGACTTCACTAGGCTTCTCTATGACTGCAAACTTTTAGATAACAATATGACATTCACTTCCATGTTTAGAGAGACATTCAATAAATTGATCATTAGGATACTTAACATCATGCTTATTAGGATGATTATCAAACTTGACATTAGATATGCAACTCTTTGGAGGAGAAGTAGTCTTACCCAATTGATAAAATTCTTGACATATAACATTAAACCTTTGCCATAAGTCATCATATTCTTCATGAATTTCTTATTCAAGGGTTGCTTCATTAATTATAGGTAGGATTACATGGTTATTCTCATCATAGTGATGTATCATACTATTCAATATATCATCATCATATACATGAATCAAATAGTTGCCTTCGGCTGCTTGTGAGAAAGAGTGCTTAATAATTACCTCAACTTGTTCAAATGCTCTTTCATGGATGATATAGGTGTCAAGGTCAATTTTTTGAAAGTATGTATATAGATCATGTTCATAATCATCTGTACCATACTTATCTAGAAACAATTCAAGTATACCTTCAAGATTTTAATAAGCACCATCATCCATAATAGACTTTTCTTTCTCGTTGATCACATAATTCAAGTTAGAGCTTACTTTAACATAGGGTTCAATGTGGAATATTTCTAGTGGTTGAGTCCTTATGGTCACTTTTGTTCCATATCTTATCCTAAAATCTAGGAAGGACCAATCATCTGAGAGGTAGACTCCTATTTTGGATGTGAAATCTCTTAAAAGTCATGTTGTAAAATGAGCAGGCAAGTCCATAATAACAATGTCTTGGAGGATAGGGAAACTAAGATAGTCATGGATAAAAACCTTCAAACCTTTGATAAATTATATTGTCTTAGTAGGTGTACCATATAAATAAATCACTCCTTTGCTATGTGGTTCATACTTTAGGCCCAATTTATCAACTACAACTTTGGGCATCATTGATGTAGAGGCTCCACTATCAACTATGTAGTTATGAACTAGTTTATCACCCATAATGAGAGTGAGGTAGAAAGGTGGAGGCTTCTAAAATTTAGTAGATGGTTTCATAATGTTTTTAGGGTCATTGGTAAGAGCTACTTGACCATGACCATGACTTGATGGTGAAGTACTAGCATGGTTAGTAGACATTTATTTTTGTAAGATCTCTTTTTGGCCAGGCATGTGAAGGACATCTCAAAGGAAAATGGATGCCTTTTCACTCTTCAATGAATCTACAATGTTTAGAGCAGAAGTGCTTACCTTTTCTTGAGTTTTGGAGGCACAGAAGTGGTTGGTTCTTGAGTTATTGAAGCACCTTGAGCAGACTTTACCACATTCTAATTTAGGGGAGATGTAGGAGTGATAGGGGCTAACATGCTTACAGTCATGCCTTGCTACCTTGTATGAGGATTAAATGAACCTATAGGCACACCATTAGCATATCCTAGATCTTTTATCTTATCTCTTGTATTTTCTAAAATATAATTTCCTTGGTTAATCACATAAGTGTTTTTAACCAAGAAGTTAGTGAAGCTTTTTCCTTAGGGCTGCCAACCTTCTCTTGCTTGCATTAAGACTTCATCTTCTACTAATATTAGAGGAGTGACTCCTCCTTGAGTAACTAGATCTTGATATCCACCTTCATTGGCATCCAATGGATTTGTTTCCATTATTATCCTTGGATCATATTGTTATGCATTGGTATCATCTCTCTTGTGTTGGAGGTAGAATTAGGATTGTATGCATTGGCAGGCCTATTAAAACGAGGATTCCATTGACCTCTTCCTCTCGTATATTGTAAACCATATTTTTATTGATAGGGATATGGATTTTGATGAACACCTTGTTTCATATTGTATTTCATATTTTGAGCCTCTAATGATAGCATTATTACCCTCCAATCAACATCATCTTCTACCTTCTTAGGAGCAGACTTTGACTTAGCATTTGCATTAAGAACTTGGGAAAAGTTTGAAGAAACAATAAGAAAATTAAGAAGTAAAGGAATAGAAACTTTAGGAGGAATATTTATAGCTTGAATTAGGACATTATTATCTCTATTATCAAGGTCATATACCTTAGGTAGAGTGAAACCAACCATGTATTATAACATGGTAGCAATATTAGTACCAATGGATCTCAAGTATGTAGGAAATACAAAGCTTTCCGGGGGTCTCATGGGATGAGGCAATCTGTACCAAGTCTTTTGAAACATTTCATTAAAGTCATGCATTATATCATTGGGGGCTCTTTGAATCACATTGAGATAATTTATGAGTGAAGTGTGGTCATTCTTGTCTTCAAATATTGAATTTATCAACACTCCAAAGTCATCCCATGTTGTGATGCAACCACCAGGCAAAGTCCTAGAACAATCAAGTGATTTCCATCTAAGGTACATGGCAAGGAGTCTAATGAAAATATTGACCTTAGTAACATTGTGAAAACTACAAAAGTTTGATATGTCCCTAATGTCCTCACTAAGAGTGACATGCCCTTCACCATTGAATTTAGGAACACCCTTTTTAGCATTAGGAGGAATTTCATCATAAGCCTCAAGATGAATTGTATTTTTAGTGATAAAGGATAGAAAGGCATGTTTCCTATCCATTTTTTCTTCAAGTTCCTCCTCACTCTCTTGGTCTTCTTGGCTAGCAAAGTCCTCTTTCTCTTCAAATGTCAGAATAGGTTGAGGGTATTAAACTTCAATAGGAAGTTCAGGTTGAATAGGTGGATTAATGGGATTGAAAACTCTACTATAAGATGACCTAGTAATTATAATGAAGTATGAGAACTAATATATGACAAAACAATGGTCTAAAACTATATTTTACCTAGAATGGAGTCACCATATGCTGAGTAACACACCAATATATAGATGATGTTTTCAAAACTAACATTCACCTTGACAAGTTGTCTTTAGGACAATGTGTCCCGCTAACATGCCAAAACTATTGTCACCAATATTTCACCCTAAATGAGTTTGTTTAAGCCTACTCCAATAATTGGGAAACATTGGAATACTTCTAGGTGTGTGGGTTGCCTATAGTAGAGGTAGACCTCTAGATTTAAGGGCTAGCTCCTTGAATTGATCTTGAAGTGATTATCACCTATGCTAATTGATTGTTTTTAGGAAAAGGGGTAGAAATATGCATGAAATAAATAAAATTTAAGGAGTTATTACACCATGAATATTTTCACAATGTTATCATACTTCTTTCACTAAGAAACAAGACCTACAAACTAGCTTCAAAGTCTTAAGATGTTCTAACATTAGTATTTCAATATAAAGGTGATATTCATGAGACAACTCAAGGTAAGTGGACCAGAGATCAGATTACAAACTCTAAGGACACTTGCATACTTTAAAGGATATAAACACACTAGCTACACTCTATATGACCTATTAGAATTATAACTCCTTTCACGAGACATGAAAGGATAAGGAGAAGCAAGGATAAAATATTATCACTAAACCTCACCATACATCACTTTAAACACTTATCCAAAATGTTTATGAACTCAAATAAATATTTCATATATTATTAAAAGGAAAATTAAAACATAAAACTAGCAGGGATTTTCCATATATGTTGTGGAATTATGAAACAAGAGCCAAAATGGATAGTACTTATAGAATGTGAGAAAGGAGAGAGAAAAATGAAGTCTAAGAGTCATAAAAACACTTTTCAAGTGAATACAAAGAGTTATTTTTGAAGGATAATGGATTATGGAACATACCATGCAATCACTTTGTGGACAAATGTCTCTCCAAGCATGAACTCCTCAAATCTATCATAAGACTCTTCAACTAGCTCCTTGAAAATTGCCTTCATCATTTGGACTTCCTTGAACACTCCTTAGCAGACTAGGGATATATGAAATCATTTCACTATGAGGGAGGGGTTATAGATAGGATCCAAAATGAATTGGATGTGTCCCTAATCATCAATATTTTTTAATCCAAGTGTTCTGACTCTTTACAATCATAATCACCCTTCTTTCACTCACCTCTCACACTTGACACCAAGGTGGTCTTTAGTTTCTAAAACCAATCCATATAGAGGGTGATGTGACACTTTTAAAGAGTCCTCATGAATTTATATCCATCAAGTATACCTTAAAAGGCCTCCCAATTATATTTATCACCTTTTCACTTGGTTATCACTCTTTGTTCATTATGTCAGTTTGGACTAGCTAAAATGAAGGTACTTATAGAGGTAATTATGTGATTTTTTGAAGTAATATATGAACATGTGGAGTTATATTAAGTATAATTATATCTCCCAAAGTTATTCTCATCTTCTGAAACCCTTTTTAATTGTAAAGCATCAAAAATTATCAAGAAAATCCATTTTGCACCCTGTCCATATAAGTAGGGTAGAAGCCAATATTATGAGACAGAGCCTTGGGGAGTCCTATACAAGTTAAAATTTATTTAATACTCAAAATATCCATCTTGGATTCATTTATATCAACTTATTCTCCATCGGGTCATTATCAAGGGTTTTGGAGGGTTTTGAGTAGTTGAGACCCTTAAGGATTGTTTATAAAACTTTGATGTCCAATACTCAAACAAATTAAACAAAATCCTTTTTCAAGACCCTCTCCAACATATCCTATCTCCTTTATCTCCCATGATAAGCATCCATACTAGTGTGAGATTCCAAAGTTGCCTTCTCAACTCTCCTTTGCATTCTACATACCCTATCATGTTCTCAAGTCAAGAAATGACTCATTTATGGGTTTCTCTACAAATCAAAGGTTATCACACACCTCATAACTCTCCATGAAGGTTTTCCAATTATTTATATTATTCCTCTAGTGTTATAAGTGGCATTATACCACCTTGGGGGCTTTAGGCCTAGTCTAAGCTTAATAGGCTTAGTTTATGTTTTATTACTCACAGCCACCTCTAAGTGGTTATTCATGATTGTAAGGCCGTATTTAGGTTTATCCATGTTTGGATATATTCCCTATACCTTTCCATAGTATTTTAACACTCCATTCACCTTCCTCTCATCATTTTCATATACTAATTATAGACCTTACTACTTGGGAGTGCACTCTGCCTGAGATAGAATAAAGGGCACTTACCCTATTGCCTTAGTCAAAAAAAAGGTATGAGAGGATTAAATAAGTGATGGGGACATTATTTACTTAATTTTAGGTTTTTATCACATTAGTATCACTTTAAAATACCACAAGACCCAAGATAGACTTTTATAGAGCTTAATGACAGTGCAAGCTTAGTGTGTTGACTGTAGGTTGCATGTCTAAGCTAGTTATTTCCCTATTTATACATGATGAGAGTCTATTGAGATGGATAGTAATACTTTGGAGTCATTTAAAACATTTATATCATCAAAATATTTATCAAATTTTTCATTATACACCTTCTACTTTGATAGGCCTGATTGGCAGGCTAACTATGGCTATGTTTTGTATTTATTTACTCAGAAAGTGACATACCTATAGGTGAAACTTGCATATTAGACCTTGTGCACTACCTTAAAACCATATTTAATTATTTTATGCTCAATTATAACTCATTTTAACTTGTTTCATCATGCACAAAGACTTGTGATGAGACTAGACAATCATATGCTAGTACACTATCACCCTACAGTTGACTATAGGTGAATTCTCTAAGAGGAAAAGGGGTCCTTAAGATGTACTTAAACTCTTAAAACTTAATCTTCACAGTCTAGGATCCTTTTTAGATATTCTAACCAAATCCAAATGGTAAATATTCATGTTTACATGTTTCCATCCTCCAAGGTTTATGTCATGAGACTGTAGGTATTTAAAGTCAACTATAGGTGACCTTTTTTGGAAGCAAGGGTACACCTGTAGGTGATGGTATAGATTAAAACCTTATACTTCATCCATAATTGATGTTATTTAGACCATTGGTACCATTATAATTTACATAGGCTTATTTGACATGGAGGTATGTTCCTTCTTGCTTTAATGAGGACTATAAAGTCATTCAGAGTTAAAGCATTGTAGTGAACATTGAAAACCTGTAGTGTAAGAATGTATGAATTAGGAGCTCCCTCTACATCACTTATTAGAACCAAATTACCACTTTATTTGGTCAAGGCATCTCCCCTAAGATGGGGCTTCATGATGGAGGCATTTAAATTCATCCGGACTCTATGTTACACTATTATATGGCAGTACCAAAAGTTGACAAGGCTCTATTTTGGAGTTTTTAAGGTAATGGATCCTTGAGACAAAGTTATTAACTTAAACATGACTTGTCAAGTCTACCTACCTCTCTATGGATCCAATATTATTATTATGCAATCCTTCAACTCTTCAACCTCTATGAGGATCTAGAAACATGTCTACACTCTTCACTCCAAATACTTAGACCTCTATGGGATCTCGTAGGTGTGTGCACAATAACAGACAACGGTAGTGAGGATGAAATATGGATAGTATGTATAGTGTATGACATTATGATCCTTTTTATAACTCTCCAAAGTCTTCAAATTGACATTTTCAACCTTTAAATTATTTAAATAGGTTCAAATGTCTTATTCAATGTGTTTAATCTCCTATGAGGCACTTTTAGGTATCCATCAATGATGCAAGACTGTGTATATAGCTTGAACTAGTTATCACAGTCAGTCATATATCATTCAGAAAGTTTAGATTTATGGATCATGTTCTAATAACTTATTTAGTTTCTTGAAACTCTTCATGACACATCCATGTACATTTTCAAAACCTTCATACACCTCACTAAACTAACTATGTATGGCAATCATGTATAAAGATGACCATGTTGTTTGTTTGATTGCAACTTCATTGATGTGAAAACTATGAGACTAAGCTTGGAAGGAGAGGGGATAAAAAATACATGGAAGACATGAAATAAAAAATATAACCCTCATCTAAAACCACAAAAAGGACAAGAACCCTTAGCAATTGGTGAAACCTAACTGCAATTCCATATGTGTACTCAACCTATAAATTAAGAAGTTTTATCTCATAAAATAAGATAAAAACTTAAAAAAAAGGATGGAAAACATGAAATAAGGACATCCATATATATTTAAAACAATTTCATCCATTGGTTTGTATGGACTAGCTTAGACAAGGAAAAAACCTATAGGGTATGGGGATTAGCATGTAAAATAAAGCATTCATCTTCTAAAATATGGTTCATAAATCATAGGAAATAAATAATTTAAATATTATCATTAATTTTAATTATAATAAGTTTTATATCATCCCTTAGAGTCATTTGACTTGAAACCACTCTTGTTGTCTGTACCATGAAGAAACATGTTGACTAGTTTTACATGTCTAGTAGAGAGATGGAGAAGTGAAATGGTTTTGGTCAATTTTTTATGATTATAAATAATATAAAACATTTAAATTGATTAATTTAATATTAATATTCATTATAAAATCTTGACACATGTTCCACACTCCTTTAGAGGCCATACAATTACCAAAACCTCCTCTTTTCAACTATTTTCTTGATTTCAAGTAGGAACCTACAATTTTTTTAGTTAGTACTAACATGAGTTATATAATATGACATATTTTAAATTTAAATATATTTTTTAACACTTTTATACCAATTAAATATGTACAAATCCCATTAATTACTTAAAAAGTGACCTTATGTGACATAAAATGATTTAAGACTAGATTTAACTATGACCAACATATATAGCACATAAAATGACATTTATGTGACCATGAAACACCATATTACATCCTATAAGACCCATATATAAAGTTTTTTACTATATGGGGTTAACCTATTTTGACTTGTGGTCAAAATAGTCAATAGTATCCCAATTGTGCTTGAGCCAAATAAAGACATGCAGAGGTTGTGCATTGACTACCAAGCTTTAAATAAGATCAAAATGATGAAATAATATCATATTCCAAGTATTGAGGCATTTTTTACCAAATTTTAGTTCCAAATACTTCAGTAAAATCAATCTTAAATCTTTGTATCATCATATTCTTATTAATCCTACAAATGTATGGAATATAGTCTTCAATTCCAAAGAAGGTTTATTCAAATGGTTAGTCATGACCTTCAATTTGACCAATTCACCAACCAAATTCATGTGTATGATTAATTATATTCTAAAGTGATTCACTATGTCATTTTTTATAGTCTACTTTTATGACATCATGATCTTCAACAAAACATGCTATGAACATCTGTGACCTATTTAGAAAGTTATTGACACTTTACAAAAACACAAATATGCAAACATGGAGAAATGTTTTATTTCAATGTCGTAGATATAATATCTAGGATACATAGTATATGTATAATTACAAGTGACCCTAACCAAGATTGAAGTCATCTAGGAATGGCCACAACTAAATAATATCACATTCCTTTGTAGCTTCTTTGGATTGGAAATTTCTACATGAGATTTGTAATCAGTTTCTCTCATGTGGATTGGCCTTTAAACCAAGTTATCCAAGTTAGTGATAAATTAAATTTTATTTGGAATGCCACACAACAAAAATCATTCAAATAATTGAAAATAATACTTTATTTTACACCAGTACTTCCTTTACTAGACCTTCAAGGACCATTTGAGCTTGAGACGGATACCTCTAACTTCATAGAAAAATCATCACTCAACATGGTCACTTGGTTTCTTATCACAACAAAAATTTCATTTTACTAGTAATCAAATTCCCATTACATGATCATGAGCTTTATGCCATTGTTCAAGCTTAAAACTATTGGAAACATTATATCTATGGTAAGGATACTATGATCCACATAGGTCATAATTCACTTAATTTATTGTATACATAGAACAAGATGTAGAAATAACGGTATTGAAAATGGTCTTTTTATCTTAATAAATTTCATTTGAACATCAAAAATAAAAAAGGGAAGTGTCAATCCAGTCACAAATTTTCTAAGCCATGTGCTAGTTTAAGATATCCTTTCTATACTTGATGCAAGTGAGCATGAAGTCAACGAATGGTCAAAATGTATCCATCTAACATGGATTTTACAAATATCTATAATAATTTTCATTTTGGTAATTTAGTTATATATATATATACTTGTAATATGGGCTTCTATACCATCTAGGGAACTTGTGTGTTCTACATGAGGCAAAGAGACAAAAATAATATGAGAAGGTCATTTCAGCAAGGTTACAAGACATTTTGGAGTTGAAAAGACTCTTACAGTGTTATAGAGTTATTATTATATCCATATCTTAAGTATTATGTATCCAAATACACCAAATTTTATACTACATATGCAATTTTAAATCTAGTTAAAAAGAATCAAGGTTTGTACACAACTTTTTTAGTTCCATCTAGATCATGAGAATTTGTTTCCATGGATTTTATCTCAAGCTACCCTAATACTAAGCATGGTAATTATTGTGTTTATGTAATAGTTGATAGATTATCAAATATGGAAATTCTCATACCCTTTATGAAAGTAATTTCAACTCTAGAAACAACTTGATTGTACTTTAAACATGTTTGGATCTACTTTGGAATCCCAAAAACTATATTTTTAGATAGAGATACTAGGTTTTTGTGCCATTTCTAAAAATCACTTTGGTTTATGTTAGACACAAATCTAGAAAAATCCACCACCTTTCATCCACTAATTCATGGAGAGATGGAAGTGATAAATAGTATGATAGTGCACCTTATGTGAATGTATAATTCTAAGAAATAATGTACTTAGGATGAAATATTTATTTTTATTGAACAAAGCTAAAAAAAAGCTATGCATAACTATACTGCACATAACCCTTTTTAGGTTTGTTTGGGTTTCTAACTATTGTCACCCATCGACATTTTTTATCTTATTATACCATTAATGGTAGCAATTCCAACTCAAAATATAGTTGAAAAAGTAATTCAATTCATTGATCACATTAATCATATTCAAAAATAAATGGAAACCATTTTACAACAAGAAAATGTTAAATACAAGTAGCACCAAGACAAGCATCAAACACTGAACACCTTCCATATTGATGATCAATTCTAGGTGCACCTATAAAAGAAAATACTGACAATACCTTATTGAAAGCTTCTTCCACTTTAGTACAGGCCATACACCATCACCAATAAAGTAGGAGATAAATATTTTGAGCTTAATCTTCCATCTTAGCTTGGGTTGCATCTAATCTTTAATGTATAACTCTTATGCCATTACTTTCCACCCATGTTAGATACTTTAAATATTTTAGAGATTTTTCAACAAACATATATCAATCTAGATTTTGGTATTCTAATGGAATCAAATCAAGTCATTGATGCTAGGTTCAAATTGACACATCAACAAGATATTCCTCTCTTCTAGATCATCAAAGCAGGAAAAGTGCCTTCTATATCCTTAGTAACAACCATATAATCTCCCTTAATCACTACCCAATTAATACCACATTGAACTAGTAGATCCAGTCTCAACACTAAGGCTTGTGTTTTTGCTTCATTATTAGTCCCATCAAAAAATTTCATTGAATCATATATAATTAACAATACATAACAATCGTGTATAATGTATCTTACCCTTTAGGCACCTAAATTTCCCCTTGTAGCCCCATCAAAGTTTAATTTGAACATCCATAGAGGGGGAGGCAACCACTCTAGTTTTCTATCATGTCTCATTACCTTTGAACACATGATTAAACCATTAATGAAGGTACCTTAGATCAACACCAAGAGGAGATCATTTATTTCTCCCAATCAAAAAGATGACCTTTATATCTCTTGGCATGTGTAGACCCAAATTCAAGCATAGCTAATTCTAATTTTTTAATCACCCCTTGAATGGACTGGTCCACTCTTTAAAAATCCATTGGTTATGTTCTTTCCATAGGGTCCATATTATAATTATTAGGCATGTCTGATATAAGCATGAGAATGTTTCTCTTACATCCCCTATTAGCCAAGAAGAGAGTGCTTGTTGCAAGGACTCCAATCTAGCCCAGCACTAGTTCACCATATTATATAACCAATTCTAAGCATCAATAATGAAGGAATATCAAAATATAATATGGTTCCCATCTT
Source organism: Torreya grandis (assembly GCA_037957365.1). Classification (NCBI taxonomy): domain Eukaryota; kingdom Viridiplantae; phylum Streptophyta; class Pinopsida; order Cupressales; family Taxaceae; genus Torreya; species Torreya grandis. Next base: position 6,070,650 of record JARHVA010000239.1, on the reverse strand, counting down.
CTTATTCTTATAGGCACATGGTGCACTTGGGTGGCTCAACAATACCTATATTTTTCTAGTCAATCATATGTCAATATCTTCCTTTATGTGGTAATCTTGGCAAAAGTCTTTAGCTTTGGGAAGACTTGCCTTACTCTAACATATAGATTTGGCCCAACCAAATGAAGGATCTAAATGCTCTGCCATTTTATGCCCAAAGTTAACCAAATACACATTTATTTGGGCCCCAATACATTGGATCATATCTTCTTTATTATTTATAAATAATTTTTACTCTACTAGCATGTATGTCAACACCTACTTTTGACTATTTGAGATTGGCACTACCTCCAAATCTCTCCATTTCCAACCATCCAAACTTGCCAATGGTCATGGCTCCATATAATCCCTCACCTTGCTTCCCCACAAGTTATCCAACACCTTTTTAGCCCCATATAATTCATGTATTTCCTAAAAGGGCTTGTGGCCATTCCACAAATCACCCAAAAAATTAGTCAAAAGCCCATTGTTCACCACCCAAGATATATTATCCTTAATTATTGGCTAACACTTGAGAATTAAGTTCTAAAGATGGAATCCCTTAAGTGTATTTTCAATATTCAAGATGATAATTGGAGAGAACTCCCAAAAATATTTGTACTAAGATAACATATTCCAAACATATTGGGTCTTTTTACCATGCCCCAAACTAATTTAGTGCCCAATGCCAGATTTTGAATACCTAATATTTTGATTCTATCACCTTCCCCTAATCTTTAGTAGACACACCTTGTCCCTTTTGATTAGGATATGATTTTCTTCTTATCCTACGTACCTTTCCACCATAAATTCTTTGTAAAATGGTTAAATTCCTTCAACATTATAGTTGTGGGTTGTAAAACTGATAGGTTGTAAATTAGCAATGTATTAAGCATGAACTTAATAAGAGTAATCCAATTGAAAAAGGAGAGTCACTTACCTTTCCACTCTAAAAATATTTCCTAGAAAGCTCTAATTAGGTTATCCCAAAGAGAGACTCTACCAACTCCCATAAAAAGGGGGACAACTAAATATTTAGTAGACAACTTACTAGTTTTGAAATTTAGAATATTTATAACAATCCAGTGTACCTACCTAGAAGTGTTGATTAAGTAAACTTATAAATTAAATTTTGATCCTCTAACCTGATGCTTCTCTTAGTCCACTAATATTTTTTTAAATCATGAACTTTTCCTTCTGATGGTATACCAAATAATGTCATTTCATCAATGAACTATTAGTGTGTAATGCTATTTATCCCTTTTGTAACCCTAATTCTTCTAATTAGGCCATTTATCACCACACCTAAAATTTCCCTTCCCAATGCCTTAGCCATTAGGATAAAGAGGAAACGGGAAAGAGGGTAGCCTTTATTGAGGCCCTAAGAGGCCTCTAAGAGTTTTTTCAGATCCCCATTGACTTGAATCAAAAACTTGGGGCTAAAAATGCAACTAAAAATTTACTTGCATCAATCCCTTCCAAAGCCAAATCTTTCCAAGGTTTTGATCAAGAACTACCAATAAACCTGATCATAGGATCTGATAATGTCTAGCTTGAGGACTCTTTCTTATTTCATGCTAATTAAGAGTGAATAATTTTTTGAGTGATCACAACACCATCATGGATGTTTCTACCTAGGATAAATCCCCCCTACTCACCATAATTTAGATCCTCTAGAAGGCCCTTGAGTCTAAAAGAGATGGCCTTTGAGATGATCTTGTAAATAGTGTTAGAAATAAAATTAAGTCTATAATCACCAAAGGAAGCCTATGTCTCACCCTTTGGGATTAGAGTGATAAAATTATAGTTAATTTATGAATAAATATTATACTTTTTCATAGATTCCTCAACCATTTCCATTACCTCATCCCTCACAATATCATAAAAGTGTTGAAAAAATGCTATGAGGAACCCATCTAGGCCTAGATATTTTTCCTTACCCATAGAAAAAAATAAAATTCTTACTTACTATTTATATAAAGGTTTCATTAACCTTTTTTTTTTATGCTTCATCACAACTCTAGTATTGTGGCTAAATCTTCTAGACTACGCCTCTAAATCAATCACTTCTATGTTGACCAACAACTCCAAAAAATAAGTTATAGCTTCCTCCCTAATTTATGAATTTATTTCCAACACACGTCCATCCCTCACCTTAATGGATTGGATATGATTGGCATTATATCTTGCTCATGTAAAGTTGTGAAAAAACTCAATATTACCATTTCCCTCCCTGAACCATTGCTCTCTCGACTTTTTCTTACAATAGACCTCCTCCTGAATTTGTGAATCTTCCAATTCCACTATATATTTATTTTTCATGCACATATAAACCTACATCCATGCCATTTTTTAGGACAATATTATAAATGGATACAAGTTTTGCCTCCACCTTAGAATTTCCTTGAAAATGTTTTTGAAGGTGTCTTAGTTCCACTCTCTAAGGCACATCTTGAAAAATTAAAGTTTTTTACTCAAAATAAAAATATTCATTCCTATACCCACTAGGGTGTCGATCCACTATTTATTACCTAGATTGGGTAATGAAGGTTCCTTTAGCCATATCATTTCAAATTTGAAAGCAAATTTGGGTGGAGTCCCATCTTCAACAATTTTTAGATCAATTATATCATGGTCTGGGCTTAACACCAACAAAATATTACTCTCAATCACCCAATCCACATCCAAGTAATTTAAGGAGACTAGAAAATGATCAAACTTTTATGTAATTTTTCTAAACCTAAGAATTTATTTTTCTATGAAAATAGACCACCTTTAGGGATAGTGTCAATCAACCCCATAGTAGCCACAAAATTATAAAAGTCTTTCTACAAATGGGTCACCCTCCTCAACCAATGTTTCTTTTCCATGCTAGAAAAAATGGTTTTAAAATCACCCCTTAAAAGGAACCATTGATAGGACATATTTATTTCCTCCCAAACCCAAGATTTCTTAGCAATAGAGTTCGATCCATAAATAGTAAATAAAAAGAAAAAAATATTAGAGGTAAAGACTATGACCTTGTACACCTGCTAGTTGGTACCTAAGTTGAGATATTCCACCAATGCCCTAGAGGGATCCCATATCATTTCTATCCCCCCTAAAGCCCTTATTAAATCCATAAACTAGCACCTCCATCTATTCCAACTTATGCTCATCAATCCCTCAACTTCCTCCTTGCTAAGTTTAGTCTCTAAAAAAATAAAAATATTGAAAACATGGGTCTACAATGTCCACCTCATAAGGCACATTTTCTTAGGGGAATTTAATCCCCAAGCATTTGATGAAAATATTTTCATTTTTGGGAAGAGGGGAATTCCACCCCCAACTTTCCAATGATGATGAATTGCTTGATTGATTTTTACTTACCCATTAAGACTTATGCCTCAGTAAGTTCCTTATTTGTTTTCCTACCTCTCATATTTGGACCACCACAATTTGGTTAAGATAGATTACAATACTTATGTGCTAGAGTTAGGACCTCCACCAATTTTAGCTCCTCATCACCATCATCCTCTAGCTAAATGAGACAAATATATATCCCCTACCCTTCCTAATCCTTCATCCTTTGAGTAGGACTTTTCCTTCTAATCTTCAACCACACTCTCATTGACTATAACGAAGGATATTTTATGAGTCTCCTTTGAGATGATATTGTACTCCTTAAACATAATATTTTGTGTTAGTTTTTCTCCCCCCTCTAGTCTTTTCTTAAGGTTTTTGGTTGTTTCAATGTTAATATTTAATCCTTACTATGAGATGCCCATTTCTAGGTTTAAGGGGGCTAAACCATGATTATGTATCAAGAAGGAATCAATTTGTAGATTCACCTTAACTTTATAGACTAATTATTTTGGATGTCCTCCCACCCCCTTTAGACACTTGATAGATATGACCTAGATTCTTACACTTATAACATCTAAAAGGGACCTTCTCCACATCAATATTTTGTTGACAAACCCCATCCCTAATTTTGATGTAGATGGTTTTTGGTATGTCTTCCTCCAGGCCCAAAAAAATAATACATGTGCATAGGAAGCCAACACCCCTTTAATGGTCAAAATTTATATCTTAATGTAATATCTAACCAAAGACCCAATCTATCTCAAGCAGTTCTCACTCTAGTACTCCATGGGGATCCCATACATCAATATCCAAATGGAAAACTTATCTTTATTTTACACCAATAGGTTAAAATTAGGGCACCAATTTTGTTGGCAGATCCCTACTCCATCCATAAGCCACAATATCCATATTAATATATCTTCCTTGCAGATTGACGGTCAAGTCACAATAAAATATCCTTTAAGAAAAAAATGGATGTTGGAACCCTGACCCTAGTTTTAGTGCACCTAGTTTTACACTACTTTGATGGTCATCCATTTCCCTGTAAACTTCCCAATCAAGCCTCTACACTTCAGACATTGAATGGTTTCTTGGAATGCCCCATTCTTAAAAAATGTCATTATTAAAATAGCCACCCCTTCCTTGCCTCGAACTAGAAAACCATTTATTAGGACTAGAGGGATATCCCTACCAACCTCCTTTATAGTAGGTTGAAAACTTGAGCCTATATCCACATTGCACTCCACAAGGACCTCAATAAGACCCCCCTAAAACCTAACACTAAAGGGGGGGCTCCTGAATCATCCCATTCTCTTTCCACTCAATCATTTCCATTTTCACCTCTTTGGGTTTCTTGAATATCCAACCAAAACTCTCTTTTCTATAATTTGTTACCACCACTCTGCTTGCCTGAGCCTTTGCCCTGATAATTCCTCCTTTTTTTTGTTTTTGATCCCATCCTCTCACCATCTCATAATTTTATAGTTTTTTATATATCACTTTAATATTATTTTTCAAAGTGAATTTGGATTCTATTTTTAAAATAAGAATAGCCATGCAAGATATAAATGAAGTATCAGTGTTATATATAGCTTATCATGCAAACTATACATGGAATTCAACACTACTTACCATTCATAGTTCATGTACATTGTTAATGTAAATAAATGTATATTTAAAAGAAGATGAAGGAGAAAATTAAGTCTTTTAATAGATTTTGAATGGCATGCCATTATTTTAGGATTTGACCTTTTTATTTTTATTATAGTTTTCTACAGTTAACTCATTTCAAGCTAATTCATATGGTGAGTTTTTCCCTATGACTAGATAAAAATTTTCAACAAAAAATGGACAGTGGAGATTGTGGAATTGATCCCCATCTCATTGTTAAATTTTTGGAAGTATTGATTTTTAGAATCAAAACTTATAGTTTATAACCCCAAAAGTTGTTTTATTATATCTGTATTTTTTCTATCAAGCTTTGAACAAATTTGAACAATATTTTGTCCCTTTTTGTGTTAAAATCAATCTATTATATGTCAATTTTTATTGGTTTAATATGATGCAATTTAATTTATCAACTTATCAATTTGCTTCATTAATTTATTTGTTTTATATGTTTTCATTGGATAAGTAGAGTTATCCTTATGAAGTTCTCTATTTTTATTTGTATCCATGTTTTTCCATATTCCACTCCCTATCACCCCCTCTTCCCTTGTCCCTTTACCCCAAAATTTATGCAAAATAAGTAAAATCAAACTTTGGTTCCCAACAAACTAAGGTTTCCATATATAAATCTCAAACTTGATCTAAAAATTAAAAAATCAATAAAAATCCTTAATTTCAAAGGTGAGGTAAAGGTGTTATTTAATTATTTTTTATAAGAAATTAAACCCTCTTGTTATAGACAAATAAAGTGTGAAGATCGTAGATCTTCATATATTCCCTGAATCATAACTTGTACTCACATGATAATTCATGGGATAACATCTAAAGTAGCATCATTTATAGGGATGGCTATTTTCATATTCAAGCAATAAATAATTAGTCATACTACACTTGAGATATCTCAAAAAGGAAAAAATATTCATCATCAAAATAATATTTAATGGAGTGTTACATCTTCTTCCTGATACCCTCATTCTAATCTAGTGACTAGGAAAAATAAATATAAGATACATCTCCTCTTACTTTGATTAATGCTAACGTTAATTAAGTCAAAGATGAGTCAGAATAGGAATTTTTAGAACATGGAGAAGGATATATTAATGTTTTTCAATTTAATGCACTTAGGGGTAATGATAATTTAGTAATGTTAACTAATCAATAGCACTCACAAATTATGAGTCTTGTGATTCCAAATACACAATCGCAATATTATAGGTGAATGCACTAGGACAGAGAAATTTTAATTCAATTTATTACAATAATGCTACATAAGAAATATGATTTCAAACATAGGAACAATCCAACTAAGGTAAAGATGATATATGGTAATAAATGGCACCAATTTATAATTGATCAAAAGTGAGCCACCCAACCAATAGAGAATAAAAGTAAGCTTGAAGAACCAATCCATAAAAATACTTATACTAAAAAAAAACCCACCTAGAGGTTGGACTGAAATAAAGAGTCTAATACAAATGTTACCCCTACAAATCAATATTCCCAAACTCAACAACAACCTTAAAAATCATATAACCCTCCCCAAGAGGATTTCCAAATATTATGTGGTCTTCTTAGTGAATAAAATAATGTCAAAATTCCCATCCATTTATTTGAATTAATTAACAATACATCTTATAAATATGATATTCAACAATTCCTCAGAGTAAAAAAAACTATAGGTTGAAAATAAAAAACCCAATCACTCGATTTGCACATTCTAGTATACCTTCCATCAAACTAAATTCTAAAGAATAATAAATTATGCAAAAATATTAAGTAAATCTCCATGAATAATTCCCTCATTTATTCCTAGGATTTCATATCAAGTATCCCATCCTTTGTAATTTTTTATTATATTTTAGTGCCTCACATTCTCTAATGCCAATGGTAGTATTGGAAAAAAATGACATGACATAAAAAGACAAGTGTAAACACTTAAAATCAGACATTATGTGTTGATTTCAACCTTCTTTGGTACTAAATCCCTAATGATCCCTAACCATCCCTATATTTTTCAAACCTAATTCATCATCACTATTCCTCATCACTATTCACTATTTACTATTCACCATTCACTATTCATTGTTCACTATTAACTGTTCATTATCCATTAGTTAATTAATCTAAGTTAATTAACTAATATTTCTCTAATCAAAAATTTCATGGATTATGGAATCCCATAATTTCTATGAATACCAAAAAAAAATTATGCTCACACTCCAAATTTTAAAGATGACTTAGGTTCCACCTATCCCCCATCATTATAATTTTATAATATTATCTTATTCATATTTATAATTTTATAATCCACCTCCAATTCCATTGTCCTCCATGATATAACTTTATCCAATTTAATAATCCACTCAATCCCACTTACCAATTGTATATTATATCTTCTTCCCATATGAATTTTATATTCATTTGTGAGTCTTGCATGTTCTCCACTCCAATTTTTAATTCAAGATTCTCATTTTGAATTAAAATTTATTTTTTATGATGACCAATTCTTATCCCTTGATCCTCATCTCAATATGGATTGTTCGAAACCATTTTAAAAGTCTATAAATTTGAGGTTCTTCCTCCAATTGAGACAATCTTCTTCATTTAGACTTACTATGTAGAAATTATAAGGAAGCTTCACATTTTTCACCCAAGTAAATATAAACCATCCAAAGATCATTTTCATACCAGAATGTTGTCCAATTTTTCTTACACTGGAGAAGATTCAACAACCACATTTAGAGAACAAATCCACTTTGAATCGCAATGGAGAAGGCTCACCGTACTTCAAGTTTGTAAGTGTATATTTTAGTTTCTTTTCATTTGTATCTCTATCCTTAGGTTCATTGAGTCTAGCTTAGATTTTATTTTAGTTTGATTTCTTAGTTTTAGTTGCATTCTAGATTTATCTTCACACATTTTGGCACGCCCGTTGGGACCTTTCCAATTTTTTATTTTATTTTTTAATTTTGAAGGTTTAGTTTACTTATTTTTTATTTTATGTAGATTTAATTTGGATATAATTTATTTTCTCTTTTTATTTTATTTTATTTTTTATTTTTATTTTTTTCGATTCAAATTTAATTTTTTTTAAATCATGAATGTAAAAATGGTCATAATATTTTTTAGGAATCCATATTTTTTTACAAGGTTGTTCCTATTTACATTTAAAATATAATGTCAATATTTCATAATAAATAGATCATATTTTAGGAGATATCATCAAAATAGTGTTATTTTTCAAATTTTGATTTTTTTTCTAACTTTTAATTGTGTATATATTTATTTTTGTGTTTTATATTATTTTTTGCTTACTTTTTTATAGGTGGTCTTAATTTTCAGCAAAACTCAAAACTTCTAACAGTTTTTTCGTAGGCTACCAGTTAAAAAAATATGTAAAGAAATTAAACAAAAAAAAAAAAAAACATTTTTATTGCTAACATTTTTATTTTTGTTTGAGTTTTCTAAAAATCTCCTTCAAAGTTCAGTTTCTCATTTTCCTTAGTAATTAGTTAACATTTAATTTTTTGGAGTTAATTAATTTTTCCACTTTTATTATTTATTTATCTTACTTGTGTTACATATTGATGCAGAGGTCATTAATAAGTTGTCTTCATTGGATAGAAAATAAGAAACACACTCACCAACTCTTACTTCTACCACCTAGCTCTAATCCTTTCTCTTGGTTTCAAAACCTATCTTGGGTTTCCTTATTGACTCTATGTAGTCTCTTGTCATCCATATCATTCTTAAAAAAAAAATATTAGATCACTATCCATTCTCCAAAACCTCTCATCACTCTTCTCTTATCCTTTGCAACTTCTTCTCTTCAAACACACAATCCTAGTAATCTTTTTTTAAGGCTTTTCCCTTTGTATGGATTGGTAAAATTAAGTTTTGAACAAGTATTCACCTTTTCTAATACCCTCTATCCTAATATTCAATTCATCAAAGTTTCTTTAGATCATGCCATTGTTTAACCACTTTTTCAGCCTCTTTGAGGTCTTGAATTAGGCCTTTTAGGTATGTTTAGCTCTTACACACAGTCAATTCTATCCATACACAGGGGTACTTTCAAGAAATTAAAAATACAAAATATATTTACTCACCTCACACCACATATAATCACAAAGTTTCATGAGTTTTGGATGTTTGGAATGTTTTTTAAGTTGAGTTTTGTTCTTAAACCCTAATGCAGGGTTTTGACAAACTCTGTAGACCTGAGAAGGGTTAAATTACTCTTTTATACATTTTAAGGATTCTCAAACTACTATGTTGATTTTTAGAGACCTATATGACCTCCACACATCTTTAAAAATGATTTGAATCCCATTTTTCAGCCACAAGTTGGTTTTTCTTAGTTTTGGGTCGATTATTCACACAGACACAGATCTATAGTAATCTAACAAGGAGTTATTTATTCTATTTCATTCCAAAATGTATTCCGCATAAATATTAGGGTTGAATAACATTTGAACTATGTTAACACATATTACTTAATCAACACTTATTGTGTATAGAAACTCCATTCAAAATTCCTAATAAAATCTTGTTTGACTGTGTATATATAAACAGTTGGCTACAAGCCTAGTTACTTATTCATAGAAACCTTATGTGTTATAACACTTTAAGATACATTGGTAACCTTTAAAATATTGAAATTTTACTTACCTTTATCCACATTTTTGTCTCAAATCCATTAAAAAGTTATCTGTTAACCATTTTTTCCCAACAGGGAAAAAAATTGGTCCCCTTCTTCCCCTACTGTTCAAGGCCAATTCATTTTTAGATTTTGCACAAGTCTAAGAATTTCTATGGACTCTGCAAGTGAAATCCTTAGTAGATTAAGAATCAATTCAAAAAGTGTTGGGGTTTACAAGGGTCTTTTGGGCCTTCGTCTAAAGAAAATTCACAAGGAAGGTTGGCATCTTCGAACCATTTAACCATCGCTTAATTTCAAGCTTTGGTTCAATCAGTAGTTCAACCAATTTTGGTTCAAGCCTTAGTTCATCACTTCAATTTCAAGCCTCGGTTCAATCTTCAAGTTCTTCAGCTTTGGTTCAATCAACTCAGTTCAATGTAAAGTTCAATCGGCAAAGTTCAATAGACTGGTTCAATAGATTGGTTCAATGGTTTAGTTTAATCAGCAGTTCAACCAATTTTGGTTCAAGCCTTGGCTCATCGTTTCAAGTTCATACCTTAATTTTTAAGCCTTGGTTCAATCTTTAAGTTCATCACTTGGTTTAGCAAAGAGTTCAGTGATCTTGGCTCAGCAGTCGCTTGAACTGATGAGCCATTGAATTGTTGAATTGGTTCAATGAGTTGGTTCAACGCCTTAGCACTTTGGCTTAACACTTCAAAAAGTTCATCGATAGGTTCAAAAAAATGGTTCATCACTTATATTTAGTCTATCAATCCTTTGGAAAGTTCATCAGCGTGCAACATTGAACTATTGAACCGGTTTAATCGCTTAGTTCAATCACTTGGTTCAACGCCTCTAGTTCAATGTGTAGGATCAACGGCAGAAGTGAACAAGGAAATTTCAAAGGCTTGGGTTCAATGGGCTTGGTGCGTAGCCTTGAACCATTAAACTGGTTCAATTGAATGATTCAATGGATTGGTTTAAGTGAACAGTTCAATGGGTTGGTTCAAACGAATGGTTCAATAAGGAGATCCAGCGAACAGTTTAGAGGGGCTTGGCACGCAGCCTTGAACCAAATTTTGGTTCAACCAATTGGTTCAATGGCTTGGTTCAACCGTTTTGGTTTAAACAACAAATGATTCAACTTCCTTTGGTCTAATTAGCTCGGCACGCAGCATTGAACTGTTGAACCGGTTCAACACTTTGGTTCAACGTGATTGGTTCAAAGGGGCAGTTCAACGAGGTGCCCCCCAAAGCCAAAGGGTAGGAGCCCTTGCAGAGGGTAGTCCAGGTTCAATAGGCCCTTGTAGAGGGCAAAGGCACTTCCAAGAGGCCATAAAGGAGGAAACCTCATATAATTTTGAGGGGCTACCTGAAATACTAAAGCAAAGACTAAAGCGCAAAAAATTGGAGGTGGCCAATTCCCGCAGACATTTTATCTGTGGGAAAATTTTGAAACAATGTAGAGACTTGCCAAAGAGCCAAAGGACCCTGAAGGGTAGGTGCCCTTGCGGGGGACTCTTGACCAAAATAAAGGGGCACTTTCTAAAGGCCGAAGGGTCACCTTCCCTTCGGGAAGGTGCTAAGCAAGAAAACCTAAAAGAAATAGCCAAGGATGGTGACGTCCCAGAAGCCATCAACTTTAAGAGGGTGAACTAGCTGTTGGTTTTCAAGCGATGATGGGTGTGTGAATGTCAAATTTAAGCTAGTAAAAAAGCCATTGGTTTTTAAATACCCAAGCACCAACCATGAAAGGAGCCCAAGGAATCCAGCAACCCACCTAGAGAAAGCCCTGAGGGCCGAAGGAGCCAGGAAGAGACAAGGCAGGGAGAAGACAAAAGTGCCAAGAGCATGGAGCAGGCAGATAGTCCAAGTGGCAAAGGGAGGCACCAATTCAAGAAGTTACTCTAGTAGGTGAAATAGTGTCTATGAATTAACCATTAGAAGGCACAAACGGCCAACCATGTGACCCATTTTCTTCATTTCACATTTATGAGCAGAAAAATCATGTAGGTGCATTCAAGGAGCAATCTCAGTTAATGGGGAAATGGTATAGCCTGTGTCAAAAATGCCTAAAGTCAGAGCCAGGGCTAACACAACATTTATGTTTAAGCAGCCTACTCTTCCCAATGCTCATAAGGCACATGGGTCACTTGTAAAAAGGGCACCAAAAGGCCTCTTTTCTTCTTCTATAGATTGGAGACTTGTCATTTGAGAATGGATCATCCACATTTGTAAGGCGTAGCCCTGGCAAATTTTCACCTGAATCAATAAATGCATTTTTTACCTCTATCCTAGTTAGATATCTCTATGTATGTCTGAGTGTTATTTTGTGTTTAGTCATTGCTTCTTGATGCTTCCACAGGTTTAACACCAACATACCTGGTGTCTATAAGGTGACATTTCTATAGCTAACAAGGAGAGCTATATTTGGAAGTGTAGAAATAGAAGAAATTACTATATAGTGTGCCTTTCATAGCACCTTTGGTGAATCTCTATTTTCTATATTTTCCATTAAAGCCTCCCTATCAAGCTTCTTACAGCCTGGTCCTTCTATCAATTTGAAGTGTATGTATGTGTTTTTCTGATTTTAAGTGTGAGTGTGAGAAGGTTGGATCATTTTGGTGCATCACCTCCTTTAGAGTAGTTTATTTTCCTGCAATCTTTCTCCCTTTCATCCCCCCATTATATATATATATATATATATATATATATATATATATATATATATATATATATATATATATATATATATATATATGTTAGCACTTACTGGAACAAATATGATGCATCAAAGGGAGCTAGCCATTACCTAGAGACTCTCCCCTCTAGCTTCACCAGTCCCATAGGCAAGAGGGGAGTTTCCATTGTTGCGTGTGGAAGGTAGGAGCTCAACCTCCTTGCCTCAGGTGTAATCCACTACATCAACAATTTTTGGCACGCCCGGTGGGACATAGTCTTACACTCAGTAAGGTTTTAGGATTGATGCTGGTCATGTTATAGCAAATCAAATATTTATAGCATCTAGTGACTCCACTGGTAAGAACTTCATTTCCTAATCAAAGACCAGTCTAACTTCCTATGCCTAAAGTCACCACATGATCCGCTAATAAGGGTGTCCCTTTTGAATTCATTGAATTACCTCTCAACTCAGCAAAGTGACTGAGGTTCAAAGGGACTCATCCTTATTTAGTGAGTCATCTTCCTAGTCTGGCTATAGGTGCTTCCTTCATAGGAAAAGTACCCCATTTGAATCCCCTTATAGCTACGACATTACCCTTTGTGACCTTTCGTGGTCAGAGTCCCTTGAACCTCTAGCATTATGACCCAATTCCAGGAGCAGTCCTCAAAAGTGTGCCTCCCTTTAATGGAGAGGGGCCCATTGTAGCTATTGAACACATTAGAAATATTGCTAACCTCTGCAATATTCACAATGTCACGGAGGAAAATATCACAATCAGATTGTTGGCATTGTCTCTCAAGGGCAAAGCTCTTGACTGGTATGGGACTTTGCCTATAAATTCAATCCATTCTTGGAATGAATTAGGTACTCAATTGATGGACCATTTTGGAGAAAAGAGTGACCACCTCTCACTTGTTGAGTAGCTGACGACCATGAAGAGAGCCCCACATGAATATATGCAAGATTTTAACACGTGGTTTCAGAAGACATGGGATAGAATCCCCATTCTGGTAAGACCGACTACTAGTTATGCTTTCTTATATTATTTAAGAGCATTAAATAGTGATATTGCTATTGTGATACAATCCATGGGAGGGCATGTCCTGCTTGCTACCTATGACATAGCCATAGCAGCTATAAATTGCTTAGTACAGGCTGGGAAAATAGCCCCTAGACCCCATATGCCACTTTTCCCAAAAATGTTACCTCCAATTTAGGCCATTGCTCCCACATTAGCTCCTCTACCTAGCATAGAGAAATTAGCTACTACTCCATCTAATGAGCTTCATGAAGTTAAGAGTCTATTGTAGAGTATGTCTAATGAACTTGTGGCTCTTAAGAGGTAGCAAGCTCAGAGCCACATACCAAACCAAGGATACTAGCAGTATGGTCAAGATCCAAGACCCCCTTTCCAAAATTACAACCAAGGACAAGGTCAGCTTACTCAAACTAGACCTTTCCAAGGCTACAAACTAGGCCCCCTTCATCATCTAAGGCTATGGTGCCCATTCAAAACAATCTGGTGCAGGAACAACCAAGTTGTTCAACCATAGGATATGGTTAGGAACAAGCCATTTATGCAAATGAGATGATGGGTTATTACCCAAATGTGCAAGATAATTAGGTAGCCACTCATTCCCAGGTCTTTGAGGCTCCAATATAACCTAGCACAAGCAACAGTCAGAGTCAACCTGACTCTACTCTTATGAACCACCTGGAAGGTGAGTTCTGTGCAATCAATTATGTGGATGTTGTAAATAATCAGGCTAACTATGTTGCAGCCAACATAAGATCCAAAGGGAGAGATACAGAAGAAACTCAAGCAGCTGTTCAAACATCCACACCATCTCTTCCACCACAGGTGAACCAGAAATTCCAAAATTTTAGGCCACCAGTCATACATTTAGCTCCCTGGCCTACACCTCAGAAGGCTGCAAGTGACCCCAAAGAAAATATGGAAGGGATAAATCTTCAAATCAACATGGTAGACTAGGTGAAGAAGCTGCACATAAATATTTCCTTATGGGATCCATTATCGATATTGGGTGTGTCAGATGAATGAGACATTAGAGGCTTTCCCTTTGATCTAGGAGGGAATCAAAAATACCTAGTTAGATGTATATAGTAGGTTGCTTTCAGTTTTCTTTCCCTATTTTCCCTAAGTGTTGTTTGCACAAGTAGTTTTATTAGCTTTGTGTGTGTTTATCTTTCCCTTTTGAGGTGAATCTGCATGATTGGTTCTAGATTTATCAGAGCTATTGTTGGTCATTAAGTTATAATCTGACCCCGTGCCCAATGGATTTTTAAGGCACCTAGCCTCTAAGCATAGCAGGCATGCTTCCCCTAGGAGTCACCAATTTTTTGACCATTTTTTCCCAATAGGGAAAAAATTGGTCCCCTTCTTCCCCTGTTGTTCGAGGCCAATTCATTTTTTGATTTTGCACAAGTCCAAGAATTTCTGCAGACTCTGCAGGTCCATTTCTACAGACTCTGCAGGTGAAATCCTTGGCAGATGAAGAATCAATTCAGAAAATGCTGGGGTTTACAAGGGTCTTTTGGGCCTTCATCTAAAGAAAATTCACAAGGAAGGTTGGCATATTTGAACCATTTAACCATTTCTTAATTTTAAGCTTTGGTTTAATCAGTAGTTCAACCAATTTTGGTTCAAGCCTTAGTTCATCACTTCAAGTCCATCACTTCAATTTCAAGCCTTGGTTCAATTTTCAAGTTCTTAAACTTTGGTTTAATCAGCTAAGTTCAATGCAGATTTCAATTGACAAAGTTCAATAGACTGGTTCAATGGTCTGGTTCAATAGACTTGTTTAGTGGTTTAGTTTAATCGACAGTTCAACCAATCTTGGTTTAAGCCTTGGCTCATCATTTCAAGTTCATCGCTTCATTTTTAAGCCTTGGTTCAATATTTAAGTTCATCACTCAATTTAGCAAAGAGTTCAATGATCTTGGCTTAGTAGTCACTTGAACCGATGAGCTGTTGAATCGTTGAACCGGTTTAACGAGTTGGTTCAATGCGTTGGTTCAATGCTTTGGCACTTCAGCTTAACACTTCAGCAAGTTCATTGATAGGTTCAAATGAATGGTTCATCACTTGTTTTTAGTATATCAGTCCTTTGGTGAGTTCATTAGTGTGCAGCATTGAACCATTGAACTGGTTCAATCACTCAGTTCAATCGCTTGGTTCAACACCTCTAGTTCAATGTGCAGGATCAACGGCAGAAGTGAACAAGGAAAGTTCAAAGGCTTGGGTTCAATGGGCTCAGTGCGTAGCCTTGAACCATTGAACTAATTCAAGCAAATGGTTTAATGGATTGGTTCAAGTGAATAGTTCAATGGATTAGTTCAAGCGAACGGTTTAACAAGGAGATCTAGTGAATAGTTCAAAGGGGCTTGGTGCACAGCCTTGAACCAAATTTTGGTTTAACCAGTTGGTTCAATGGCTTGGTTCAACCATTTCAATTTAAGCAGCAAATGGTTCAAATACCTTTGGTCCAATCAGCTCGATGCACAGCATTGAAACATTAAACCATTTCAATGCTTTAGTTCAATGTGATTGGTTCAAAGGGTCAGTTCAACGAGGTGCCCCCCAAAGTCGAAGGGTAGGAGCCCTTGCAGAGGGTAGTCTAGGTTCAATAGGCCCTTATGGAGGGAAAAGGCACTTCAAAGAGGCCATAAAGGAGGAAATCCCATAGAATTTGGAGGGGCTACCTGAAAGACTAAAGCGAAGACTAAAGTGCAAAAATTTGGAGGCAGCCAATTCTCACAGACTTTTTGTTTGCAAGAAAAGTCCAAAATAATATAGAGACCTGCCAAAGAGCCAAAGGACCCTGAAGGGTAGGTACCCTTGCAAGGGACTCTTGACCAAAATAAAGGGGCACTTTCCAAAGGCTGAAGGGTCACCTTCCCTTTGGGAAGGTGCTAAGCAGGAAAACCTGAAAGAAATAGCCAAGGACGGTGACGTCCCAGAAGCCGTCAACTTTAAGAGGGTAAACTAGCCATTGGTTTTCAAGTGATGACGGGTGTGTGAATGTCAAATTTAAGCTAGTGAAAAATTTGTTGGTTTTTAAATACCCAAGTGCCATCCATGAAAGGAGCCCAAGGAATGCAGTGACCCACCTAGAGATAGCCCCAAGGGCCGAAGGAGCCAGAAAGAGACAAGGCAGGGAGAAGACAAAAGTGCCAAGAGCATGGAGCAAGCAAATAGTCCAAGTGGAAAAGGGAGGTGCCAATTTAAGAAGTTACTCCAGCAGGTGAAATAGTGTCTACGAATTGACCATTAGAAGGCATAAACGGCCAACCATGTGACCCGTTTTCTTCATTTCACATTTATGAGTAGACAAATCACGTAGGTGCATTCAAGGAGCAATCTTGGTTAATGGAAAGATGGTGCGGCCTGTGTCAAAAATGCCTAAATTCAGAGCCAGGGCTGACACAACATTTATGTTTAAGTGGCCTACACTTCCCAATGCTTGTAAGGCACATTGGTCACTTGTAAAAAGGGTGCCAAAAGGCCTCCTTTCTTCTTCTATATATTGGAGACTTGTCATTTGAGAATGGATCTTCCACATTTGTAAGGAGTAGCCTTGGAAAATTTTCACTTGAATCAATAAATGCATTTTTTACCTCTATCCTAGTTAGACATCTCTATGTATGTCTAAGTGTTAGTTTGTGTTTAGTCATTGCTTCTTGATGCTTCCACAGGTTCAACACCAACATACCTAGTGTCTATAAGGTGCCATTTCTACAGATGAAAATGAGAGCTGTATTTGGAAGTGTAGAAATAGAAGAAATTACTATACAGTGTGCCTTTCATAGCACCTTTGGTGAATCTCTATTTTTTATATTTTCCATTAAAGCCTCCCTGCCAAGCTTCTTACAGCCTGGTCCTTCTGTCAGTTTGAAGTGTATATATGTATTTGTCTAATTTTAAGTGTGAGTGTGAGAAGGTCAGATCATTTTGGTGCATCACCTCCTTTAGAGTTGTTTGTTTTCCTACAATCTTTCCCCCTCTTCATCCCCCCATTATATATATATATATATATATATATATATATATATATATATATATATATATATATATATATATATATATGTTAACACTTACTGGAACAAATATGATGGATCAAAGGGAGCTAGCCCTTACCTAGAGACTCTCCCCTCCAGCTTCGCCAGTCCCACAGGTGAGAGGGGAGTTTCCATTGTTGTGTGTGGAAGGAAGGAGCTCAACCTCCTTGCCCCGAGTGCAATCCACTACGTCAACATTATCCTTCTCACAAGCATTCATTCTTAGTCTTTCTCTTCACATTACCCAGGCAGTATAGGGTCTGTAACTTTGGAATTTTTTAAATAAAATTGAAAATAACATAATGAAAACTTAAAAAACCATAATAAAAATATTATCAAAACATAAATATCTTCTAAACTTGCTTAAATTACACTTTCCATCTTTGATCATTCTTGCTCAATCCACTTTCATTTCACATGTTTATGAATTACAAGGTTTGAAATCAATTTAGTATTCAAAAAAGAAACATATCTATATATGTTATTTGGGTTTATTTACTTTACACTTATAAACCACCCCCATCTTTTCCAATTTACAAAATCATTCACAATATCCTTTATAGTATGTAACCATCTTAACTAACTTGTTAACTCCCTCTTGTATGTTGAGGAGAGTCTAACCTCCTAATAGATAACACACTTATCAAAAGGACTAACTTATGAGTTAGGTATGTATTATACCATCCTAAACTCCTTTCTAAAGTATAACCACACAACTTACAATGTTAAAACCTTCATTATACATGAATGATTCCTTTAAAGCTTGACAAAAAGTTTGAAAATTCAAATCATGGGTTTTGGTGGGAAAATGCCAATGCAACTCTAATTCAAATTAACCAAGGTCCTAAAAACTAGTAATAACTCATAAATACCTCATATTACCAAGATTACTTAAAAAATACCCAAACATGTAAAATAAATCAATATTTACAAAGGGTAGTGATGCTCTTACATCATACTACTGAGGAGCAAATTGAAATTTTTCAATGAAAGTTATAACTTATATGAAATTCTTGTTCTTCATACCATCTTTTTCTTCAAAGGCATCTCCTCCTAGATCCCAAGGTATATTTTATACATGTAAGCCTTCTTGATGCTTACTTAACTTTATGATATATCTTCCTTTATTTATCTCTCTCTTTATTTCTCCTTTGAGGTCATCTTCTTGCATATTGATCTCTCACTTGATCATATTCAACACCTAATTATTCTTCTATAACCAACCTGCACATGGAACACACAAGTCAATGAAAACAACCTCCTACTTATCTTCTTGGAAACCATACTCTTTCTCATGATTGCTTGTTCTCTCTATGTTTGGATCTATTGCTTGTGGGAATACTATTGTTTGTTTCATCTTTTCTCTTAGAATACCTTCAACCTCTTCTACCTCTTTATCCATGACTTGTTGTTGTTTATTTTTAACCTGATCATTAACTTATCTTTCTTTCACAAATTCTCTCAACATTCCTAATTTCTCAACAAAGAGGTCTAGATACTCATTATTTTTTATGAAATAAATGTGATAGGATAAACTTGCTAATAAGCTTTTCACATGTTCATCTAAGAATAAGTCACCTTATTGATCTGACTATAACAACTCCTTTATTGCTTTCAAATCTTCAAAATGCCATTAAAATAATGTAATCTCTTCCTCCAATATCTTGTCAACTTGTACTACATTATATCCTTCTAATAACTTACTTTCCAATGTCACATTATTATCCTTCTTGTTCCAACTAACTTCTTTGGGTATGTACTCCTTCTCTCTTTCCAATTCTCTTTTCTTTACTTCCATCCTCTTGTGGAATTCCTAATTCATCAATCCCTTCATCTTTCCTTTTCAATATTTTCTCTTCACACTCTCTATAATGTATCTCTTGACCTTACTCTTATTGACAAGCCTTCTCACTTTCCCTCTTAACCTTCACTTGGTCTCTCTCACTTGACTCTCTCTCTTAGAGTCTCTTTCTTTCTCAAGCTCTCTTATTAAGCTTCTCTCTTAAATCTCTCACTAGATCTTCTCACTCTTAAAGCCTCTTTAGATTAAGGGCTTTGACACACCTCTCTTCTCTTTCTTTTTCTCAATTATTTCTGCCTCTCACTCACATATGCCTACAGCCACATTAGCAATCTCATCACAATTTTAATGTAACCTTCTAAGCAATCATTCAACCTTACTCAAGAGAATATTTATATAAATGAAACTAATAATTTAAAAACAATAAAAATACCTTATCCACTGAATGTTCTTAATCTGATACCAAATGATTCATAGGTCATTAATAAGTTGTTCTCATTGGATAGAAAATAAGAAACACACTCATCAACTCTTACCTATGCCACCTAGCTTTGATCCTTGCTCTTGGTTTCAAAAAATGTCTTGGGTTTCCTTCTTGAATCTATGAATTATCTTGTCATCCATATCATGCTTAAACAAGCCTTATTATATCACTATCCATTCTTCAAAACCCATCATAACTCTTCTCTTACCTTTGTAACTTCTCTTCAAACACACAGTCTTAGTAGCCTTTTTTTAAGGCTTTTCCCTTTGTATGAATTAGTAAAATTGAGTTTTGAAAACCTAGTCACATTTTCCAATACCCTCTATCCTCCTCTTCAATTCCTCAAAGTTTATTGGGCTCATTCCATCATTTGGCTACTTTTTCAACCTCTTTAAGGTCTTGGATTAGCCCTTTTAGGTATGTTTAGCTCCTACACACACAGTCATTTTTATCCATACACAAGGGTACTTTCAAGAAACGAAAACTAAAAAATATATTTACTCACCTCACACCACATCTAATCACCAATTTTTGTGAGTTTTGGAAGGTTAGAACATTTGTAATGTTGAGTTTTGTTCCTAAACCCTAATGCAGGGTTTTGATAGAGTTTGTAGACCTGAGAAGGGTCAAATTACTCTTTTAGACATTTTAAGGATTCTCAAACTACTATGTTGATTTATTGAGACATTTATTACCTCCACACATATTTAAAAATCATTTTAATTCCATTTTTTAACCTTTGTAGGTTAGTTTCTCTTAGTTTTGGGTTGATTGTTCACATAGACATAGGTCTGTAGTAATCTAAGAAGGAGTTATTTATTATATTTCATTCAAAAAGGTATTCCACACAAATATTAGTGTTTAAAAACCTTGGAACCATGTTAACACATATTAATCAATTAAAACTTACTGTGTAGGTCACCTCCATTCAACATTCCTAACAAGATCTTGTTTGACTGTGCATACATAAATAATTGGTTATAGGCCTGGTTACTTATTCATGGAAACATCATGTGTTATAACACTTTAAGATATATTTATAACATTTAAAATATTTAATATTTTCTTACCTTTATCTACATTTATGTTTCAACTCCATTAACAAGTTATCCTTCTCACAAGGATTTATTCTCAGTCTTTCTCTTCATATTACCCAGGTAGTACAGGGTCTGCAACTTTGAAAAATTTTAAAGAACCTTTAAACTAATATAATGAACACTTAAAACAACATAATAAAACAATTATAAAAACACAAATATCTTCTAAACTTTTTTAAATTAAACTTTCCATCTTTTATCATTCTTGCTAGGTCCACTTTCATTGCACATGTATATGAATTACAGGGTCTGAAATCAATTTAGTATTCAAAAAATAAATTATCTATTTATGTTCTTGGGGTTTATTTCCTTTTCAATTATAAACCACCTCCATATCTACCTATTTACAAAATCATTCACAATCTCCTTTATAGTATGTAACCATCCTAACTAACTTTATAACTCCCTCTTGTATGTTGAGGAGAGTCTAACTTCCTAACCACTAACACACTTGTCAAAAGGACCAACTTATGAGTTAGGTATGTGTTAGATCATCTTAAACTCATATCTAAAGTCTAACCACACAACTTATAATGTTGTAACCCTCATTATACATGAATTATTCCTTCAAAGCTCGATAAAAAGTTTGAAAATTCAAATCATGGGTTTTGTCAAGAAAATGCTAATACAACTCTAATTCAAATCTACCAAAGACCTAGAAACTAATACTGATTCTTAATACCTCCTATGACCAACATGAATTAAAAAATACTAAAACATGTAAAATAGATCAATATTTACAAAGGGTAGTGATGCTCCTGCATCACGTATGATCTTTTCTCATCATCATATTGGCGATGATACTTAAGAATCAAAAATGACACTTGTAAGTTGTGTTACTCAAGACAATAGTCATATGTATACTCTTCTCTTGACATCAAATTGGTGGTGACACCTGAGAATCAGAATTGAGAATTATTATTTTTATCTTTTTATTTTCTTATGGGCTTTATTAATCATGGATTTCATCACCATATTGTAGGCCAAACCTCATGTATCGGTGGAGTATACAAATTAAGTTAGAGATGTCATTTTTAGTTAATTTGTTGTATGTTTTAAGCATATCATGAAGTGAGGGGATTCTACACTCCAATAACCAGGCCATAGTAGGATGACTCAAAGTTTTATTTTATTGACATCAACATACTAAAATCCCTACGAATGTGTTGGACATGTTTGGATTAAACCCAATTGTGTGAATCCTCTTAATCAAATTCTTCCATGTATTTGGGCCTCATCATACCAAAAGGTATTTAGATGAATCCCCTAACTAAACTTGTGTATACCTTAAGCCTAGATAAGCTATTTCATATATTTAATCTATAGTGCATCGATTAATGGTTAGCACCACGAAGTTACTTCCCTCTTAGCCTTGAAATAGAGCCTAGTGGGTCATAGGAATGGTAGGATCCTCTATGGTTAGTGCCTCAAAATATTAGGTTGTAACTAATACAATGGATAAGCAAGTGATACTTGAATCCTATGGGTTACTTAAGTCCCTATTTCTTATATTTTTCACCTTTTTTATGATTGCATGAGTGTTTAACATAAATATTGTTTGTTTATTTCCTTATTTTCTACCACATGTTTAAAATTATTGAGTGTAAACAAAATTACTTTTTAGTCTATTATCCACAAAGTTTTAAAATCAAAACATCTAAAACAAAACTCAAAATAATTTAGTTGTCAATCAAGTTTTTGGTCACTTTGGTCCTTTAGTATTTTGGTGTCAATTTTTTTATTTTGTCAAGTCTTTCCCCTAAATATGTCACCCATTACAAATAACATGGCTATTATCAAAAATATTATGGCAAGGGTAGATCCTTTTGGAAACAACCCTTTCCAATTTGGTATCCAAGGCCATCAAACTCATCATGTATAACTATATGAAATCAATGACCATGAATAAGAATAAGGGAGAACATACTAATATTATGGTAGCCCCAAATAAATTTTACCCCCCCAATTCATTTATCTAATACATCATAACCAATAAATATCAAGTTTTGCTTCAAGATTTAAGCTTATAGGTTAAATTTATACGTAACTTTGATATCCAAAACTTGTAGTATTTGATTGAAAATAAAGAGTCTTTATCATCTAGTTATGAATAATCCATTTCATAAATCTCTTTAGAGGGTAGTAATTCTCTTTTAGATTCCTCCAATCATAAACCCCAAGTCTTTTAAAGTAAGTGAAAACTCATTCTTCATAAGGAATCCTCTCAAGTGAGCCATGGGTTATCTATAGAAACCCATGCTCAACACATTAGCCAAGAGATTTATAATATCAAATCCCATAGATTAAATAATATTTTAGTTAACCACCTCTAACCCTGATCCCAATTTAAGTGTGAATACCAATTCACCCTCATTCATCCATCAATCTAATCAAAACTTGCATCTTAATTCAAGTTTATCCAATATTAATTTTCCTAATCTAAACTTGAATGTTCATTTAAATATCCCAATAGGAAATTAATCCAACTTGATATTGAATATCCATTCAATTTTAACTGTCACAAATCTAATTAATCTTAACATGACTGATCATTCAAGTTTACCCATCACAAATACTTTCAATCTAAATTTGAATGTGCATTCGAGTCTACCCATCTCAAATCCAACCAATCCAAACTTGAATTTTCATTTAAGTTTACCAATCTACAATCAATCCAATATAATCTTGAATATCCATTCAATCTCAAAAAGTAATCCAAATCCAAATCTTCATATCTCAATAATCAATAACACCATCGATCCAAATTTGAACATGAATATCCATTTTATCTCACCAATCAACTAATCCATATCAAATCTAAACTTGAATATTAATTCAAGTTTACCCATCAATCCAAATCTCAATGTTAGTTTAGGAAATGTAAAAAATAAATTCTCCAATTCACATGATTTTTTAGGACTTACATCATCCAATTCAACTCAAACATCACTTAACACCAATCTGTTCAATAATAATCCAAATACCAACCAACCATTTAACACTAACACCCATTCTAATCCAATCATTGGTTCACATCCATTTTATATCCAATCATTGGTTCACATCCATTTTATAACCAAAAGTTAAACCAATCTAACCAAACCAACTTTGACTTTAACACCAACTCTCAACCAACTAACCTTAACTTTAACACAAATCCAAAACAGGACAACCCAACTTTTAACTTAAATGGAAATATTAATCTAATGACTTCTAGTTCTAACACCAACCCTAATCTAACAAACCTTAATTTTAGCACACTTAAACCAATAAAAATTAAATTTTAACTTTAACAACAATCTCAATCCCATGAAATCTATATTTAACATTAATCCAAACACAACAAACCTTAACTTTTGCATGAACCTAAATAATCCAAAAAACTTTGCACATCCTCAACATGTTAACTTTTCCAACTTGTCTCCTAATCACTTCAATAAGAATCCACCACTTCACCAAATTTCAAAAACATACACCAACCCAAACCCATTCATAGGCCAAAACCTATTTACTTCTTTAAGCCAAGTGAATCAATTACCACCAAAATTCATCCAAGAGTTTAAAAACATGAAAAATAAAGTTCAAGGATTACAATATGGCACCTTTTCTTCGTAAAAATAGTATAAGTTCAAATAATTTTTTTCTTACCCATACGATTTAAGTATCTTGTAAATATTTTCATTGATGTCAAAGGTTTAACATTATTGGCGATAAAGGCCCCATAGCATTTAATGTCTAAATGTGTTTTTAATGTTCATATTTCAGCTAAAGTGTGTTAATATTTATTAAATATTAACAAATATATTTTTGGTTGCATAAAGTCAAAAGAGGGCCCATGAAGAAGTCAAAGAGTCATGAGATAAATACAAAAGAGGGAAAGGATGCATTTTCCCATGAAGGGTCACCTTGAGGAATTCAAAGAGTCACCAAGTGAAGACAAAACAGGGAAGTGCACATTTTTCCATGAAGAATCACCTTAAGGAATTTGAAGAGTCACCAAATAAAGACAAAGGGGGAATGATGAATTTTCTCATGAAGGGTCACCATGTGACTTTTCAAATGAAATAATTATAAGGGTCATACAAGTTTGGCACCATTTTCCATGTGGATTGAAGGGTCACAAAGGGTGAATTCCAAAGGTCATTTAGAAAGCTATAAAAGGAGGCTTGGGAAGTGATTTGTAATATGCAAGAGTGTGCATGGTTTGTAATTATTTTATATAAGAAAAGAGGAGAGAATAAAAAGAGATATTGTAGAGTTATATCATTTGTTCAGAAAGCAACATTGAGAGATAGTTGTGTTTTACATAAAAGGGGTTGGTGCTCACAAATAGTTGTTGTGTTGGTGTTTGACAAAGGGATTGGTGCTCCTACAAGTTGGTACTTGTGAAATTTGTAATTTTAATTGGTTCTCATTCATATACTTGAGATTATTCTTTGTGGTTTTTCTCACATTGGGTTTTCATGTAAATCTCTCTCTCTCTCTCTCTCTCTCTCTCTCTCTCTCTCTCTCTCTCTCTCTCTCTCTCTCTCTCTCTCTCTCTCTCTCTCTCTCTCTCTCTCTCTCTCTCTCACACACACACACACACATGTGGTGCATGTTATTATTTAAGTTTTATTGCATATATTGAATTTATGGTTAAGTAGAGTTTGATTAAGTAAAAATTTTATAACATGTATGATATACAGATTCACCTCCCCCCCTCTAAGTATATCCCATGCTAAAAATTGGTATTAGAGTATTTTTGAAAGAGTTTAATAACTTAAAGGTAGATCAGGAAAAGCATGATGGTTGGATCATATGAAGGTTTTTCTATAAATAATACACCTTTTTTTGATGGGACAAATTAGATTTTTGGAGCATAAGGATGAGGACTTACTTGATGGCCCTTGGATTTGATATTTGGTAAGTAGTGATAGATGAATATGAAGAGCCATAGATTCTTGTAACTACTCCCATGGGAAAAAAAGGAAAGTGAAATTAATGATAAAGATTTAAATGTTATTTTAAGTGGTTTATATGAATTAGAATTTGTTAAAGTTATGCAATGCAAATCTTCTCATGAGACATGGGTAAAGCTTGAGAATATTTACAAAGGTGATGGAAAGGTTTAGCAAGCTAAGATCCAAAATTTTAGAAGATATTTTGAAAGTTTAAAGATGGAAGAGGAAGAAAATATAGAAATTTATCTTTTGCAGGTTGATCAAATAGTTAATCAAATTCAAGGTCTCAGAGAAAAGTTAGAAGAGTCAGTGGTAGTACAAAAGGTTTTGATATCTCTACCATTGAGATATGATGTAAAGGTTTTTGAAATTGAGGAGATGAAGGATCTATCCAAGCTAAATATAGATGAATTACATGGTATTCTTACAGCATATGAGATGTAGATAAAATAAGAAAGAACCTTAAAGAGGGAAGCTACTTTCAAGACATCAAAGAAAGACAAGGCTAAGATTCAAGAATCAAGTGACATCTCTAGCAATGAGGAAGATGGAAATGGATCTCTATTCATCCGCAATCCTAAAAATGGCATAGGTAAATATCAAGGAAATTTACCATTTAAATGTTTAAATGTGGTAATATTAGGAATTTTGTAGCTAAGCACCTAGATAAGAACATTGGTGATACTGAATAAGGAAAGTCTACATACAAAAAGAACTTCAAAGGCAAATACAAGAAGGGATTCAAGAAAAAGAATTTATATTCTAAATATCCTAGCTCAGCCGAAGACAATGGAATCAGTGACTCAGATGAAGAAGAGATTATATTCATGACCATACATGAAAATGCCTCCACAAGCAAAATTATAGATGATCAAGAAGAAGAACATGATGAAGCTAAGGTGAATCTAGAAGGAGAACTCATTTGTGCCTTAGAAGAATTAAATTATCTTGAGAAGAAGAATCTAAGATTGAAGCTCTAGATCAAGAAAAATGAAAAGGAGTCAAAGAAAATAATTGAAGATCTACAAGCACACATTGAAAAAGCTGAAAAGACTGAAGAAGATCTAACAGCTCAATTACAAAAAGTAAGTGAAGAATGTGAAAAATATGTTATTGAAATTGCCTCTTTAAAAGAAGATATAAAGAAAAAAATAAATCAGTCAATGATAAAGTTTTCAATGATTCAAAATTTGAGAATAGAACTAACATGTTGAATAAGATATTAGAAAGTTAAAAATCAATATTAAATAAGACAGGAATCAAATTTAAAAAGAAAAAGAGCTATGTTGAAGCTCTTACAAAAGAGAAAATAAAAATGGAAGAAGTTAAGAATGCAGAGGATAACTCAAACAAAGAAGGCTGGAAGGAATAGAGATACAAAAGACAACTAGGTCAAAGATACATAAATCAAATAGTTTCTATTTTTATTATAATGGTTATGGTCATAAGACAATAGACTACTGTAAAAGAGCTAACAATTTCAAAAATAAGGAGAAGGAAACTCATGCAAAGTCAATCAAAAGCCATAACTTTTTTTCTCCTCGATCAAGCTTTGATGAAGAGGTCATAGTATGTTATAAGTAAAATAATTTTGGACACATAACCCAGAATTATAGAAGTGTGTTTGATTTAGTCAAGAAGGACCAAAGTTTCAAGGCTCTATTTATCAAGAAGAAAGTTTAGACAGGTTCATGGTAAAAGAAACAACCTGAAAAGTCTATGTTAGTCTAGATAGCTTTGCATGCAAGAAATGAATAAAAGCCATGGTTTATTGATATTGGATGTTCAAGGCACATGACAGGAGACAAAATCAATTTCATAACTCTAAAGAAGATCAATGGTGGCACAGTGAAATTTGGAGATAATACCACTGCCAAAATAACTAAAAAGGTACATTAAGTTTGGATAATGGTAGAACTAAGACAAAATGTTTCATATGTAGAAGGTCTTAAGCATAATATGTTGAGTGTAAGTAAAATGTGTGATTCGTGACACACATTAAAGTTTTATGCCAAAGATTATGAAATTAAGAGAAAATATTAAAATGTGTTGATTGTAGATGCTCAAAGGACAAGCAACAATTTATATATGTTATCAGATATCAAAAGTCAAAGATGTTGTTTGAGTCAGGTTGAGAAAAGTTGGCTATGACACAAGAGAATGGGACACATAAATTTTGACAATCTTGTCAACATCAGTAAGAAGTAATTAGTTAGATATCTTTCAAAGATTAAAAAACCCTCCAACACACTTTTTGAACCATGTCAGCATGGGAAATAGGTCAAAAAATGGTTTAAGATAAAAGAATACTCAACCACATAGATGTTAGCTTGTTCACACTAATCTATGTGGACCTACTAGAACTCAAAGGACTCAAGGTGAGAAATATTTCATGTTGCTTATTTATAATTTTACATGTATGACTTGAGTGATGTTTTTGAATAAAAAATCAGAAGCTTTCAACCACTTCAAAGCATTAAAGGCTTTCATTGAGAATGAAACTGGTTTGAATATTAAGTCCCTGAGATTAGATCAAGGAGGAGAATTCATGTTAGATAAGTTTATTGAGTATTGTGAAGACCATGGGACAAAGAGACATTATTCCATAGCCAGAACTCTACAAAAAAATGAAGTAGTTGATTAAAAAAATAGAATAGTTTAGGGGATGATGAGGATAATGCTAAATGAATCCAAGATACCAAATAAATAATGGAGAGAGGTAGTAGGCACAATAGTGTATATCTAGAATAGAATGTTTCTGAGAGTCAATAGTGACAAGACTTCCTATGAGCTATGGAAAGACAAACTAACTACTATTGTTTATTTCAAATTTTTTGGTAGCATATGCTTCTTAAAGAGAATCGATGAAAAATTGGGTAAGTTTGAATCTAAAATAGATAAAGGTATATTTTCTGGATATTATTTTAAAAGTAAAGCTTATAAATCTTATAACAAAATAACCAAGAAGATAGTTGAAAGTGCAAGTGTCAAGATAGATGAAAATGTAGCATAAAGAACCAGTTATCTGATAGACACTCCTAAAATCATTGAAGAAGAAGATTTTGAAGAATCAGATGAAGATGAGAAAAATGACAACAAGACCCCATCCAAATATGTCCAGAGAAATCATAATGAGAGTGACATCATCAGGATCATAAATGAAGGAGTTCACACTAAAAGAATGATGGTAAGTGAATATAAGTAAGTTAATTTTTTTTTGTTATCCAAAATTTAGCCTAGAACTTTTTTAGAAGCTAGACATGATGAGAATTGGGTTAAGGAAATGGATGAAGAATTAAATCAGATATAAAATAATGATACTTGGAAATTAGTGCCTAGACCAAAAGATCAAAATGTGATAAGAACCAAATGGGTATACAAAAATAAGTTTAATGAAGATGGTGAATTCACCAAGAATAAAGCAAGGTTAGTATGTAAAATATATGCTCAGATTGAGGGTATAGATTTTGAATAAACTTTTGCACCAATGGTAAGGCTAGAGGCTATTAGAATTTTTCTTGCATATGCAGTGTTTGATAATTTCAAAGTGTTTCAGATGGATGTCCAGTCTGCTTTCTTGAATAAAAATCTAGAAGAGTAAGTCTACATTGATTAGCCTGAGGGATTTTTTATCTCAAATGATAGTATCCATGTATGTAGATTAAAGAAAGCATTGTAAGGATTGAAATAAGCTCCCATAGCTTAGTTTTCAAGGCTTGATAAGTACTTACAATATCAAGGTTTCAAGAGAGGTTTTACTAACAGTGATATCTACATCAAAACATAAGGTGAGCATCAATTTATTGATGTGGTATATGTTGATGATATAATATTTGAAGGAAACATTGAAAAGATGATAAAAGAATTTTTTGATAATATGCCAAAATAATTTGAGATGTCTATGCTTGGATAATTATCATTTTTCTTAGATTTGTAAATATTTCAATCAGAAAAAGGAATTTTTATATCTCAAAGTATACCAAAGAAATGTTGAAAAAAATTGGTTTTGAGGATTGTGCACTAGTTGGCACACAAATGGGTATAGGGAAAAAGGTGAGTAAGGATAAAGATTCACCTATTATAGATCAATATTTGTATAGATCTCTGATTGGTAGTCTTTTATATTTGACAACATTGAGGCCAGACATTATGTATGCAATAGGCATGGTTGTGAGATATCAAGTAGCCCCAAAGGAAAGTCATGTTTAGTTAATGAAGAGAATATTTCGATATGTCAAAGGGACATTAGATTATGGATTATGGTATCCCATAGGTAGAGATTTCAATTTGGTTTATTATACAAATTTAGATGGGTAGGTTGTTTGGATGATAGAAAGAGTACAAGTGGAGGAGCCTTTTTTCTCAGTGATATCTTAGTATCTTGGCTAAGCAAAAAGTAGAACTTAGTATCACTTTCTACAACTAAAGCAAAATATATTGTAGTGGTGTTATGTTGTACTCAAGTACTTTAGATGAAACAAAATTTAGAACACATGAAGGTAAAATATGATGAGCCTATTTCTATTTTTTATGACAACTCAAGTGTTATTAATATTTTTAAGAATCCAATGATGCATTCAATAACAAAGCATATTCCTATTAGATATCACTTCTTGAGAGAGTAGGTTACAAATCAGTAGGTTAAGTTGGAATATATCAATATTATAGAATACATTATAGATATTTTCATAAAGGCACTACCAAAGGACACATTCAAGTATCTGCAAGAAAAGTTGGGAGTAATCTCTTTTACTTCCTACCATTGAGGATCAGTATCAGTTGAGGGGGAGCTAAGTGTTAGCTCTAAGATAGACATTTGCCATTGATGTCAAAGGGGGAGAAGTATAGAAATAGGTATAGGTATAGGAATAGGTATAGGATGCTACAATAAGGGGGAGTTACTGTATGTTTTTTGTTGGAAGTATGTGTAGGTTGGCATGTACAGTATAGGTTTTAGGATGTGGTAGTTTTAGTTTCAATTTGAGGTTACCATCAATGACAAAGGAAAATATTGTTGTAAATATTATTATTGATGTCAAAGGTATAAAATTATTTGTGACAAAGGCCCCATAGCATTTAATGTCTAAAGGTGTTTTAAATGTTCATATTTTAGCTAAAGTGTGTTAATATTTATTAAATATTAACGAATATATTTTTGGTTGCATAAAGTCAAAAGAGGGCCCATGAAGAAGTCAAAGAGTCATGAGATAAAGAAAAAAGAGGGAAAGGATGTATTTTCCCATGAAGGGTCACCTTGAGGAATTCAAGGAGTCACTAAGTGAAAAAAAAAAAGGAAGGACGGTTGCATTTTTCTATGAAGAATCACCTTGAAAATTTTGAAGAGTCACCAAATAAAGAAAAAAGGGGAAAGGACACATTTTCTCATGAAGGGTCACCATGTGAATTTTTAAATGAAATAATTTGAAGGGTCATATAAGTTTGGTGCCATTTTCCATGTGGATTGAAGGGTCACCAAGGGTGAATACCAAAGGTCATTTGGAAAGCTATAAAAGGAGGCTTGTGAAGCCATTTGTAATATGCAAGAGTGTGCATAGTTTGTAATTTTTTTATATAAGAAAAGAGGAGAGAATATAAAGATATATTGTAGAGTTATATTATTTATTGAGAAAGAAACATTGAGAGATAGTTTTGTTTTACATAAGAGGGGTTGGTGCTCTTGTGGGTTGGTGCTCACAAATAGTTGTTGTGTTGGTGTTTAATAAAGGGGTTGTTTAATTTGAGTTGGTACTCATTCATATACTTGAGATTGTTCTCCATGGTTTTCCCACATTGGGTTTCCAAGTAAAAATTTGGTCTCTCTCTCTCTCTCTCTCTCTCTCTCTCTCACACACACACACACACACACACACACACATGTGGTGCATGTTATTTTTTTAGTTTTATTGCATATCGTAAATGTATGGTTAAGTGGAGTTTGATTAAGTAAAATTTTTATAAAATATATGATATATTTATTCAACCCCCCTCTCAATATATCTCATGCTTAATAAAGTACCATGACAACAGATTTGCCTAAACATTTGAAACTTACCAAAGTAGAAAAATAAAAGGTAAGGGTGATCCTAGGGATCACCTTAAATACTTTTATCATGCATGTGCAGATGTTTTTTATAGAAATGATTACATGTTGAGACTCTTTCTATGAAGTCTTGAGGTTCAATCTTTTGAATGGTTTTCACACCTACCCAAAAGATCAATCTTCACCTTCAAGGACCTATTTGAGAATTTTATTTGCAATTTTTCATATAATTTCAAAAATTAATTGACCACACGTGACATTCACAACACTAAATAATATAATGGTGAAAAAATTTCCTCCTTATAAAGATCGTAGTCATTGTCAAGTCATTTCCCTTGGTCTTTTCTAAAAATCAAACTTGTAGATATATTTCTGAACAATCTTGACTTGCAATTAGGTCACCACTTGTGACTTATTTATCCAAGTATCTTTGATGAAATAATCATAAAGGGAGTTCAAATTGAATGCGCTTAATCTCAAAAGGTGTTATCAAAATATTTAAACCTAACACAAATTATTCCAAATAAAATACCAAACCTAGTTTTATCAAAAGAATAAGAAGTCATGAGTGATGGTGTAACTGATGTCAAACAAATTCAAAACCCACCTAAGCAAAAAACAACCAACAACCAATTCCAAACACAACCCACCAACAACCAATTTCAAACAGAACCAACAAACAATCAATTTCACACACAACCCATTAACAACATTATTATTTTTGGTGGTTAATTAAGATAACATAAGCCAAAACATAAATTTACCCTATTGGGAACAACTTATGAATTAGTATTTCAATAATTAGCCCAAGAAAACATGACAGTTTATCCAAACACCAAACATTTTGATGACAAAATTTGTAAACCTGATTGGTACAAATAAGATGAATATTATGAGTATTATAGGATAAAGGGACACTCTACCAATAGGTGTATGAACTTTAGACACTATGTTAAATATATTATAGATCATGGTGACATATCTATCAAAAACCAACCATCCATGCAATCCACTAACCAAAATATGGGGATATACAAAGACTCATTCCCCAAACATGAGTAAGGAAAAAGTAAAAAAAAAGTAAGATCAACCCAAAGCAAGTAATGTAAACCAAGCCAATCGCCATTTCAACTCCATAGTCAATTATTTTTATTACAAGCACAATCATGTTAATGTCATTAATTTACAATCCCAAAGTTATGTTGTTACCACAAAGCATGCAAAAATTACCATTCCTAGTGTATCATCAGCCAATGTTTAATGTAAGTACAACATTATCTACCATCTTGAGAAGATGCATGTTAACATTTCCATCCTAGAGTTTCTCAAAACCTCACTTGTATATAAGGATATCCTGTATAAATTCCTCCAATAGTATAGAGTCCCAAAATACATTAACCCCCTAAGATTTCAATCATTGGTTGGTAATTTATTAACTAATAATCATATTAGGTTTAACTATTGTGATATCTCTCCTATGGGATCTACCCATAATTTACCATTGTATATAAAAGTCATTATATCTAGACACAAGATAAAAAGGATGTTTATATACAATGGCACGACATTAAATTTATGTACATTATGATTGATAAAACATGTAAAATATTCTACAACAACATTAGAATCCAGCATCATTACAATAAAGGAATATGGTGATAAAGAGAGACAATCTATGGGTAACATTTATCTTTCATTGGTGGTGGGGATTGTCATTAAGGAGACATTAGTCTATGTACTTGATCTTGATTTACCTTGAAACTTATTTTTTGGATGGCCATGGATACATTCCATGAATGCCATACCTTCCATTTTGCACCAATGTTTAAATTCTCTCATGATGGCATAGAAATAACTATCCTGGATGATCCTCAACCCTTCCAATATTGAAAATATCTCCCACTTAATAAATATGACTTTATTCCCATTGAGGAATCACTTATGCTTGAAAACTACATCCATCCTGATATTTTATTTCAAATACTTCCCCTTGGTGGTTGGATAAACACATCAACTACCTCCACTTCTATGGAAATGTCATCTACCAATCAAGCTTCCAATCAACCATCCACTTATGAAGCTACACCATCTCCTACATCCCAATTTAAGATCATTGATATATGAATGGGTGAAAATTAAATTAAAGATTTTAATTACATAATTACAATTCATATGTCCCAAAATAATCATGGTAGGGCTCGCTATCGAAGGGATACTCAAAAAGTTTAGAAAATAAGCAAAATAAAATAGATATAAAATTATCTTATTTGTGATGAACAAATTAAAGATTCAAATTCTTCCTAGGTTTACTCCGATGAACTAGCTACTTGTTTTTTAATAATCAATACCCCATAGAAAAATCCATTATGTGTAAAATAATGAACTATAAAGATAAGAGCCTTAGACTTCATGAACTAGGACTAATCAAACCTATCATGATCAAAGCCAATGAATTCTTGCATGGCATTGGGTTTAATCCACTTAATATAAATACCATGATTTTATAAAGTGACTCTTCTAGTGAGTCAAAGGAAGACTCTTTAGATAGTGAAATATAATCCATCTACAGCCACTTCGAATACCTATCTTTAACTTACCTTTTCCATGAAAATGTCATTTTGACACTAGATATCATGTATCCACAATTAATCTAATGGGACCAACATGCAACACCTCTACTTGATCCTTTTCAAAATAATGAGGTAATTTATAAATTCTTGAGTACATGGGACCATGTCCCCATAAGGGATCATAATAAAGGATTTTCCATTCAATTAGATAAATCTACATATTTTAGGGAACAACAATCAAACAACCAAATCAATTAAAATCAACATCAAATGAAGAATACCTAGAGGAGGAAATCAACCTTCCTACACCACCCCCAAAGTATTGAGAAGAGTTAACTCTCTTAGTTGAGGACACTATTACCATCAACATCGGAGCCAAAAAAAATCAAAAATATTCAAGTTTATCACTTCCCTCACTCAAGAAGAATAAGAAATACTTACTTTTTTACTTAGATAATTATTTGATGTGTTTACATGGTCTTATACAGACATGCCTAGGCTTGATCCTACATTTGTGGTTCATCACCTTGTACTTCATCCAAATACAAAACCCATTAAGAAAAAACTAAGGAAAATACACCCCAAGATTTCTCTATTAGTAAAGGAAGAGATAAAGAAGTAATTAGAGGTTGGTTTCATTCACCCTATTGTTGACTATTCAAATTGGAAATCCAACATATAGTAGTTTTAAAGAATCTAGAAGGAATAAAAGTTTATAAAAACCTCTATGATATCAGTAAAGTATTTTCCAAGAATGACTTTCCATTTCCCAACATCGACATGATTGTATACTCTACCACAGGTCACGAAATGTTGTCTTTAATAAATAAATTTTTGGGTTATAACCAAATCAAAATAGCTCCAAAAGACCAACATAAAATAACATTTACAACACCTTGGAGTACTTTTTGCTATCAAGTAATGCCCTTTGGTCAAAAAAATACATGAGCCACATATCAAATAATAATGACTATCATTTTTCATGGTATGTTTCATGACATCATAGAGGATTATGTTGATGATATACTTGCCAAATCTAGATCTAGAATAGATCATCCCATAGTACTTTGTTGAATCTCTGAAAGAATGAGATAATTTAATCTTTTTATAAACCCAAAGAAATGTGTCTTCAGATTGACATCTATAAATTTATTGGGATTCATTATTTCATATTTTGGCATA
This sequence comes from Torreya grandis, assembly GCA_037957365.1. NCBI lineage: Eukaryota > Viridiplantae > Streptophyta > Pinopsida > Cupressales > Taxaceae > Torreya > Torreya grandis. The sequence goes on along the minus strand of JARHVA010000239.1, from coordinate 6,035,098 downwards.
TAAGTTGATCCTTCTAAAATATCATCTATCATGGATATGCCACCACTAAAAATCTCAAACAACTTCATAGTTTTCAAGGGAAAAGTTCATATCTTAAATTTAAAAATATGTCATCCATTCACATTCATGTTGAAGAAATAAACGCCTTTCACTTGGAATGATAATTGTAATAAAGTATCTGAACATCTCAAACAATATATTTCCAATCCACCAATTTTAATGCCACCTATTGCCAACAAGTCTTTCCTTTTGTATATATTAGCTAAACAAAATGTATTGGGGGCATTATTGGCACAAAATGATGATAGTGGATCAGAATTGGTAGTATTACCTTAGTATAAATTTAGTTGTTTTTGCTTCACAAAAACTTATACATTACATGATCAATAATCAAACCAAAATCATTGAAAAAATTGACCCTCTCAAGTATCTCTTATCCAAAATAGTTTTAACAAAGAGTATGGCTAAGTAGATCATGTTTTTGATTGAATTTGATCTTGACTATGTGAACCAAAAAATAATTAAGGGATAAGTTTTAGCAGATACACTAGTAGAGCTACCTATTGAAGATCATACACCTCTTGTTATAGAATTCCCAGCTGAAGCAATAATGTCCATTGAAGAAATTCCAATTTGGTAGTTATATTTTGGTGGTTATTTCAAAAATCATGGTCTAAGGGTAGGTATTCTACTAGTCACACCTAATGTGGATTATATTTTAGAAAATTTCAAAATCAAGTTTCATTATACCAACAACATTGTAGATTACAAAATCCTCATAGATGGTCTCAAACTTGCCATACAATAGGGTATCCAACATCTTCTTATCTTTGGTGATTCCAATCTCATCATTAATTAAGTCACTGATGAATTTCAATCTCATGATGATATGTTAATCCCATACAAGAGGATGGTGGATAGTCTAAAGTTATGTTTTAAATTTATCTAATTTCAAAAAGTGCCACAGATCAATAACCAAATGGCAAATGCCATGGCAACCATTATTTTATTTCTTCATCTTAAAACAAAAAACAATAAATTCTTCATAGAGTAATTGATAATACCAATGTATGATACTCTGTATTCTGAGATGGTTTGAGAGGTGGTTGGTCCCACTTCCCCCTGGCACAACAACATTTTTAAATACCTCCATAATACCTTCCATATAAATTATCCTATAATCAACATAAATCATTCATCCAACACACATCCCATTATACAATACTCAACCAAACATTGTATTAGAGAGGCTATGATAGAGCCTTGTTACATTGTTTAAATTCCAAAGAATCTACTTTGGCCATTAAAAAGGTTCATGAGGGATTTTGTATTGTGCATTCTAGTGGTATAGTCCTAGCCCAAAAACTTTTAGGTGTAGGTTATTATTGACCTAAAATGGAATCTAATTCATGTGCTTATGTTAATAAATGTGTACCTTATCAAAATCATGTTGATCTCATACATAGTCCTTTACAAGCTTTACAACCTATTATAATGGCTTGGTCATTCTCTAACATCTTTTGATGGCCACAATCACATAATCACTACCACCAAATATTTTACAAAATGGGTTAAAGCAATTCCCCTTTCATATGTCACTATAAAATAGATTTATAAATTCATTCTAAACCACATCATTTTTTTCTTTGATATCCCTTTTGTTATCATCTCAGATAACAAAATATCATTCAAGAACAAATAATTTAAGGCCCTTTACAAAACCTACTTTATAAAACACAAATGGTCCCTCCATATTACCTGTAAGGTAATGGCCAAGTAGAGGTAATGAATAAAATCATTCTTTGAATCCTTAAATGAGTTCTCAATGTCATAGATCATGATTGGCACATGTAGTTTTATCCCTCCCTTTGGGCATACTACACCAACATTTACACACCCACAGGGACAACCCCATATTTACTTGTCAACGGAAATGAGTTTATTCTACCTACAGAAGTTGATATTCCATCGTTGTGAATATCCCTAAAAAATATTATTGATGAATAATCCTACTTCACCTCACACCTTAGTTAACTCAACCTTTTAGATGAGAAACATCTTAATAACTTAAACCATCTATAAGTATATCAAAACCACCTTTGTCATAGCTATAATAAATGGATTAAAATCAGAGAGTTCAAAATTGGATATATTGTTCTCAAGGAAAACCAATGGAATACCAATGCCAAGTGGGAGAATAAATGAAAGTTAAAACCAAATTGGTTGGACCCATATGTTATCATATCCAAATATAGATTTGGAGCTTATAGATTGACTACTGAATATGGAGAGGAGCTTTATAAGCCTATGAACATCATGCACCCTAAAATATTATATGCTTAAATCATTGTAATGTTGTTTTATATATCTTATTTTGATAAAAAAATAAAAAAATAAAAAATAAACTACAAAAAAAATAAATGAGAAAAAGATAAAAGAGAAAAATAGTTTATCCACAAATGAAAACTAGTTTACTAGCCCTTTGGGAAAGTACCAAGGTGAAAACTAGATTTATAGAACTATGTGTAATCCATTGTTTATAATCACCCTATTTAATTAGGATCATCTCATTTCACTTGTCACTTGTATATACCACATGGTCATTTGTCACTTATTTTGTTATCAATTTTGTAGTATCTTATCTCATGGAGTGATCTTTGTATTTGCATAACTATATCCTTGCTCATGTTAGAGGAACGTTATATATATATATATATATATATATATATATATATATATATATATATATATATATATATATATATATATATATATATATATATATATATATAAAACCAATCTTATCACATTTATTTACATCCACACTTTCAAAATAAACATTCTAATAAACACACACACTTCACCTATCCACATCTACTAACGTAACTATCTTTCCAAATAAATCAATTTTGTTCACTCACTCATCTTTCTTGGGATGGAAATCATTCATCTATTCATCAAACACTTAACATTTCATCAATAAACCCATTTTCTCATCACTTTTTGTATTGATTTAACTAAATTACTCTGAAGTCCACAAAATATGTAGGTGCTACTCAATTTATGAGGGCAGCTCAGCCACTAACAAATAATTATTATCCCCATTATTCATCTTTTCTTCTCACTAATTATCCATTGCTAATAGTGGCCTCTTGATTAGGATGTATTACATCATGAAATATTTAAAGTTTTCTTAACATATTTATATTTTAACATCATCTAATCCTTCTTTATTTTCCTCCCATTTCTAGGAGAACTACATTGGCCTGGTATTTTTTTAGACTATATAAGTAGCGATCAGTTACTGAGACCATCTCAACCACACCTTTAATTTATCTTCTTTTTCCCCTTGAATCATCTTCCTCCATTTCTCTACATTTATCTTTACCACATCATCCCCTTCAGCTTACCAATATCATTTAACCACTTTTCTAGCTTATCAATATCTTTTACTAAGAGGATTGATAGCCTTCTTTAGCTACCTCTCTTATCTCCTACAAATCCACCATCCACTTTGCTTTGTTGCTCACCCTATCACCTTTCATTTCATTTATTATGTATGCTTAGCTATTCACTCCACCACCCACTTATTCATATTTTTATCCCTCTCTACACTTATTCCCAACCTTGCCCTCTATATCCTTCATCTTTTTTTACCATCCTCATCATTTACCCTTACCCTTGGTAGTTTGTCATATCGTCTTCATCACTTTCATTTCCTCACCCATTCCACATTATCCTATTCCCCTGCATAACATTGGATTTTTTATTCCTTCCCCTTTTCAATTGTTACATCTTTCTCTTCTTTTCTACCACCTTATTACTTTTGTCTCCTTCACTGCTTCTGAACTATTTTCATTCCAATTCTTGGTTCTTCTTTTTTTCATCTTTCCTATCTTTTACATCTTGCATTCTTTCTATTTCTTTTGTTTATTCTATCTCCCATATGTGTGCATATTCTTATTTTTATATTGTGTCCCCCCTTATATTTTGCATCCCTTTTTTCTTCTTCCTTGTGCTAACATATTTTCCTTTGCCATTCTTCCCACCTTTTCCATTTTCCACTTTTATTTTCTAGTTTATTTTCATCCTTTCCCATTTTTATTATTATTTTTTCCTCTATAATTATCTTATAGTTGGGTAGTTTTCCTTTGAAAAGCTTTCCCCAATTTCCATTTTCTTCTTATCTACGCAAGTCTTTATGATTTACTTTCCCCTTTTCATCTTTCCATATTTGCACACATTTGTGTTTTTGCATATGTGTGAGCATCTATGCTTTGTATCTTTTTCAACCCTCTTAATCCGTCATTTTTCTTATCATCATCCCTTATATTTATCTCTTATTTTCATCTTCATTCCTTTTTTTGTCTTTATCTACAACTTTATTTATTCACTTTCTTATTATTCATTTTTCATTTTCTCTCCATTATTCCTTTACCACCTCAACCCTTTTCATCTTTTCCAATCTCTTATAATCACCCATTCAACCTGTCAATCTCTTCTAACAAGATGATTGACATCCATCCTATCTCTTCAACTTCTTGTCCACCCATTCTCCACTTCCCCCCCTTTTTAACCCTTTTCACATCTTTCATCCCATTATCATCTCCAACACCACCATCTGATCTGCTTTGTTGTCTATCTCCTTATTTTTCATTGTTTATCCTATCAACACTTAGTTGGTCATGATACCACCTACTTCTTCACCCTCTTGTCATCTTTTTTGTCTCCTTCTTCCCCTCATTTTTCCTCATGTTTCCCCTTCTTTCATGTGTTTCCTTATATTTCATTTTCATCACCAAATTGTTTTCTCCTCAGTCTATTCTAGACCTCTTTTCACTCCTTTCATTTATTGCCACATCTCTCATCATCCTATTCCCATGCACACTTGCTAACATTTTTTCCCATTCACAGTAAATTTCCTAATCCATTATTTTTTAGCACATTCCTCTCTCCTCCATCTTCTACACTTTGTTTTTCTTCTCATTTATCCATTTCATTTCATTTTTCTCATCTTCCCTAATTACACTTGGTGAAATTACTCATGTTTCATAGTTCATTTTCATTCTTCTTCATGTCAAGATTCTTACATCATTTTCCCTTTTCATCATCCTCTTTATCAATGACCTCACTATCATATCCATCCTCCTTCATCCATATCCTTATTATCCTTAACGTCAGCATTTATTGTGGGATCTCCCTAACATTTGTCCATTAGCAATCAAGTTTCTCACCCATTAGGGTGCGATCATTAGTTTTTATTGTTCTTATATGAATCTCCATACATGTTTCTTCATGCCTTCTAATCTCTTATTTTAATTCATGAAATCTTAACATATTCACTACTTAAAGTACATATATTTATTACTTCATTATCTTTGCATATTTTGCATGGGTACTCTTTCTATGTCTTGTCCCTCTCCAATTACTCCCTTCACCTCAAATCCATTTTTAAACCCCTTTTTATAATTATAGGACCAGTTGTACAACCTCATCCCAAGGTTGCATGATCAAATATCCCTTGTTCATGTTGGCCACACCATCTTTCATTATTACCTATCTGAAACCCAATGCTCATTGTTTGAGTTAGTATCATCTATGTGTTAATCTCTTCTCCTCTTGAACTAATGGTGCACCCATTTTCATTATCTAAGTTAGTTTCATCTACGGTTTAATCTCCTCTTCAATTCTATGTTTCTTCCTCTTTTTTTCATAAACACAGTGACATCTTGCATGCCCTCTTAATGTGGGCATCATCATAGATTAATATATTAATTATTTCATCAACTCTTCAATCCTTTTCCTATATTTCACACCTATTTAACTATAGTGGATTGAGGTCTATTCTTTGGACTATGTAGGTAGCACTCAATGTTTTGAGGCTAGCTCAGCCACCTTTATCTTAGGCTCTCACCCTTTTGTGATTATTTTTTTCTAATACTCTCATCATTTTACAAGTTAAAACATTTTACATCTCATAATCCTACATTGAGTTGAGATGTTCATAACTCACAAAAACTCAAATATTCTAAAAATCCTACAAATCAAAATAGGCTTACAATTTTCACAAATGATATATAACTACAAAATTCAAAAACAATTGTCTTGTCCTATATTTGGTCAAAATATTTATCATAATTTTTTGTTGATTAATTTCATTTTTATTTTTGCCTATATTTTATCATCATTAAAATTGCTTAATATTGATTGTCTTGTTAATCTTGTCATTTACTTGTTTTATCTTAAGTTCATCATTTTTTTTATGTACACATTTTTTATTTTTGTTTGTGTTTATCTTCTTTCTTATTCTTTTTTTTTTAATCATTTTTTTAGTCAAGATTATTTTGTGTATTAGACTATAGTGTGATTATGATTGTTTAATATCATGGTGCACTCTATTTTGCACAAATTAGAATCTTTTTAGTCTTTATGTATTAAAAAAAACTATTCATCATGTTTATTTCATATCATTAGTGATTATTGTTTTTGTACAACATTAAAAACTAGGTTGCTCAATCTTAATCAATAATTTATGTTAGAATTCTAATGTAAGGAGAAAATAAACACCAGGTAGAGATTTAACCATCCATATATTTTTTCGTTGCATTTTATGTCATAATAAACACTGACAAAGTATTACATGTGTTATTATATATAAAACAAGTAGGAAGATAAATACCATAAAATATACATCCATCTAAACCATATACCATACATGAAAACATAAAAGTCCATCATGTCCATCTATTTTATAAATTTTTCATATTTTAAAACCATTTTTCTCTACATTTCAGGTCACTATTCATCAAAATATTATAATTTTTTATTAACTACTTGCAACTATCAATTTTATAAAATATTTACCTCAAATTAGAAAATCTATATTTTTTGTTTTTAGATCCACATCTTACCCTCATCGGGATATATCATTCTCACATCCATTCATGTGACCCCTAAGTTTTGACCACCATCTAAGCATGCAATTTACAAGTAAGAAATATTAGTTTTCTGATCTATTCTCTGACAATTATTCACTAGGGGAAAATCATTTATGCATGTTTTCAGCTTGTGAGTGCTTTATCAATTCTAAAGTTTCAATTTATTGATGATATTTCTTATCACCACTTCATTATTTTTCTCTTAAATCATTTTAAATTTTCATCTAATTTCACGTATGAACACTCAAGGAGGCATCATGTGTCACTTATTTCATTTGAATCCTTATCTTATTCTTATATCCAGACTCCTGCACTTGTTGATTAGGAATGACAAAATCAAAACATCCATTATTTATTCTTCTAATTTTTTATTCCTTTTAACAACTTTTTCATTCTTTAAAAAGTCACTACTTTATTTGTGTCTCACAACAACTTCTCAAAGAGGGGTAAAATGCAGACACTTATAATCAAACACTATGTGTTAATTTTAACAGTCTTTGATGTTAAATCCCTAATCATCCTTATTTTTCCTTAATCCTAATTCATCATCATTATTTCTTATCATTGTTCATTATATAATATTCACCATTCACTATCATTATTCACTGTTCACTATTCATTATTCATTGTTCACTATTTATTATTCATTATCCATTAATTAATTAATCAAAGTTAATTAACTAATCTTTATCTAATCAGAAATTCCATGGATTTTAGATTTCCATATTTTTTAAATCTAAAAATAAAATTATCCTCACAATCTAAATTTTAAATATCCCCTAATCTTTGCCTACCCCCATCATTGAAATTTTATAATATTATCTTCCTCACCTTTCTAATTTAATAATCCATCTCGAATCCCATTGTCCTCCATTATTTTATTTCCTCCAATATAATAATCCACCTCAGATTCCACTCAATCCTACATATTAATTTTATATTTATCTTCCTCTCATATGAATTTTATATTCATTTGTGGATCTTGCATGTTCTCCACTTCAATTTTTAATTAAATATTCTCATTTTGAATTAAAATTTATTTTTTATGAAGACCAATTCTTAGCCCTTGATCCTTACCTCAAGATAGTTGGTTCACATCCATTTCAAAAGTCTATAAAGTAGAGGTTCTTCTTCCAATTTATACAAGTTTCTTTATTTAAACTTACTATGCATAAATCATAAAGGAGCTTCACATTTTTCTTCCACATGAATCTAAGCCATCCAAGGATCATTTACATACCAAAACATTGCTCAATTTCCTTTGCATTGAAGAAGATTGAGCAACCACATTTAAAAAACAAAACTAATTTAAATCACAATGGAGGAGGCTCACAATACTTCAAGTTTTTAAGTGTGTAATCTAGTTTCTTTTCATTTGTATCTCTATCCTTAGGTTGATTGAATATAGTTTAGATTTTATTTTAGTTTGATTTCTTAGATTAAGTTTCATTCTAGATTTCTCTTCACACAAAAAAACCTTATAGGGATTTGTATTCATTTGATTCAAATGTAGTAATGTGCATCTATATTATTAAAGATATAGTAATACAATTGACATGACATTTTAAGAAGTATGTGAAAATATATAGTAGTGTAAAATGTCTTCCAATTTATGGCATGTTTGTATCAATAATTTGAGCAGAAACATTATGAGGAAATATTCAATTAGATCTATCATATGTTATTATTCCTATGTTTATAAAAATGAATTAAAACTATATGGTGAACTTAACTAATTATTCATTCTTCTTATTCAAAATTGTCACCATAAATTATCATATGCATGTTTAAAATGATGATTTAGGAAACATTCTCATGAATATAAATCAATTTTCAAAAAATTGCCTTGGGTTGGAATGCAAGCTGACCCCACTATAGACACTTAAAATTGGTATTAGATACTTTAAATTTTTAATTTTTTACCAAGCCTTAATATACACAACTTTTGTGTACAAAATTGACTATTTCTCACATTCTCTCCTTGACTTTCACTTATCCATGGGTCTAAACAATCATGGAGAGGACATCTCTATGGCTAGGAAGGCTCTAAACCATAACTAGGGAAAACTTTCCCCTCACCATGGTTGTGATCCATTTTAAATATAAATCAATATTTAACAAATGTTTTTGATTAATTAAGGCGGCAAACCAGGGGCTGAACCCTATACAGTCAAAAAAGACAAGAAGGCTGGCAAACAAAAGATGCCAGCACCGAACCAACAGCATAGCCAAGAAACAAAGTCAGAAGCAAAACAAAACATTGAAAAGACTAGAGTCAGAAAGTATGAAACTACATAACTATAGAATTAACAAGATCCTTAAGATTCTCATTGTCTGCATCGTCAGCATTCCCTGGATTACCCACCGCTTCCAACATAGTCATATTCAATAGAATGTTATTTCGAAGCCTTTGGTGAAGACCTTTACCAGCTTTTGAATGCAGACCTTCAAGGCCCCAATATCTATTTTCCAATCATTCTCATTCTCTGAACCCTCACTAGCTTCTTCTACATGCATCTTCTCCTTATTATCAGTAGTTCCCCTAGAATCAGTGCCCTGCTCTTTAGTGACCTCAAAAACCTGAGAAGCATGTTTCCCACCAGTGTCCTCCAAAATTTCTAGAATTTGTGGCTCTTCATACCCCAATTACCACCTTGAGCTTTGAACAAGTAACAAGCCCTTAGTTCCATTTACACTGAATGTAGATGTGAAGACTCATTTTACAAAATGGCCCACGATGTTGACGTCTACTTTCATGCTTGAAAATAATTCCCCCTTGGTTTTCATGATGCCAAAATATTTAACAAATGTTACCATGATGAAGCAATAAATAATTTGTCATCCTACACTTTGGACAGCACAAAAAGGAAAAAATTATCCTCATCAAAAAAATATTCAGTGAAATGTTGCATCTTCTTCCTAATGCTCTCATTCTAATCCATAAACTAGGAAAAATAAATAAATGATACATCTCCTCCTACTCGTGGGAATGGGGATTTTTTAGAACAAGGAGAAGAATACCTTAATGCCTTTCAATTCAATGCACTCAAGGGTAATGATAACATAGTAATACTAACTAACCAATATCACTCTAATATTATGATTATTTTGATTCCAATTACACAACCCCCATATTATAGGTTCATGCACCAAGATATAGACTTGGATTCATATATTCCAACATATATAAGCTTATACAAAAATGATATGAGATGATGTCAAAAAAATTCTCTCACCATGGTTGGGAGCCCTCCTAGCCATGGTAGGGGAAAACATTTTCCCTCTCTATGTTTGGGAACCCTCCCAACCATGGAACCTTATCCTATCAATCATTGGGAGGGCTCCCAACCATGGAGAGGGTAAAATTTCACCCATGGCATGGAGAGAATAGGTTCATGTTTGGGAGGGCTCCCAATCATGGATCTATCATTCCCATGGTTGGGATGGATCCCAACCATGGAGAGGGAAAAAATTTCTCCTCACCATGGTTTAAATCCCTCCAAATCATGGTAGATAAGGTAATAACATTTCCCTCTCCATGGTTGGGAACCCTACTAACCATAGAGTGGGAAATAGAACTATGCCCCCATCTCCTATGGTTAGGAGGGCTGACCCCAAATAGTAGTATTAGAATGGTTATTCTATATACACACACACATGGTGTGATATAAATCTATTGTATTGCCTATCTAGATAAAGTGACTAGGTCATAGATGGGTTCTATTATGGTTAGTTCAATGGAACTAGTTAAACTAGTTTGATGAACTAGGGTGAATATAACCCTTGTATGTCATGATGGGTCAATTCAATGCCAAATATTTTTCTCCATCGAGATCAGATCCTAATTTATTATTTTAAATGGTCTAATAGAATATTTTTCATTTACATGTATTTCATATCCTACAATCATCACATTAAAATTGACTAAAATATCATTCATACATTTTTTTAAATAATTGACATGTCTATTATATGATTCAAACTCCAACATGTTTGTACATAATAAAAATACAATGGCATTTTAATTATAAAGTTTATATCTTCCTCAAGATATCTAAACACTACTACTTATGTGAACTTGTGACTATAACATCTCAAAAAAATAGGCTTTTGACATCCATTTAATCAGCATTGCCTTATGGATAATGTACATGGACTGCCAACTACAGCATATGATAAATAAATAACACAATCAAAGAGTACATAAATAGAGTATGTTCTAACCTTTTGTGTTAGTTCAAAGAGTTTGAATTTAGAATTTATGTTGGGGTGATTATAATAACCCTAAGGAGAATATGAACTCATTGGGCTTTGTTTGCACCCTGATCAATATTGATGTTTAGTTTTCTAGTGATGGAAAAAATTATTTACTTAAAACAAAGATGGAATGCATAAATTTATGATAATAACTACATAAAATACAATATGGTGTTTTTGGTATAACTATGTACATTTTTAACTTGACATGTTTTGGATCACCAACCACGATCCATCATATGGAAAAATACTAGATCACAATTGGTGATCCAAAACATGTCAAGTTAAAAAGAAATAATTATACCAAAAGGATCATATTATATTTTATGTAGATGTTATCATAATTTTGTGTGGTCCATCATATTTTTCTCCCTATGATGGATTAATGTTTTTGAACCGAAACATGTCATATTAAATACACAGTGTTATATCAAAATCATAATATTCATTTTTTATGGATTGTGAAATCATAAGTCAATGAAAAATAATCAGCATAATAAAGATGTATTAGAAAAGAGATGTAATTGGTAGTGAACACAAGTGCTTATCAAAGTTAATTTTATGAATTGATTTTTTACATATAGTTAACAACAATAAATGTACAAACTAAGCCTGTCGATGACATAAGACAACATGATGAAATACTTGATTTTAAAAAAAAATCTTGTAAAAATTAATAGTAATAAATGCATAAAATATATTTGTAGAGGACATAAAACAATAAAACAAAACTGGATGTTCAAAAAAATGACAACCCCCATAAACTTGATGACAATAATTGCATAAAATAGGATTGTGAATTCAAATTTGTTAAACTCTAATGTCCCACATCTTTGATTTGCATCGAATTTATTATGTGTTACACCTTGCTACCCCAGCATGGAGTCTAATGAAATTTAAATCAAAAAATGAAAAGAAATCAATATATTGGAGGACAAAATAAAAAATCATACCAACACATCAACATAAAATCTAAAAAAAGTAATTACTAAAATGAATATACTTATCCTAATTATTTTTTTTACTATAAACAATTCAAATAGAGATTACATGAAACAATATGAAAAATCATTATACTTGAAAGGTCTAAACATTATCCATTTTTAAGTTAAAATTTACAAGTGGATAAATTCTACTCCTAAATTTTTTCGTGACTGTAAGTTTGTATGCATACACATACATCAAATGAATAAAAGGGTCACATATGCAAATGTTACAATATATACCTGAAGTCTTTGATGCCAAAAACTTATGCTCAAAATCCCTCAAAATATATGTTCTATTTACATTAATATTTTAAAGGTAACATGAACTTGTGTTGTTTATAATTATGTTTTCAATCCATTTTTAAAAATGGCACAACCTAAAAAATTGCCAACAAAATTTGGAAAATAGGTAGATAATAAAATCACCTATAATACCTTACAAGAGTGTGATGGCCTATGTTTATTATCCATTATAAGGTTAATTTTTTCCACTTGCAAGAGTCTTATCATTGGAAATTGTGAAGATATTTTATTTCATCCATTGGAATTGATATTGTTATAAGAGTGTGTAATACCCTATAAATGAATGGTGGAATTTGACTTAATTAAATAAAGTTTTGATAAAGAATAAATAGAATGTTGGCATTATAAATATTCTAATACCTCATCTATGGAAGTTGAAACCTATAAATGAAAGAATGTAGTATTCAAGAATGATAGCCAGACTAGTTTGTTAGTGCATTAAAATGAGATTGGAGTAACTCACACTTGAAATACTGACTTTGCATATGAAGCAACAAATGGTGGACAATTGGAATTTTTCAAAAAGTTAAGAGAGTTGTCAAGAAATTAATTTAAAGGGGATATTTTTAGCTCCATAAACTAACTTACCAAAAGGGTTGTTTGAATTCCTCCAAGAGAACACGGGGATTTGAATTCCTAAAAGAGAGCATGGTGATTGATTCCACTTGTTCTCCAATGATCTTTCTATTAAAAAATTTAATAATTAATCCACTAGAAAAGTGTAGCTATTATATTTTCCCCTAGTTATTTGCTCAACACTTAATAACACAAAGCATAAGAGAAGGCCAACTCTATAGGAATATATTGTCACTTTACATCAAGCCCATATAGTTACTTAGGGTTTTTACTACTAGTTATATTTGAGCCCTTTGTATGGTTATTTTTTTAAAAAAAATCAAATCCTATTATAAATAATATTGGATAAGAGAAAATCATCAATCATGAAATACAAAAATACTAAGATTTTCAAATAATGTGTGCTTTGCTTAGATGATCCATATTCCAAACCAGAATGGTCTAAATTATCCCAACAATACATTTAACCAATCAAAACTACTTAATAAATGAAATAAGAAATGCCAGGGAGAATAATATACAAGTACTTCTGAATCATCACACATCTAGAAGCTCTTTCTTTGAATATTAAATCATGCTAGATATGACTGATACAAGAAAACATCCTATTAGATGTCAGTAAGACATATATATTAAATGTTGGTCTAATCCACCTATTTCTCCCATCATAACAAATGATCAACCTTTAGGATATTGAAGATCAATGGATGTATCTTTGTCAAATCATTTAGAATAGCATGTTGCATTTAAGTTGTGAGTGTTGGGTTGGTTTGTGATCCATAAGAGCATGGTGGTTGAATCTAGGTTCAAATTATATAAGTTGACTTAAATATTTTGTGTTGTGTGCTAGACAAAATAGTGGTTACACCTTATATTCTCATAATATAAACTGGCAAGAACCTTCCATGATTAAGTTTTTTCAGAGTAAGGAAGTGTTTTTAATAGCCCCTCTGCTAGAAAGAGGTCATTATTAGAGACCCCTAGATCACTAAACAATATCAAATGGATAATTGGAATAATATTAGGATGGTTAGCATTTCCTTTCTCTAGAGGTAGAGATATAAAATAAGTTTTTCTCTATGTTGTTTGGAAATAAAAATAGAAACATTTTTGAAACATGGAAACGCAGATTTTCAAACATCTTTGATTTGGACATGTCATGGAAATGAGTATCATGCTATATATATATATATATATATATATATATATATATATATATATATATATATATATATATATATATATAAAAGATAAACCACTTGAAAATGTATAGTATTCATTTATTCATTACTTCAAAGATAGAATCTACATTCAAATCTAGAATAAATAATCTAGATTGTCCTCAAAATCATGAATGCCTTTCCTGCTATTTTTCAAAATTATCATTTACTGACTATAAACCATCTAGTTTTTAAGGGCTCCCCAATGCATCGAAGCTTCCTAAGTACACGCCTTAAAGGGTGCACCAGGAATTGGGTGGGATCAGCTCATGGGAATTTATGAGATATGTTCTCTTAATATTATATCATAATTACATCCCTTCATGTAGCCTTCATAACTCCTATGATGTCTCCTTGAAATATTAAAACCTTGAAATATGGCTAAGTCTTAAAAAAATTAAAAACCTGAAATTTAACTAAGTCTGAAATATGATAGGATCCTCCAAAACCTAAAATTTGCATTATAGTTCTTAGAACTTCAAAACCACCCTCAAATATAACTAAAGTATATAAATAAAATATAACTTAAAATTATAAGTATGGAAATTTATATTCACATGTCTATTTTATTTATATACTATTTGGTTCATCTTCTTTTTTTTAATTTGACCTTTTTTTCCTACCAGAATCCCTTAGAAATGTTGAGAAATGTGACAAAAACACCTAGAAATGTCCCAAACATTTTTCAAGCATTTTTTTCACATTTACGAATAAGAAATGTGGGGTGAGGGGGTTCCTACAACATAGGTTTTTTTTTGGACGACTTCCCATACATATGGTTATAGCTTGTGTCCAAAAGAGATGGAATCTATTAAATCTCACTTACATGCTTTTTATTGTAGCAAAAATGAATGCTTTTATAAAACAATTAAAATATTAAGCAACAGGAGCTAAGGAACATCCTATGTTTCTTTGCCTATTTAGGAATGTTATCTACGAGATATTACACATTATATAATTAATTGCATGAAGACATAAAACTCAAACACCATATACCTCCTATCATTTCAATTTTTTATGCACTCTTTCAATCAACCTATTATAACTACAAACCAATTAAAATGTTGAAGACCTAATTAATGGTGTTTACAAGGGTGGTGAACTGAGATATTTCAGCATAAATCATTAAGCATATGACCTTGTTTATGAAGCAAGTGCTTCTACTCTATGGGATTTTCATTGTAATGTTTTGTAGGATATTACTTATTTTTGTAGAGTCTAGAACCAATATTTATTATTTAAATCCTTGTTTTATCTACAACCTAAGTTGATGCAATTGAATTCATGGTGATAAAATTCATAAAATATTTGTGGCTAGAAAAATCTTCCATCAAATTCATGATTAAATTCATCTAAAATAAATATTATACTATTTTTTAGATTAAATATTCTCAAAATAATTTTGAATTTCAATGAAATTCAATGAATTTTTTAACAAACTCCAACCAATGTTAATGAATCTTTTAATGGATTTCATCAAATTTTGACAAATTTTAACAAATTATTTTAGGTGTCACAACCACAATTTTTTTTAATATACCAAAACAAATTTGGAACAAATTTTCAACCATAATTTAGCATAGAAACACATAATGAGATCCATCACTATATTATAGCCAACACAGAAACTGGACTAAGTACATAATTCATCAATGACTTCATTAGAAATCATTTTAACCACTTAGTATTCAAATAAAAATGGGTCAGTGTGGTCATACTCACTCCTATCTACATACTTCAATGTGGCATTCTTAGTAGAGTTTTTATTGACTTATACTCTTACCTAAGTAACTATATAGGTTATAAAATAGTTAGTACCTCATTGGGTAATTCAACAAAGTTTAGCAAACAATGGTAAAGTAAGAATAGATTCAATATAAAAATCATCATATTAAGCTTGCTTAAGTAAGATCTATTAACTCACAAACAGTAGACAAAGATCAAGGGAAAAAAACTTTTCAAAGCAATGCAAATCCTTAAAACACTTTTTGAATTCAAAAACAAATAGAGGCACAAGGTTTGGCATGAACTACCTCAAAAAATGTGTACAAGCTTCATGAGATGTTTCAATGACCGTGCTTATGTTCTGTTTGGGAACATCTTACATTACTATAAGGTAGGGTAAAATCACATTACAAGACATGCCTAAGGATCTTACTTGATTTAGCATATTGACTCAAGGTTATTTTTTTCATTTCCAACCCTTACTAGTATGAATGTCATATGATTTCAAGGGAATCAATACCAATTAATAGTTCCATGGACTAAGTGTACTTATACTAAGTTTTGTTTTTAATCTCAATTTTAAGAAAGTAAACCTTTGTATTAGGTTCATGACCTTAACCTATGCATATATTTATTGATTTAATCTTAAAATATAACTTACTTGTTCTTATGTTCCATGGGAGAATTATTAATATTAATTTAAATAATATACCTCTATTAAATTTCATTCACTATATAAGGTTAAAAACTAACTTGTTAAATATTTCAATGATCAATTCCAAACATGGAGTAATTGATCCTTTATCACAATATGCCTTAGTTAGGAATAACCATTTACTTTTCAAAACATCCAATGATTTATCTCATTTTCCAAGTTACTTATAGCATATGCAAAAGGTTTGTATAATCTTATTTGTAATTCAATTCTAAAAAGTTATGAGTAGCTTTTCCAAAATAGTCTGTTATTCTTCAACAGAGTTTTATTTATATTAAAGTGAAATGTTTACATCTTAATAAACTTTAGAAGATTTATACAACTTTACTTACTATAATTCTTCTATTTTGACCCTTATCAAAGATGCTGACAATAATTACAACCTCATGCATAAATCTTATGATGGTTATAGTCTCTTTAATTCACCATATTATAATCACAAGGATTTCATCTTATTTATCCTTATATGTTATTTTCGTAAGGTCTTACTTGAAAGTTTCAAACAAACTCTCTTAAATTAAATCATCTATTAATGAAGTTTTGTACCGATTAAGGTAATTTAAAAAGTCCTTATTAACATAACATATAATTCACATCATAATAATATGTTATAATGCTCAACATAAATTAACTTGTTTAATGAATAACATCACTTAGTTTCTATAAACATAATGTTAATTCTATAAGAAGTATTCAAGGTAAACTTAACTTTATAGTTTTCTCTTAAGATAAATTTTTAATATACCAACATTACTTTTCAATTCTCATAAACTCATTTGTATTAAAATACTCATGTAAAATCACAAGTAACTTTTTACAACTAGGTTTCAAAGACAACTATTTATATCCTCAAATAACCAGTTAGTTCAATACCACAAACCTAATAATCAATAAGTAAAGTTATGAATACATGTTCAAATTATGATTTAACTAAATAACTAGTCAAACATTTTAATTAGAATGCCAAAAAAAATTAAAATTATTTATTTCAAAATAAGACTCTAACTAGAAGTACATGTTAAAATCACATAGCTATATTCATATTATCAAATGTCTTAATGAATCGATGGAATTATGTATATAAATAATAATACAAATAATACATAGATAATCAAATTCAACTATAATCATAATCATAGACCAATTTTACATGTTTTATCTAAATATAAAAGATAAACATAACAATACTTGCATCAAATACAACTATAATGAAATATAACTACAATGAATAAAATTGATTCCATGAACACTTTAGTTCATCTATAACCAACTGTCACAACTCTATAAATAAATGTATCAACCCTATTTTACACGTAAACCAATGAAGCTAAACCTGTCTCACCAATCTCAATGAGCCCAACCACATGTGGCATTAGACTATCCCATCCATCAATTAGAAACAGATCAGGGAAATAGATAAATGGTGAAGAAAAGACAAAAAAAATGTATTGAGCTTGACAATAACAAAAAAATCAAACAATAGATATAAAATAGACAAGATGAGTCCATCTTACCAAGATGTATTAGCTGAGTATATGATTGCGATCGCAACTTATTTTCATGAGATTTTTTATTTATGAGCCATATTCTATTTAAACAATATAATATGGTTTGTAAATATAATTCCATGCATTTATCATGCATTCATCTTCAAATACTATTTTAATAGATAAAAATGAGTTAAAAATAAAATTTATAATAAAAAAAAGGACAACAACTTCAACCAGCCAAAATGATAATTTAAAATCCTACATAAAATGATGGTTCAAATTTTGATCAATATAGACTTTACCAAAAATAGAAAAATATTCTAACATTATTAAACAACTATAATGATGTAAATTAAATTATAAAAATAAATATAATTAACTAGTCATAATTTTTAAACATAAGTCAACTTGTAATAATTTAAATGAATTCCAACATCATTACCAGAATCATACAAATAATCTAAACAAAATTTTATCAACCCGAGTCAACCAATAATGACCAAATCATTCAATAAAATTATGTCAAACATAATCATACAGGCAAAAATAATAATAAAATATTATTTTTCTAAAAACCCTAATGTTTATTTCGAACCTTGTTGGGTTTTTCTATCAACTTTTCCCTAGGGTGATGAAGTGTCTAGTTTCTAACAAGCTAACATGATGGCATTTCACATAAACCTAAGCTCTTGCATGCTCACCCAAAGCACTCAACAATAAATTGATTCCTATGGGTTATGTGGCATAGTAACACACTTTTCATATATTTATGCTTGTTCATATATCTTAATTACTAAATAAACATAAAAATAAATACACATATGTGAACCTTGTTTCAATTATGTAAATAAACACGATAATGAAAATAGCTACCATGAGATTCGAAGTATGGATTACACAAGTTCATATAATGTAGATTTCATTCTTTATAGTCAAATATGAACCACATGTTACATAATAAATGTATTGATAACTTAATGTTGTAACTTAACTAACAATTGTAGTATATCATCAGAACTAAAGTAACTTCTATGATTTTGCTATTACCATAATCAATCGTTACATAATTTCAATGTGCAATAGCTAGACAAATCTCTACACAGGGGTATTTATGGTTTTCTTTGACCAAGTTGTTACATTAATAATGACACTTTTAGTAAATGGCCAACAATCTCTAGTAAATTGAGAGTCATGGTAGTCATTTACTTGGTTTTAGCTAAGGACTCGAGCCTTTATGCCCCTATATTATCATTTGGTGTTGGATGCTTATTGTCAAATCTCCTCCTTCATGCAGGCCAATGCAAAACTTGTGTATGATTTAAATTTTTTCTATCCTTAAGAATCATTACCATTTCCCACTTCCTCCACACTACCCAAGTCTTTTGCTGATATATCGAGTCTTCTATTTTCAAGTCCTTCATTTGTTATGCCTCTCTTTTAAATGGATCTTCTTGCATTTTGGTATCCCATGCCATTATATTCCACACCATGGTATTCCCATGCCATTCTCATTCCTCACCATGGTCTTCTTCCACCATGCTCGTTCCATGCCATAAGCCAAAATACGTAGTCAAAATTAGGGGTCCAAAAAATCTCTAGAGGCTAAATAATGCCATTGCCTCTTAATCATGGTCACAGGTTCATCATACATAGTAGGTTTTAATAATACAAAAACATCATTTCCTAAAATATGAGTAATCTAGTTAGGGTTTAAAAATATAAAATGAATTTATAAACTCTATGTAGACAAAATAATACATAGACGTAACCCTAGTTTAATGACATGATAATAATAATATACCCTAGCAATAATAAATAAAATAAAATATATATAACAAACATATATGCATAGTTTATATAGCCCCCATAGCCATGGTCAAGTCATATAATGGTTGTCGTGCAACAATACCAAAAATACAAGCCATTGAATGAGTTAGGGTTTCCAACTATAAACACCATTATGTAGGCAAGAATAAAAATGCTAATATTTATGGCTATAAATAATAACTAGTTTGTCATTTAAAACCATTAAGAATACAAACTCAAAAATTTAAAAACATTGTTTACTTGGAATCCTAAAATTGACCACAAAAGAAGACTTTATTTTTTTTTGGGCTTCCAAATTTCTATGCCAAAACATGCATCCAAAATCCACGTGCTTCCAAGAAAACTAGTTAAACCAAATAGCCAAAATAAACCCCATAAAAACTCTACTAAACTCCTACATGGTTGATAAGTTTCATGACTTAATTTTAGTTCGATCCCAAAAAATGATCATGTACTAACTACATGTTTATTTATCTTGACCACCATGCCTAAAATTTCAACAATCTCCCCAAAGCACAGGTTTCTCCAACAAGTCAAAATGACCAAATGAAAACCTAACATCCATTTTGGAAGTGTCTCCACTGAATAACTTCATATAATGATCTAATTCCATGGCCCTAAGATCGAATAGTAAACCAAATGATTAACACTAATGCCAAGTCAAAAGGTGGTCATGGCCCAAACATCCTTAAGTCCAAATCGAATTCATATCTTGGTTATAAAAATAATGAATGCCACAACACAATAAACCAAACGAATTCCCTTGATAAAATTTAGACCAAATAAAACATATTTAACATGTCTTCAACCAAATTAATAGTCAATGAAGTTTATAACAATAAATAAGTCCAAGACAACTGAGCAATAGACTAAAGAATCAAACACACAATGAATTCAACTGTGAATGCCAAAACAAATACAATGACAAATTTTACAAGTTATTAAGTTCAATGAAAACATGATAGAATGGATAAAAATGATGATATCAAGTAACTAAAAATTATCACAATACCAACACAACTTGGCAAAGCTGATAAGTATAGAATTTGAAAATAACTAGAAAATAACTGATTAAACAAAGGTTAAGACCAATTATAAATCAATCAATAAAATAAATCAAACTTAAAATTATAAACACTCGGTACTTTAATTAAGTAAATAAAATGATTAAATAAATAGTATTTTCAAGCTCAATTTTTATCATAGAATTTTCTGTTTTGGTTCATCCATGTTATTTTTATATATTTATTTGTTGCTCAGGTCCAAACACAACGTATCTCAAGTACATGTTCCTACAGTCAACTAATCGACAATTAGTAGTATCTGGACATCTAAATGCAATAATAACATTTAAATAATACATCTGAAGTGAATAGGAAACCATTACTTAATAAGCATAAATATCTAATACTATAATTTTAAAAATTATCAATAATTATCTCAAAAATAATAATAAAATTTATCAACATATATTACAGAACTATAATACCACAATAAAATAAATAAAATGTGTCTTGAATAGTGCACCACTAAATATATCCAAAATTTGAAATAAATTTAGATCAAATAGGGTCATGATATCCTCTCTAACTTAGAAAAGAGTCATCCCAACAATCAAAATATCTAAAGATATTGTTCCTTGAAAAGACTCTCATCTTCCCAAGTAGCACATCTTTTCGATAAAAAATTCCATTAAACTAGCATTTGAAAAATCTCATGATTTCTCAATTTAATGATGCGATGGTCTAGAATCTTCACTAGATCCAACTACATCTTTTTCTCATCTAAAATTTGAAGATGAGTCCAATCCAAAATATGTGATAGATCAGGAATATACTTTATCAATAAATCAACATGAAACAAATTATGAATCTGAGACAAGGAAAAAGGGCTAGTTAGTAGGCAACAGGACTAATTTTTTCTAAAATTTTAGGTCCTACAAATCGAGGAGCTAATTTGAAAAAATTTATAAATTTAATTAAACTTTCATATAGTCTAATATGTATAAAATGTTGGAAGTACATCTACTGATAGGTGGGTGAATTATTTTCCTTAAAATAGTTCTCCAATTTCACTTAACATGCATGAAACATTCATTCACATACATACATACATACATCAATACATACACAAGAATCTATGAAATTAAACAACATAAGAACATGAGATATATGTGGAAAACCCTTTTGAGGAATAAAACCTAGTGATACATAGCTTGTAATACAGTCTTATAAGAAATGAATCAAACTTTTAGTGAGACACTAACCTCACAAGGAGCATCAACCCCTTACTAGTTAAGCACCAACTTAACTAGTCCTTTAACAAGCACTAACTTGCAAAGAGGCTCCAATCCCCTAGGTAACTCAGCACCAACTCAACTACCTTGAATATCTTATCACCTTAGAACACATGTTTCTCACTCAACTGAATATGAACTCCTTATTTTTCTCTTCTCACTCTTATATCTTTCTCAAATATCTTATTAGGCTTTTTCGTTCAACTAGCCCTTTCCTTGGTAGATTTAGGTCAAATGACCTCACTCAAAACCTATAGAAACACATTTACATATTCATGGAATATTAAACACACATATATAATAATATTCAAACCCTTTACTTGGTTTCCAAAATTCTATATCATTTTCTCATATGCTTAATATTCTAGCTAGTCAAACTAGGCATATTAGGCCTTGTCTTTATACTTGACTCTTGCTCTTACCCATCTTAGTCAGCCAAGAAACTCACCAAAATTGGATCACCCTTAGAATAGATCAAAAAACATGTTTAATGAGTGAAACAACCACCACATAAGTTTTTCATTACCCTTAAGGGCCAAAACCACCATTAGACCTAATAGAGACCTAATGCAATTAGGCCTTCTCTAAGCACACGTTTTACTTCGGCCTCCTTAGAACACATTGATTATCCAAAAATATATGAAAAAATTATAAATTAATCAAATATACATGTTATAATCTCACCATATGTCCCCAACATAATTTGTCTCATTCATTTTTTGGACCGCCCAATTAGGTCTACTCGTCATTAGGCCTTCTTACTGCCAAGAAGTCTATTTTACAAATCTGAATCATACACTCAATTTTTCCACATAAATATACTAAAAAATAATATGTATATAATATAATTTACCTTTATTTCAACATCATTTTCATTATAATTCATCAAATAGGATAAAAGACCTCTAACCAATCAACTTCATATGCTCACTCAATATTACACACAGGTCTTAAGAACCCAATTAAAATCCTTTGACTTTTCACAACTTTATAAGATTTTATCATGAAAAAAAATGTGTTAAAATTAATATATGATAAATAATAACTTCATGTGTATTTGATCCATCAAATCTATGTAAAGAGACTCAGGAACAACAATCTCACTCATACACATAAAATTGTTTGTAGCATCAAAAACACAGTCAAGAATATCAAGTCTTAGAATATCTATGAAAACACTTTTGTGATATTAAAATCAGTTATAATAAAAATTAATCATCATTATAACATATTTTAATAGATATATTACAATATTCAATATCAATATTAGTCTTATAGATCAATTTCACATCTTCACCCTACACAGACTTCACTGTGTTAGACTGATCACTTTGAGAAAAAAAA
The DNA here is from genome assembly GCA_037957365.1 of Torreya grandis. Lineage (NCBI taxonomy): Eukaryota > Viridiplantae > Streptophyta > Pinopsida > Cupressales > Taxaceae > Torreya > Torreya grandis. The sequence goes on along the minus strand of JARHVA010000239.1, from coordinate 6,011,421 downwards.
TTAGCATGTTTGTTTGAATCACCAAAAATTATAAATAATGGGGATATGAGTTATAGGTCTTTAATAATGACCATATGTATTTGTATCCATCCTTAATCTTGTTCAACGGATCCCTAATCTCTTTCTCACTACTGCCTAGTTTTCTCACTATCTTGCTCATTAGGTCTTTTTAGCGACAATTCAACTTTCATGACCAGTTTAGCACATTTTAGGTATAAAACCTGATTATAAACTTGCATTATCATAAATAATAAGTTGTATACATCATCCTCCATTCATTTACATCCTTTGATCTAGTCAACCTTGCCTGCTACATCAAAATTTCAAGAAATAAAGAGTTTCCTATAGCTTCTACTCGTTGTCATGACAAATCAAAACCAACTGGAGAAACTTAGAAGAGTCTTTTATGTGTTACAAAAATAAAATTATATCAATAAAACCATTTTTAGCCATAACTGACAAGATCTTTCTTCTTGGGTTATTATAAGGGTTTTAAGAGGGTTTTGACTAGTTTTCCTTCTTAGCAATCATTCATAAAGGATTGTCCTCAACTCCAAAACCAATGATAGTAAAATCAAGATAGGGACATTTCAAAATTTCCATGAATTTGTCAAGATATAATGAAAATATTTCACATACCAATGAGCATAATAAATTACTTCTTGGGTCTGCAACATCTCATTTTATATACATAGAAAAATGTAACACCAATTTTCATGATTTCTCCTTTAGGATATGACCTCAAACTTGGTAAACACACTTAACACAACCTCTCACACCTATATCAATTCTCTAAATAGATCTCATAACTTGGGTAATAAACTTGACCCATCATTAGGTCATTATGATCATACTTGATACCTCATGTATTATTCTCAATACCTCATACACATGTAAAATAAACTAATAATATGCTCACATGCTCCCAACATTATTCACACAAGCCATATATTGCTTACCTCATCATGCTACCAAGCCCATGCCTCCTCACTAGGTCTCTTCATGCAAGAAATAAGCTTCAAACTTGATCATAGAACACATCTAAAGACTTTTTTGCCTCTTGTTCATGTTTACATAGATTCATGCACTCTCTCATTCTTATACTAAAAAAATCACCAAGATTTACTATGCTTCATGCATACACCTTATTTTAGGGTCAGACTAGGCTTCTCAAGACACCAGCGATACACCTTCTCTCAAGGCTAGACTTTGACATGGCATTAACCTCAGAAGAATTACTAGGTTGCCTTCAAATTTTCTCTTATAAAAAGAATTATTTGACTCATATTATCTTACCATGCATGGCTTCAATTTTGACCTTGACATTAATAACATCTATCATATTTTTGACATCAATGACAACAATAAAAGCTTTAATACTAATAATAAGAATATACCTCAATAATCTCCCCCTTTGTCATTGATGGCAACATTTACATAAAAATGATCAGTAGTCATAACTCCCAAAGCTGGATCTTCTTTAATACTTGATCTTTCTCTTCAAATAAAAACTTTATCCCCCTTTGACATTAATGAAAAAGGGTCATCTTCTTCACAACTATCTGATCTTTAGACCTGAAACAACACACCTTTTTCTCTTCAAATAAACTTAACATAGATCAACCTTGCATACCTACTCTTATAACATGATTGGCTCCCCTTGTCTCCATGAGAATTTCAAACATTTTTAATACTATGACTTCGTTTGATCAAGTCATCATACAAAATATTTTTGACCAATCTCTTGTCATCATAACTACAGTAAAACTAAACCTTGAATCTTAAGGTCAAAAAAGAACAAAAAACTTCCCCTAATACTAAGCATCCTTCATATTTCTTGCTTACTAGCTGAGTGCCTCCACAAAGCCTAATAGATTCACCTCTACTCTAGATAAATAAAACAACATAAACTTATAATATTCCCAAATCTCCATGTCCTTACTAGACTAAATTTCCTTCATGATCCTCTTGGGCTTGAATAGTTCTTTTCGCTTGACCTCCTCAATATTTGTTTGAACAACATTCTAACTTGTTCAATTGGTCTTATCTCCATCAATAATCTTAGCTGACAAGGAGAATTCTTGGCACTCCTTTTCATCTTGACTATGCTCTACTATGGAAAACAATCCACTTGGACTTGAAAATTGGTCATCAACCTTAGCTACCTTGGGTTTTCACTTACTATCTTGTCTTATTTCTTGTACTTTAGGGTTCTCAAATTTCTTTTTTTATTGAGAATCCATGCTTACAGTAATTTTCAATATTACCAATCTTATGACAATTGAAACATGCTATTATTTTTGATGAAAACACATCATGATCCATACCTCTTGACTAATGACTCTCCTCATATTTCCATGCATATTCATTCTTGGTGGGCCTTCTACAATGCCTTGCTCTATGTCCAAATTAGTTATAGTATAAAGTATCCATTAAAAGGGTTAGCATACATTATATCATTAGGTTGATTGATTGTATTAGCCTTCATTTTACCAGACCCTCATTCTTTGATTGATTATTGACCTTCTTGAACACATTAATGTTCTTCTTTTGGTATCCATTGAAATCAAGGCCTGTTTTGTCATTAGCAGTCTTCTGACAACTCAGAATGTTGTCTAAATCATTGGTACTCTTTTCAAACCTCAAAAATAAATTAACCTTAATTGATTTCTGATCCAACTCAGCTCTCAAGTAATCCACTTCAGTTACATACCTTGTGAATTCTTTTTCTTTGGTCTTTAGACTAGCAGTCACAATCTCAAGTTGAGCCTCCATTTATTTGACTATTTCCTCTTATTCCTTAGAGTTGTTTCTTAGTCTAGCTTCAAACAAGTTAATTTTATCCTTATAATATTTGATAAGAGACCTCATTATCTTATTCTTCTTCTTTACCATCTTTAGTTCTTTTAGAGTATTCATCAACTCAGCATCAAAATCCACCTCATCTCCTTCTTCATCTAAATCATCAACAACACCTCTAATCCATATAGACTCTTCTTGATTTAATCATCTTGCTTCTTCAGCCATGAAGAGAACTTCATTGACATTAGTTCCATCACCTTTATGATCATAGAATCAATTCTCTTACTCTTATTAGATGAGCTACAATCTTCCTTGGTGTAGAAACGTCTTTTATTTTTCAAAAATTTCTTCTTATCATCATACCTTCTAAATTGATTCTTGATCTTATCAGACCTATAGAAATTTTTATCATCATCATGAAATTCATCACTCTCTTCATCATCCTTATCATTATGCTTATGAGGTCACTTGTTAGCAAAGTGTCCAATCTCTCCACAATTGAAGCATTTAAAAGGTAATTTGCCCTTATATTTACCTGAGCTTATCTTCAACTTTCTTGTAAACATAGATATCAACTCATCATCATTAATATCATATTCATAATTTTTTTTTACTTTATTACCTTATTTATTATTCTCCTTTGACTTATTTTCTACCTTGAATTCAACTTCTTTCTTTGCAAGTCTTCCTTCACTTGTCTTCATCTCATAGGTTGTTAAGATGCCATGAAGTTCATCCATCTCAAGATTGTCTAAATCTTATATTTTTTAATAGTAGATATCTTAGAATTAAATTTGAGAGTTAGAGATCTTAAAACCTTTTGAACAATAGTATACTCTTTCAACTCTTCACCTAGACCTATTATGTTGTTGACCACTTCATCAACCCTCAACAAGTAGGCTATAATGGTCTCATCTTCATCTATTTTTAGGATCTCAAATTATCTTTTATGGGTTTGAAAATTAGAAAATTTCACCTTGGAGTCTCCCTCATGAATAATCTTCAACTTGTCTCATATTTATTTGACAGACATATAATGCATCACCTTCACAAGTTCTACCTCTGATAGGTCGCACATAATACCATTCATTACTTTTGAATTATTGTCACTAGCCTTTTTGCCTACTGCATATGTAGGAGGAATAGGGGTATAGTATATCTATCCAATATTTATTTCCAAACATCATGACTTTAAGACATCAAATATGTTCTCATTCTAACACTCCAAAAATCATAATTAGATCTATTAAACAATGGAGCTTTACTTGTAGAAAAATCACTTTGTGCTTGACTAGCCATATTTATTTGCTTAGAATCTCCTTTAGTTTGTAAGACCTCCTTTAAATGACCTAATATGATACCAAATATAATAATTATAGCTACTAAGAGGGAGGGGTGAATCGGTTTCCTTAAAATAGTCCTTCAATTTTACTTAACATCCATGAAGCTTTCATTCACATACATACATACATCAATCAATGCATACACAAGTATCTATGAAAGTAAACAATATAAGAACATGAGATATATGTGGGAACCCCTCTTAAATAATAAACCCCATTGATCCATATCTTGGACTATAGTTCTATAAGAAATGAATCAATTTTTTAGTAAGGCACCAACCCCTTACTAGTTAAGTACCAACTTAACTAGTCCTTTAACAAGCACCAACTTGCAAAGAGGCTCCAACCCCCTAAGTAACTCAAAAATAACTCAGATACATTGAATCTATAATCACCTTGGAACACTTATTGCTCAATAAATTTAAGATGACCTTTTTCTCTTCTCACTCTTCTATCTTTCTCAAATAACTTATTAGGTCTTCTCACTCAACTAACCCTTTTCTTGGTAGAATTAGGTCAAATGACCTCGCTCAACACTTGTAAAAACATAGTTATATCTTCATGGAATATTAAACACACCTATTTAATGATTTTCAATCTATTTACCTATTTTTTAAAACTCTATATGATTCGGTCATATGCTCAATATTCTAAGTAGTCAAATTAGGCCTATTAGGCCTTGTCTTTATACTTAACTATTGCTCTTATTCATCTTGGTTGGCCAAGAACCTCACCAAACTTGGATCACCCTTGGAAAAGATCAATAAAAAAAAATTATAAATTAAACAACCATCACATAGGTCATTTATTACCCTTAAGGGCCAAAACCACCATTAGGCCTAATAAAGATCTAATATAATTAGACCTTCTCTAAGCACATGTTTTAATTAGGCCTCTTTGGAACACCTTGAGCCTCCAAAAATGGATGAAACACTTCATAAATTAATAAAATATACCTTTTATAATTTCACCTTATGTACCTAATATTATTTGACTCATTTCACTCCTTAGACCACCCAATTAGGTCTACTCACCATTAGGCCTTCTTACTGCCAGGAAGTCTATCTTGAAAATATGAATCATACATTCAATTTTGGCACATAACCATACTAAAAAATCACATGGATAGAATATCCATGACCTCAGGTTCAGCATCATGTTTATTATAATTCATAAAACATGTCAAAATACCTATAACCAACCAACTTCATATGCTCACTCAGAACCGCACATAGGGCTTAAGAACACAGTCAAAAGCCTTTAACTTTTCACACTTTCATAGGATTTTTTTCATATAAAAAAATATGTTAAAATTAATTTATGAGACTTAAATAAAAAATTCATGTGTATTTATTCATCAACTCTATGAAAAAATACACAGGAACAACATTCTCACTCATACACAGAAAACCACCTGTAACATCAAAAACACAGTCAAGAAGATAAAGTCTTAGAACACCTATGAGAACACTTTTATGATATTTTATAATGATTTATAATGAACCTTAAACATAATTATAACATCTTGGAATAGATATATTACAAGATTCAATATCAATATTTGTCTTACAAACCAATCTCACATCTTCACCCTACACAAACTTCATTGTGTTAGATAGATCACTTTGAGGATAAATTTTAACATGTTTGTGTACATAATAAAAAATTATAAACAAGGGGATATGAGGCATAGGTATTGAAAAATCACCCCATTCATTTTTATCTATTCCTAATCCTCTACAACCAACCCCTAATCTCTTTCTCACTACTACCTAGTTTTCTCACTTCTTGCTCATTATGCCTTTTTAACAATGTACCAAATTCCATGATCAGTTTAGCATATTTTAGGTATGTAAGCTACTCAAAAACTTACATTAACATAATAAAAAAGTTTTACACATCATCTTCCATCCATTTTTATGCTTTAACTTGGTCAACCCTGCCTGATACATCAAAATTTTGAGAAACAAGAGATTTTCTGTAGCTTCTACTCATTGTCATGACAAACCAAAACCACATGAAGAAACCTAGAAGAGTCCTTTACATATTATAAATATAAAAATAGATAAATAAAACCATTATGAGCCATAATCAATAATATATTTTCTATCAGGTCATTATAAGGGTTTCAAGAGGGTTTTGACTGGTTTTCCTTCTTAAAAATCATTCATAAAGGATTAATCCTCAACTCCAAAACTAATTATAGTAAAATTAAGCTAGTAATATTCTCTAATTTCCATGAAATACTCATTATCTCATGAAAATTTTTCACATGCCAATGAGCATAATAAATTCTTTCTCAGGCAACACCCCATTCTATGTACACAAAAAACCTTAACACCAATTTTCATGATTTCTCCTTTAGGATATGACTTCAAACTTGGTCAACACACTTAACATAATCTCTCACACATCTGTCAATGTTCTCAATAGATATAACACCTTGGATAATGAACTTGACCCATCATTAGGCCATATTAGGTCTCTTTGCACTCTAGACCTTGAACTGCCAATCATACATAGACCATGATCACACCTTGAAACCTCTTGTATTATTCTCAATACCTCATCCATATGTCAAATGAACTCATACCATGCTCACATGCTTCCAACCTTCTTTACACAAGTCATATAATAATTACCTCATCATGTTACCAAGCATGTGCCTCTTCACTAGGTCTCTTTATGCAAGAAATAAGCTTCAAACTTGATCTTGGAACACATCTAAAGACTTCTTTAGCTCTTGCTTATGTTTACACAGCTTCATGCACTCTCTCATTTTTATACTAAAAAAATCACCAAGCTTCACTATAATTCATGCATATACCTTCTCTCAGGGTTAGATAAGGCTTCTCAAGACACCAGGCATACACATTCTCTCAGGGCTAGACTTTTACATGACATCAACCTCAGAAGAATTACCAGGTTACCTTCGAATTTTTTCTTGTCATTAGATGTATTTGACACATATCATCTTACTATGCATAGCCTCAATTTTGACCTTGACATTATTGACATATGTCTTATCTTTGACATCAATGACAATAAAGCTTTAATACTAACAACAAGAACATACCTCAATAGAAAACCCTTATCTCCCATTTAGAATTCATGTAGTGTCTTTTTTAAATTAGCATAACTCTTTTGCCTATCATAGGCAACTTTTAAATTTTGCCTTATAATTTTCATTTATCTATCATAATCCTACAAAACATCAAGACCATCAATAGTCCTATTTTTAAAACTTTTTCAACAAAATGGAGGTATACACTTGCATCCATACAAAGCTTCAAAATGAACTATTTTAATCAATGAATGGTACGTGTTATTATAAGTAAATTAAACTAAGTGAAAATAGTCCTCCCATTTACTTTTTTGATCCATCGCATACATTTTTAACATGTCTTCCATAACTTCATTTAATCTTTCTGTCTGACCGTCTGTTTCTGAGTGAGAAGATGAACTAAAATTTTAATTTGTACCAAAAACAACAGTCAAAATTTTCTAAAATCTCAAGTAAAAAATTATCTCGATCTAAAATAATAACCTCAAACATGCCATGTAGTTGTACTATTTCTTTCACAAATCATGAAAAAAATATAGATACATCATCAGTCAAATTTTTAGCAATGAAATGACCAACTTTAATAAATTTATCTATCACAACCAGAATAGTATCATATTTGCTTTTAGATTTTGGCAAACTAGCTATGAAATCTAAATAAATCAAAACTCACTTACCTTGTGGTACATCATAAGGGTAAAACAATATTCTTGGATTAAAATTTTTAGCTTTCATACATTGACATTTTAAATATCATGATACAAAGTCAATAACTTCATATTTTATTCCATACCAATAGTACAGCATTTTCAGCTCATGGGTCATCTTTGTGACACCTAAATGAGCAAAATGAAGTGTTGCATGCACTTATTTTAGAAAAATATTCATTAAGTCACCATACTCAAGTACATAAATTTTATTTTTATGTCTAATTAAATCATCAGAATCAACAAAAAAATTTAAAAAAATCTCTTCAACAGGTTCGTCATCCAAATTTACACTTACATCTTAGTAAAACTTATCAAAATATTGTTCTAATATCTCATTTTTAAAATTATTATGTAAAATAGATAAGGCAATGAGATACGTGTGTTGGCTAAGTGCATTAAGAACATGATTCGCTTTACCTTTCACATATAAAATATTCATATTTAAATTACTTAAAAATTTTAGTCATCTATATTGGCGTGTATTCAAATCATCTTGGAAAAATAAATATTTTAGGTTATGATGGTCAGACTTTACATAAGAATACTTACCTAGCAAAAACTATTTTCATTGCTTCTAAGCATGGACAATGACAACAAGTTCAAAGTCATGAGTGGTGTAATTTTTTTCATAGTCCTTCAGTTTCTATAACTCATATGCCATAACTGAACCATCCTGAGTTAGCATGTCACCCAAGCCTTCTTTAAATACATTGGCCCATATTTCAAAAATTTATTTGGATCTGGTACAACAAGTACAGATGCTAAAGTTAGTAACTCTTTAAAATTCAAGAAAGTTTGTTCACATTCTAAAATCCACATAAACTTATTACACTTGCACTACAAAAAAGTTATTGGGTTAGTTAATTTAAAAAAAAAAATCTTCTATAATAACTAGTCAGTCCCATAAAATTACCTACTTCGTGTATGTTTTTAAGAGTAGGGTACTCTTGAATAGCTTTAATCTTTACTGAATCAACAGTGATACTAGTATTAGATATTACATGACTTAGATAATGGATCTTAAATTGAAAGAAAGTACATTTAGATAGTTCATCAAACACTTTATGTTTCTTTAGTCTTTGCAATACTAAGTGCAAATATTTTTCATGTTCAACTGCATTATTAAAATAGATTGAAATTGTCTAAAAAATTCTTTAATATGATATTCATTAAATTCATAAATGTAACAGGTGCATTAGTTAAATTAAAAGGTATTATCATAAACTCATAATATCCATACTTAGTTATGAAAGTAGTCTTATGAATTTTTTTTCTTTGATTCTAAGTTGGTGATACCCTGATATCAAGTCTATCTTCAAAAAAATAGTTGTATCATTCATTTGATTAAATAGATCATCTATCTTTGACAAAGGATAACAATTATTGATGGTAACTGTGTTAAGCATGCGATAGTCAATAAACAATCGCAAGGTTTCATCCTTCTTTTTAACAAAGACCACTGGTGCATCCCAATGGGACATGTTTAACCTAATATTGTCATTTTCTAGTAGTTCTTGCAGTTGAGATTTTAGCTTCCATAAATCTGCTATATTCATATGATAAGGTGTTTTAGATGCAGGGGCTTTCCCTAATGTTACATCAATAGAAAAATTAAATTCGCGTTTAAGAGGTAAAACAATCAATTTGTTGGAAAAAACATCAAAAATTTCTTGTAATAATAGATATTTTTTAAATGTTGATTCTATTACATATGCAGTTTATTATATCTGAACAACATATAATTTACAACCCTTACACATTGTTTTTTTCAACTATAAAGTCAATAACTTACATACTTTTGATATCAACAAACTTTGAATTTCTATAGGTTTCTCCAAATCATTATGTATTAATATATCACTTTGATACAGTAGTCCAAAATTATGTTATGTTGTTGCAACCAATCCATACCTAAAATAATATCAAAAGATCTGAGAAGAGCCAAAAATAAATTAACTTCAGTCTGAAAATGGCCTAAATCTAAATTTGCACTCTTAAGACACTTAGTAATTGGTATTCCTTTTACCTGAGCCGAACTCAACAACTTAACCATCCTTCAAATTCATTGGATTCAAATTACAGTGTGTTACTAACATAAGATCCATAAAACTATCAATTGCTCCTAAATCAAATAAAATTTAAATTAAAAAAAAACATTTATTTTAACTCTAATTTCAATAGTTGTTTAAAAATAATCATTTCGATTATCTATAACTGCATACACTTTATGATTAGCTAATTGACCTATTTTCAACTTAAGAAAATCTTTGTAGTGGTTATAACCACATTCTCAGCATACTACAATCCTTTATAGTGTCACTGGGATAATATTTGCTCCAGTAGTAGGTACATTTTGATTACTTTAGGTTGGATTTATTTTAAAATTTACAGACTTAGAAGAATTCATATTCTTGAAATTTTTATTTTACCATTGAAATTTGTTGAAACTACTCATACTCCTAATAAATCTATGGTTTGAATCAAACTTCTTAAAAAATTTAAGCGAAGGGGACATATTTTTATTCTTAAATTACTACGTATTCTATTTAAAATTTTCTCACTTTTTGACAAGTCTTCTCCTTCTCTTCTACCATATGAACAGATTCGATGGTAGTAGTTAGTCTTAAAGTTTGTCATATTAACATCATGCATCAATATCTCTTTCAAATCTAGTGCAAACTTAGTGACTTTAGTCTTTTCATCATGTATGTAGTTAACATGATGCAGTAGATTTTAAATTTTATTTTCATACTCAGTCACAGTCATATTTTTTTATTTCAATAACTGAAAATCAGTGATTTTTTATTCTTTAAAGTTAGAACTAATATATCTCTTCTTGACCTATCTTTCAAAATTAGGCCAGATAAGAGTCATTGGTTGATAACCCTCTAGAACATAAATGGTTCCACCAGAGAGTCATAGCTCCTACTAATTGATAAGCAACCACTCTTGAAAATGTCATGCAGATTAAAATATTTTTGCAAGTGTACTACTATGCATCAATTGCATCACCTGAAAAGGTTGGTAAAGACAACTTCTTCAGCTTCTTAATGATATGATTAGCCACATTAACAGGGTTATTTTGAAGTTCTTATTCACTAGCTTGCATTTCTTCTCTAATTGAAACTTCTTCAACTGAAACACCTTTTAGATTATTTAACATTCATTCTTGGGTGTCCAATTTACTTTGAAGTGAATTCAATACAGTCAAAATTTCATTCAAAACTACCTCCTATTTAACATTAGGATTATTTTTCTCACAGTTAGAGGCTTCAACATTATTATCAGAGTTATTGAGAGGCAGTCCTCTCTTTCAGAGATGTTGGCCCTACGACCTCAACCTCTTCCTCTGTTCGTACTAACACTCCTTGAATTTTTATCTACTATTTCAAATCTTGTCCTCACCATCCTATGGTGAAATAAACAACTTAGTAAGAAATCAGTAAGAAACATTCCCCAGATTCCCTTGGACTAGGAAACCATGTTGTAATACCAATAAGTCACAACCATAATTTATTTTTATATATCAAAATAAAAACTATAAAACAAAATTTCAACTAGTGTTTAATTCAAAAACACGTAATGAGATTCATAAATGTCTTATAGTCAACACAGGAACTAGACCAAGTACATAACTCATCAACGACTTTATTATGAAGCGTTTTAACCACTTAGTATTCAGATAGAAGTGAATAAGTGAGATTATAACCACTCACTCTTATCTGCGTACTTCATCGTGGCCTTCATAATGGAGCTAATATTGACTTATGCCCTTACCCAAGTTCATATATAAGCTATAGAACAGCCAGTACCTCATTGAGTAATTCAACAAACAATGACAAAATGAGAACATATTCAATAGAAGAATAATCATACTAAGCTTGCTTAAGCAAGATCTATCAATTTACAAAAAGTAGACAAAGATCAAGAGAAAATGATTATTTACAAAATCAATGCAAACCCTTAGAACACCTTTTGAATTCACAAGCAAACAAAGGCATGAAGTTTGGCATGAACTACATCAATAAATGTGTGCAAGCTCCATGAGATGTTTCAAAAACTATGGTTATGTTTTGTTTAGAAGCATCTTACATTACTATAAGGTAGGGTATAATCACATGACAAGACATGTATAAGGATCTTACTTGATTTAACACATTGGCTCAAAGTTATCTTTTTTCATTTCCAACCCTTACCATTATGAATGTCATATAAGTTTAAGGGACTCAATACCAATTAATAGTTCCATGGATTGTGTATTTATACTAGATTTTGCTTTTAATATTATTATTAAAGAATTAAACTTTTATCTTAGGTTTATGGCCTTAGCCTATGTATATGTCTAGCTTTAACCTTAGATTAAAACTTGTTTTTATGTTCCATAGGAGAATACTTAATACCAACTTAAATAATATAACTCCATTAAACTTCCTTTACAATATAAGGATAAGAATTAACTTGTTAAATATTCCAATGATCAATTCTAAACATGGAAGAATTGATCTTCTATCACAATATGCCTTAGTTAGGAATAACCATTTACTTTTCAAAACATTCAATGACTTATCTCAGTTGCCAAGTTACTTAAAGCATATGTGTATGGTTGGGGGAGGCTCTGAGTGGATATCTTCGGAGGAACATTTGCCTTTTCACTAGTATGTAGTAGATACTCTTGAAGTGGAGTGGATATATGCCCTCTTTTGACACTTTGTTTACTTTGGTAAGGAGGCTTTAATTTTGGGACTTCATTGAGCTTTCTTTCACATCTAGAGAGTGGGGAGGGCTGGATTTTGCTCCACCAGTAGGGGTACATGTGCTAGATTTATAAAATTTGTTTTTTAGCTTCAAGTGGATTACAAGACAACTTCTTGACAAAATGTCATCTCATGCTATGCTCTATTTTTTGCATATCCACTCCCCTCTAATTTAGTTCATTCGCACTCATTATTTATTATTGATCAGTTTGTGTTTTAATTATTGTTCATTTGTATCTTGACCATTCAGATTAGTGTACCACTATGGGTGATTGCAATTGGCTCTTTTTGTGTGTTATTTGTTTTTCGATTCCATATAGTCTAGGAGAGGATTGGAGGGATATACCTCAGGTCTATCTCCTCTTGGGGGCTAGGGTATATAAAGGGGGAACCAATTGGTTGCTTCTTCTTTCTGACATTGGCTCAACTGCATCTTCTATTTTTCCCCAACTTTGGTAGTGTTTTATTCCATGGGCAACCTTTTGGATTGTGTTTGGGGCTGATTGTCTTCACTATTAGAATGATTGGTTACTAATACATCAGTCAACTATGACAGTCGTTGACTCTGAAACTAGGTTTTTCAGTTGTTGTGATATAGTCAACCTTGATATAGAGGAAGAACTTGTGGACTATTTAGCAGATCCACTTGTTGGGAGGAGTATCTTCCCTAACAATATTTGGAAAAAATATATGTCATCTAGATTACGGTTTGACTCACCAAAAGATATGAGAGGGGATCCCAGTCATCTTTAAGTGCCTTCTACAATTTTGAGTGGCACAGAGGTTGGAAATGTAGCTAGCAGTTTGACTTCCAAGGGGTATATACTAGGCATTAATGTTTCTACTAGTGTATTGGAGAATAAGAATCAAACTCTTCAAAAAAAAATTACTCCACTATATTTGGAGCTTATGAACCTCCATGGATCTTTGAACCTAAAGGGGAACTCCCTGAAAACAATCTTCCTTCGATTTTATCTTTGGACAAAGGTGATTTACTCACTCAAGAACTTGAAAAGTTAGGTTTATCTTCAGATAATATCAGAGTTTATCGTAAGTTGGAGGGGTAGATGCATCATACTCTACCTATTGTTAGGCCCTCTTTACATCCCCAATTATTGGAAAAGAATACAAGAACTACACAACAGTCTTATAGGAGAAAAGGAAGGAGATGCATAAAACTTAGGGGGAAACTAGTCAGATTGGTGAGTATGGATCAAGTCCTAGAGATGTCAAATACTGTCCTTACATGATGTTTCTATAGGAGGATAATATCGGCTTACAATCTAGATAGTTGGATTAATCAATATTGGAGACCACTACTAAGCTACTCTCCCATATCCCACATCTTAGTCAAAGGCTGGATGGCCTTTGTCTTCAACTCCATTGAAGATGTTACTCGTATATTTTTACACAGATGGTTTTGGAGGTCATCACCTCTTACTCTTAAGAGATGGACACTGGTCTTCGATCCTCGAGTGGAGAAATCCATGATTCAACCAATTTGGTTAAAATTACCAATTCTACCATTAGAATTTTGGAAATAGGAAGTTTTTAAAGCCATTAGGGAAAACATTGGCACCTTCCTTGAGGTGGATAATAGATATATCAAAGAATCCTCTAGAACAGAGGCCAAAATCTTAGTTGACATTATTTTGTTGGATGGTCTGGAGGAGAATATTGTTCTTGAATTTGGATCTTGGATTCATACACAATCACTAGATTATGTGTGAGTGTCATTTAGTTGTGTTAGATGTCATGCTTATGAACATCTAGCAATTGATTGTTCACATAGTTTCTCTCCCAAAGAATGGAGAAAGAAGCAGATTCTACATTCTCAGTTAGGGCGGGAGAAACTTACTAGTGGGGAGGGGTGCTTAGAACTTCCACTACTTGTTGATAGTATGAATCCCACTCCCACTATAGGGGGAGACTATAATTATTTGAGTGAAAAACTGCCTTTGGAGAGAAGTATTAAAAATCCTTTTTGGAAGAGGATTCATCCTTGTATTGGAGTGGCTCACACTCTTTGGGTGTGAATATGAACCAGTCCTCACAGGAAACACATTGGGATGCGATGCTTTTAGATCCTAGTTTTTTTATTCATCCTTTTCCTCGGGATTCCCCAACTTGTCCCTCACATACCACTGTGGAGGGGAATGATTCTCTTTATTTGAAGACCATTGAGAAAAGTTTAAAGGCTCATTTACAACAAGGATTAGTGGGTGATATTGAACATTTTGTGCCATTGTCATTACAATCGGGAGAGCCAGAGAGTCCACTAGAATTCTCAAGGGAAAACTCCATTCTTGGTGAGTCTTTTCAAAAGGTTGGGAGAGCAAAGAAAAATCATCCCGATTCGATACTAGTTGAATCCCTCTCCAACTCTAGTTATTCAAGATACCCTTTGAGATCTCATATGGATGTGGATGAAATATTTTTTTATGAAGGAGGATTGTGGAAGCTCAAGTATCTTGCTCTCATTCGAACTCAGGACGTCTATCAAAAATTCACCAAGCCATCAATACTGCGGGTTGGGAAGTTAAACAAGGAAAACAAAAAAAATCATAGGGGCCCTTGGAGCGAGAACTACCCCATTAAATGGTTGATATGTTGATATTATCCCTTAATATTAGAGGGATGGGCAATCCCACAAAAAAAACTACTTTGAAGCATCTGATTCATTTACACAAGCCATATTTTCTTCTGATTTAGGAAACAAAGCTTGAAGGAAGTATAACTATTGAAAGTTTATCAAAAAATTTGAAAGATTTGTCTTTTTTAGCTTTAGACTCCATTGGCAATGTTGGTGGTTTGATTTCAAGCTGTAGGACAACCTCTGTGAGGTTGGAATTTTTTTTTATCTCACTTTGGCATTGGGATGGAAATTCAATCCTTGGATCCTGGAACATCTTTCTCTGTATTAAATCTCTATGGTCCCAATGTGGAGAGACTTGCATTTTGGGATTATTTTATTAACCAAAATTTTATGATAGCTGCAAATCTTATCATGGGGGGTGACCTAAATTTAGTCACCAAGCGAGCAGAGGTTTGGGGGGTAGCTACGATAATGGATCCTTTAGCTGATTACTTCAAAAATTTGATGATTGACATCGGGTGGACTTGGAACCTATTAAATTGGCTCTTACTTGGAGGAACATGAAAACTGGGATTCACAATGTGGCTAAGCGACTTGATAGATTCCTCATCTCAGATACACTATTGATGGGCCCTGATAACATTAGATCTTGGATTGCTATGAGTGGCAACTTTGATCATCTACCAATTCTGATGTAGATTGACCGTTGAGACAAAAACCCTCTGTGTCCATTCAAATTCAATTTGAATTGGTTGAAGGATCTAGAATTCACAAACTTGATTCAGAAGGAGTGGATTGTTTTTGATCCACAATTTGTTGAATCAGCTAATCTACAATTTGCTTCTATCCTTAAAAGAGTGAAAAGGGGGGTTGTTACTTGCATTGTCAAAAAATGTCTTGAAGTTGATACTGATATTTCTTTGTAGGAACATCAGATATCTGATATATATGGTCAAGTTTATGATCATAATTTTGATGATTTAACCAAAAATAGACTCAAATCTTTGGAAAGGCAACTATGACAAAAGCTTGAGGATGTTGAAGCTCAATGGAGACTCAAAATCAGGGCTCTTTGGTTGGAGAATGGTGATGAAAATACCAAATACTTTTAAAACTTTGCTAAAAACCATAAATGCAAGAATACCATTTGGGAAATGCCCAAACCAAATGGTTCTATTGTGTGGCCATTCAATGATATAGCTGAGATTGGTGTTTCACACTTTCATCAGTTATATCAGGATTCAGCTCACGTGAACATTGCGAAAATTGTTAAGATTTCTACCCTCTTTCCAAATTTTGTTATTGATGCGGATAATGAGACGTTGATGTCCATTGTTTCCAAGGAGGAATTACTGTCTAGATTGGCTACCTTCCAAAAAGGCAATTGTCTGGGGTCAGATGGTTGGTCCATTAAATTATTTAGAGGCTTTATTGATTTGATTAGTGAGGACCTGATTAGAGTCATTGAGGAGACCCGACAGTCAGGTAAGATACTCTGGTCTTTCAACTCCACCTTCATTGCCCTCATCCCCAAAAAGGACAATCTGGACTCATTTGATGACTTCGGGCCTATCTCCTTGTGTAATTGTATTTACAAAATTATTGCTAAAATTATCTCCATTCGGATCAAAGGTCTCTTGTCTACCTCCATCTCCAAGGAACAATTTGGTTTCTTACATGGGTGTCAGATTCACGATGCGATATGGGTGGCACAAGAAGGACTGTATTCCATCAAGACTAAGAAATTGTTAGTTTTGTATTAAAACTAGACCTTTCCAAGGCCTTTGATAGAGTGAATTGGCTTTATTTGAGATTAATATTGATCAATATTAGTTTACAACTCCCTATGGTTAATCGGATTATGGGTTGTCTTTCTTCTATCTCTTTTGCTCTTCTCATTAATGGATCAACTTCTACATTTTTCAAATCTTCCTGTGGGCTTAGACAGGGTTGCCCACTCTCCCTACTACTATTTATACTTATTGTTGAAGGGTTGAGTCAACTCTTTATTGAGGCTAAGACAGCGGGATCCCTTCAGGGGATTAAGGTTAGTAGGGACATCTATCTCACACACATGTTGTTTGTGGATGATGTGCTACTCTTTTGTGATGGTTCTTAGAAGGACATCACTCTGCTTAAGGATTCGTTGGATCTTTTCAGTGTGGCCACGGGTATGACTATCAATGTGCAAAAGTCCAGCATTTCTTTCAATGGTTTGGGGGAGCATAAGATCCATTGGATTTCCGACATTTTTCCTTTTCAAGTTGTGGAACTTAGTTTTAGCTTTATGTATCGGGAGTTTTTGTTGAAACCTAATGACTATAGGAAAAATGATTGGCACTAGTTAATCAATAAGGTGGATAAGCGGATATGTTGTTGGTGTAATCGTTGGCTCTCTCTTAGAGGTAGACTAACTCTAATAAAATTTGTGTTGGAGGCCATTCCAATCTATTAGCATACATTAGCCCACATTCCAAAAGGTGTTCTAGATAAGATCCATCAAAAAAGTTTTAGATTTCTTTGGACGAGCAGAAAAACAAAGGATGGCACTTCCCTTATCAAATGATGGACCATTGCTACTCCAAAGGACATAGGGGGTTGGGGGATAAAAGATATTCATTTATGTGGTGCGGCTCTTGCAGCCAAAAGTCTTTGGAGGCTTTTCACCAAGGATGGCCTTTAGAATCAAATCATTTTACAAAAGTACATTGAACCACTATCATTGGAAGAGTTGATTCGCAGCCCAAACAAAACTATTCAAAATGCCTCTATTACTTGGAAATCTTCTATTAAAGCCTTCCCTATCATTGGTAAATGGCTTAAATGGAAGGTTAGTTCCAACATAAAAGTCAGAGTGGGGCTTCACCCATGGATTGGTTGCAGATCTAATTTCATACTTCCCATGGATGTGATGGAGATTTTGGAAGGGCAGGGTATCACTTTCTTAAATCAAGTGGTTGATTCATTTCACACCAATCATTAGAGCCAAGGTTGGAAAAGTGCTCACATGTTGGGCATTGAAGGGGAGGCTAGTTCGAGTTGGGATGCATATGTTCACCAATTAAAATAGAGTCAATCAAACTTTCTAATGAGGATGATGAGTTGGCTTGGTCCTTGAACCCCAATTTGGGAGAATACTTGATGCGTATTGGTTACCTTTCTAATTTTCTAAATGTGATCCCAGATGAGAGAAAGTGGTGGTGGGCAAAACTTTGGCAGATAAATTCACCACATAAAAAACCAAAATCTTTATGTGGCTTGCATTGAGTAATAAGGCTCTCACCTGGGAAGTTCTACAAAGAAGGAATTGGGAAGGGCTGGGAAGATGGAACTTATGCTTTTGTTCTTTAGAGACCATGAACCATATTCTAGTCACTTGTCCATATGCTACCACGATTTGGGCTGAATTGGAACTTTCCATGGGGTTAAAGATTGTTGGCAGGGTTTCACAGTTGATGAATGTCTTGAGAAATGGTGCCAGAGATCATAACTACATCACTACAAGGCATCACCATTTATAGTTTCCTGGGGTATTTGGCTCACGAGGAATGCCTCTATATTTCAAGGAAAAAACATTCCTACATTTCAATCTCTCCCAGATTCGGCTCATATTTGGGCATTTCAAAAACATGCCAAAAATTCATAAACAATGTTGTATTATCCATCCTCTTGATTACTCTGTTCCCTGGGGCTACTTTGATGGTGCTTGTCAGGGTACTACTGTCTTTTGTGATGCAGATGGTATATTATTTTTAAATTCTAAGCACTACTGCCATTTCAAGGTTGGTTTTGGCATTGGCACTAATAATTTTGTTGAGCTTTTGGCCCTACAGCGTCTCTTAAGACTCGCCAAGAAGAGCAATGTAGATGCTCTACATATTTTTGGGGACTCGTTGATTGTTCTCAACTGGATGAAGGGGGATTCTAAAATGGAACAACTTAGCTTAATCCCCAAATTTTCATTCTACAAATCATATGTTTCTTTCATTTGAGGACATCTCTTTTAGGCATGTTTATAGGGAACTAAATGGTGGAGCTGATACATTCTCTAACGTTGGTTTGCACATGGACCTTGATCAATGGGTTATTAAGGAGTTCAATGAAAATGTTTGTATACAAACAATTTCCCTATCAATTCTGCAAGATGAAGATCACAATGGATTTTTTAAACTAATCCACTGTTAGACTGAATCTTTTTTTTCTTGTTTTGTTTCTCCTATCTTTTTTGTTCTTTCTAGGGCGTGTTGTTGGTCTGGGCTTCTTCCTTCATACTTGGGCTTCTCCCCTTTCTGTACTAGTTGCACATGACTTCTCTTTGCAGACGGATACTTCTCCTTTGACACCTACCTCATCTTTGTGGGTTTATTGGCTCACTTTGTGGGTGCCTGGCTCCACATTTTGGCCCATTTGCCTGGTATCTCTGATATTTGGCCTTTTTCTTGCTTTTCGGCACAACTTGGGTGCTCTTGTTCTTGGCCTGATCTTTTCGGGGGTTTTTCCTTTCCCCGACACTATGTACTTTACTTTTATTTCATCTTTTTTCCTATGGATTGTAGATGCAACTATGAAATGTAATTTCAATTATATTAATTCGAAATTACGTATTTTTTTCGAGGAAAAAAAACCATATGCGTAAGAATTATATAATCTTATTTGCAATTCAATTCCAAAAAATTATGAGTTGTTCCAAAACAATTCGTTGCTCTTCAACAGAGCTTTATTTATATTAAAGTGAAATGTTTGTCTCTTAAAAAACTTTAGAAGATTTATACAAGTACATTAGCTATAATTCTTCTTTTTTAACCCTTATCAGAGATTCTAATAATCATTACACCCTCACATATAAAACTTATGATGGTTATAGTCTATTTAATTCACCATATTATAATCACAAGGCTTTCCTCTTATTTATCCTTATAAGTTATTGTCTAAGTATCAAATGGGCTTCACTCAAATAAGGAAGAAATCCTTTGGTATTCCTTAGATATAATGCCATCAACATAATTTATAACATGTGCAATCTTTTTTACATAGTGATGGAAGAAGGAGGTGGTGCCATTGATCACATAATTCAACCACTTGACCTAGATAGACGCATACATTGAATGTGGATCTAATTTCCACACTCTTACGATGAGTCATATACTACCCTCATTATTGACAACTGAGATATTAAAAAAATGATTTTGAGGGACTTTATGATGGTCAGCTCCCCATTCAGGCTATAAGTGATAGAATTATGGTAAAAAATGACAAATTTCATGTGTATCATGATAAATTTCCCATCATAAATGTGAAAGTAGAACACGTGTTGCTCAAAAAGCACTACACAATCTAATCATTTGAGAATCCAATCAGTTCTAGTTTTGAATTCAGATCAATTAAAACATGGTTTTATATTTAATGAGTGACACCAAAAGAGAGGGTCCACCAAACCAAAATAGTTTTTGAAATAATACCACAGCTTCACAATCCCCTACATATCACCGAATAGGGATGGTGCCAAACTTATCCTCAAGACTCTTAATCATATTAAAGTCAACACAAATCACCCAAGTGAAAAAGGTAGATTATCAATGACACATATCCATTAAGTCATTCTATCAGGGCCATCATTAGGATCATAAACATTAAGAACCCATAAATAATATCCATCAATATCAATCATAACCCAAATAACCTAATGTGATGAGTCTTCTCTCAATAAAACAATTAAAGGGATAAATTTTGGTGAAACCAAAATATTAGTGTCACCACACTTATCTTCATGAGAAGTGGAAAAATATGATGTGTCAGACTAGATACTTCTCATATAGGTCTACAAAATAAACCCTAAAATATTAACTTCTTGCAAATAAATAAGATCTAAAACTCCCAACCATTGAAAAATGACACGTATATATAATTTATGAGATAATTCAATGAGGTCTCAAACATGAGAGTAGACATTGAGTGGAATCCTCCAATTAGAATTCTCCCTACCTATACTCTAAGTCCTCCTTTGGTATGAAAAAATTATTACCTAATAATAGTTATTGATGTGGCAGTAAAAAAATACCCTAACAAGATGGAGTGATGCTTAGCCCCATTCTATTCTCATGGAGAGTCATCACCATAATGAGGCAAACTTTGTGATCGTCATGTGGTGGGAGTGTGAGTTGAGGATGTCCCCAACACTAGAATTCACACTTAGTAAGTTATTTTCTTGAGAAACTTGGCTTTGTTGGGTAGTTGACAAACTAAAGAGTAAGGAGGGGAGGAGGATTAACATTATCCACCTTTTTTGCACCTTGTCTGGGTTTGCTATTAGGAAGAGTATAAGTTGTCTTAGTTTTTAATTCTAGGTGGTAAATTTATTATTTGAGATAGTGGTTCACCTATCATTCTTTTAAGCCACTTTTTTCTTTTTAGGCAATGCTTGCTTGAAAAATGGCATTGTGGGTCATGAGGGGACAATCCCAAATTCTATGGTTGGATGATTTACAATGAAAACATATGTTTAGAATGTTTATGTAGGTTTTTTTAAAAAAAAAAAATAGTTTGGTCTCTTCTTGAATATTAGTAGACTTTTTCAAGGCTTTTGTTAAAACAACCTCAACACACACACTTTTTGGGATGTGAAAAATAAAATATGTCCAGTTTATGGCAAATCACATGCCCTATGGGATTGACAATATCAGAGAAGAAGACCCATAATAGAAATAGAAGACTTGGTAACTAAACCTAGACAAACACCTTAAGGGATGCCTACTCAGGGACCTTAAAATTATGAGACCATGAAGACACAATCATTAAGGTGTTTCAATATAAAAAATAACTTGACCTAGAAAGAAAATATTGCATAGGAAGATATTTTATTAAAGGAAAATAGAAAAATACTCTTGATGACATTATGGACTCCAGTAACTTTAAACCCCAAGGGCTCCTAATGGTGTTTAATTCATACATAAAGGGAATCCTCAGAGGGTATGCAACCAACATAGTATGCAATAAAACAAAATGTTCATATATTTAAATATATTTTCAATCTATTTGTAAAAAAACATCAAGCTGAGGTGGACTATCAAAATATATACCTCATCATTGACCTTCAGGATAAATTCATAAGTTTGTTTTGGAGCCATCCTTTCCAAAGTCGATGACAATGGCTATAACATATTAATTGAAGACCATTTATAAAAACTTAATCCACCCAAAAGGTGAAGTTAAAGCTAAATTAAATGTGATTTGACCTTAAAAATACCATAAAGGTAATGTGATACAAAGAAAGATAAGACAAAAAAATGTATGACAAACATACAAACCCTAATAGAGAAAGTTTTCTTAGAATCTAACTCTCACTATTTGTATTATAATTATTATTAAATATTTATAAAAAAATATTATTGTCATAACAATAATTCATAAAAAAACATCTTGAAATAAGATGAACACAATCTAAAATTTGTGTAAGTTAAAAAATTATAATCAATATATAAATAAGGATGATGCTTTAGTAACACTATTTTATTTGGAAGGAAAAATTGAAGCTGTAAAATTATATTAAACAAAGTTATTTACTATAGCCTAAATTACTTGATGCACCTAAAGTTTTATTTGGTGTTTTAATGTAGATTTATATTTATAAATCAACTAATATGAATTCAAATCTTTAAAATAAATTACAATAAATCAAAAATAATATTTAATATTTTTATGTAATATAAATCAATTGATTTGAGTTCAATAAAAGTTATTAACTTGATGTGGACTTATATTTATAAGTTAATTGATCTGAATTCAATGAAATTCATCAACTTGTTTTCATTTAAATTTGCATTCATTATAAACATTCAATTAAAAAATGATCATTTAATTATTTTGAAATTGAAATATAAACATTCTATTTTTTAGATTTTTTTAACATCAATTAATATCCAAAATATAATTAATATAAATAATAATAAAGTATTTTCATCCACTTTTAAAAAAAATACAAATCCTCTAAAATACATTCCTTGATTTGATAGGCTATATGAAGCTATGTGTTTCGTGTTGGCATTACCTTGTTGACAATGTCGTGTAGGGAAAGCTCATGAAGAACTTATACATTCCCTGATTTTGAAGCTTTGTGCAACATTCTATCCATCCCTTTATAAAGATAGGTACTTTGATCCATAAACCTTGGGAACTTATGTAAACTTGGAAAGATCCAAACTCCTATCAAAGGGAGTCACAGACTATATGTAACTTTGATACTTGAACTTTGGCCAACAAACTCTGACCAACAATCATCAGAGCAAACTATTGGACATTTTCCTCTTTAATTAAAAAGCAAATTAAGGTTCAACTGAGAATCAACTGAGCATCAACACTTTTCAGAAACATACTATGAAAAATAAACAAACTTTATTAAAATATTAAAAACCATGATCAAGTGTAACCCGGATATAAATTTCTTGGACCATCAATCTGTATAAGATAAGACATATTTCCTCCAACTATACTTTGGATGTAAATTGCTTGGAAACTACATTTAGTATGTCTAGAGGGCTCTTTTTCTCTAACATTCTCTATCAAGAACATAAGATATATCCTCTCCTAATATTTTTATGACGGAAGGTTTCCATTGCCAAGTTTAAGGCATATTTCCTTCACTTTAATTTTTCTATTTTAATAATAGAAGGACTTTAATTTATTAAATCCAATCAAAGTAATGTTTTTTCTTCTTTCCTCATATTGTTGTACTTAACCTTTATCTTTACAAATTTAATATTAAGTTAATTTTTATCATTTCCCATCAAATTTATATAATTATTTATTCCTTTTATTTATTTATTTATTTTTTTCTGCTTACAAGAAAACTATATTTCCAATGACATATACATAAAGAGTATATATAATCACTAGACTACAATTATTTAGAAAAAGGTTAAGGCTCTTTTTCATCCTTATGTGTAGGGTGGTTCTTTCCTCCAAAAGTTCAAGTCTTCACTATGGTATTGTGATTATATGGAGATCACTTCTATAACAAGTCTTTACACATTTTTCTTACACCAATGTTTTGAGTCTTTATTATGAAGATCACCTACTTTCTATCGTTATTTTTGAATACTATCTCACCATTGAAAAGAACCATTTTTCTTACGAAAACTACTAAATATCACTCAAATAAAATAATTTATGTTACTTCTAAAGTTTATGTTGTTAGTTTTAATCTATTTCTATACTTTATAGATATATATAGAAATGGACAGCTTTGATATTAAAGCATTTGAAACTCATTGTGCTAGCAATGAACCAAAAAAAAACCATTTTAAATGTAAAATTTAAGTTTCATCATAATGACATTTTGGCTAAAAAGATATAAGCTCATAAATATATAAATGAATTGAAAAAAATGGAGAGATAGATTTAGAAGCATAAATGACTACTAGAAGCATAAATAACTACTCTTTAAAAAAAAGGTCATGACTCATCACAAGTATTATATACCATTTGAGAGGGAGTCCATTTGATTTCATTATAGTCAAATAATGATTGTTACGTACATTTTTAAAATTAAATTTATTATGTATAAATTCATATTTTTTATGGTTCTTTTAATAAGATTCTGAAGTAATCACAATGTAGTTTTTATTTGAACATTTTAGTCCTAAATTTGAGCAAGGTATTTTCATTTTTGTTAGTTTTTATTTTATTTTAAATTATATAAACTACTCAAATAGGTTCTTTTCAATTCTATCAAATCCAATTAGGGCCTCGCCATATTTGTCAAAATTTTATCTTTAAAAAAATAAAATGTTATTCTAAGTATTTTCCATAGGAACATATTAGAAATTGAACCCAGTTTCCTCTAGAATGGCTCTTTTGCTGAAGCTGCAAACAACGGCCTCGATATACACCAGGTAGTCCTTCCGACGCCAGCCGTGGAGAGACACGAGAGCGCCGACCTCCTTCCGTCGGAGTCAGCCGAGCTTATACTGAGCTTAAATTGCAGAACGCGTTGGCGAAAGAAGAGGAGGACAGCGTTATACTGAGCTTAAATATGCCGCGTCCTCTCAAATTGTTAAAGCACGAAGTATTCCCTGATTTCTTCGATCCAAATCTTTCTAACTCCGTTATGCAATTCACTCTTGGCCATTTTCGGGATATCGGTAAAGGTTCGGGAATACTGATTTATACGTTCCATGGGTTTGAGCGAGAAATTTAAAGAATAAACCAAATTTTCTTGGCGGAGTAGCAAATCCTGGCGCGCAGGCAAAATGGCGGACATCAACAAAGAAGAGCAGGATTCGCAAAGCCGACGTTCTGTCATGTACATTTTGCTAGGAAGCCAGACCTACTTATCACAACAGCAAATGAATGCCTTGGCCAAAGGTCTGAAAGCCAGTGAACAGCCATTTGTTTGGGCTATCAAAGTGTCCCCAGAGATTGAATCTGCGACCTCGGATTCAACAGACCTCGCTAGCAGATATCTTCCTGAGGGCTTCCTGGAGCGAACAAAGAACATCGGAGGAGTTCGTCAGTGGGGTTATGAAAAATCCGGAGGAGGAAATTGGCATAACGTCCTTCTCCAAGTCTTATGAGGGGTTCAAGGGCTCCTTCAGATTAGCAAGGGGTGATTCAGTGTCTTCTGATATGACCAGTCGGCACGAAACCCATGGCAGAATCGATCTGGTCTATTTGCTGGGAGCCTCTCACAATGAGCTCGGCATTCCGCCCAGCCCGCTTCAAAATGTAGAGGACCAACCTCCTTTTCTTTCAAAGGACGATGGTTTTTCTCTTTGTTTGGACTTTGCCTTAAATGCAGAGCATAACGACCATGTTGAAAAATGGCATTTTGACGAGTACTTACAAATTGTATGGGATTTACATTTTTCACGTGTCATTTTTATTCATATTAAAAAATTATGATTAATTATCCAAATAAAATCAAAGATTTTGTAAGTGTTGGTTTGTAAACTAGAGTTAATTTGATAGTGTTGCCTTAAATATTTGTGCGAAGTGATATTTATTGATGGAGATAATTCTTAGCATAATGTTGGTGTGGAAACCATGTCCAACAAAATTTAGTCACATTATTAGTCATTGTAACCTCTTCAAAATTATTTAACATCGTTACAATTTTCTATAATAGTCCCTTCCCTATTTATTAATGACATGTACATTTTTTATTATGTCCTTCTTGAGGCATATTTTTTTATTACATTTAAAACAATGAATACAAATGTATTTAATTAATTTTTACTTCATTGTTTATTAATGATATGTATGCTTTCTTGTTGACCTTCAAGTCTTGACTAGCTTTCCTATTTGTGGGAAAGTCCATAGTGCATGGTGATAGACCAAGCCCATGACATGCATCAGCTGATTAAGACTAGGAACAAGTTGTTCGATAAGTGAGAACAAACATTGGCCCCAATGGCCAAAGACGGGCATGTGCAAACCTATGCATTCCACTTGCGTGCACCCAGTAGAGATTGCTAACAAGGCACGATGCCAACCAACAAAGTACAAGTCCACATGTGCAAATTGACAAAACAACAGGATCAAGACAAACAAGACCACGTGAATTCAGGCAAGGTAAATTTTAGTGGCAAATATTCATTAATTAATTAATATTCCGATTTGGGGAATTTGAATTTGACAATTTTTTCGGGTACAACATAGGACCCTTTTGCCTAAAGTTTTGGGATGTAATTTTTTTAGGGGTCAACTCACCAATGATTTACAATAATGATGGGGTTATCCACGCAATTCACCATATATATAACACATATGTTCCTAGAGGTCACAAACTTACCACCGAAGTATCTTTCTTTACCGGATTGTGAAGATCTTGAGACTTGAGGCTGAACTCTATCGCTTGACTGCTTTCAGCACCAACTAAACCATGCAGTAAGAATACACCACTTGGTAGCAACCTGATGTCCAATAGTATTATTTCATGCGACACCAACCAGATGCCTGATGACACTGTGTTGTGAGATCGCAACCTGACATCAGAAAGTAATGTGCCACACGATGGCAAATTGACACCCAAAAACAATGCACTATGCAACAACAACCTATTGCTCGACAGTAATGCACCACACAATGGTGACCTATTACCCAGTAGTAATGTGTCATGTGATGGAAAAGTGGCATCTGATAGTGGTGTGTCATACAGCCATAGATTGGCACCCCATGGCACTGTGTTGTGCAGTAGCAACTTACCACTTGGTAGCACTATGTTGCACGACCGTAGCTTGATGCTCGATAATAGACAAGAAGTTGATAATACTAAATTATCGAGCAATAAAACTATGGCATTAGGAGGTAACGACAAGGGTAAAGCACCATAACAAATACCAAAAAAATACAACATCATGTCTTATTTTAGAAATCCAGAAAAGAGGATTGCACAAACAACAGGCACTATGAATACAGGTAATTCTGAAACTTTTTTTAAAAAATATTAGTTAATTTTTTATTGTAGAATAATTGCAAAAATATTTCAATGCAGAAATCAAAATAGATATTGACACTATTTCATTAGAAAGAATTAATCTCAATAACTTCTCACCACCCGAAGATTTTATTAATGAAATGCCACCATTAAAAGACACTTCTATGGGCACTTCACAAGAGAATTACAGTTCTTTTTAGACACCAAATTTTGTTGAAAATTTCACTCAAAAAAGTTGATAGAAGAAGAGAAGTACATGGACAATAAGAAGGTCTTTTCAAGTTGACTGAGATGTAAAATATTATGTTATAGAACCTGTAGAACCAAGAAATGGTAATGAGACTCCAACATAACGAAGATGTATAATTTGTAGTTGGAAACTTAGAAAAGAACACATAATGCAACTTAAATTGGACACAATTAAGAAATATTATGAGAATATATATATATATATATATATATATATATATATATATATATATATATATATATATATATATATATATATATATATATATATATATCTGTGAAGCAACCAGATGGATAGAAAATAAGAACACATAGATGAAAAAAAGAGAAGAATGCATGCATGCAAGATATGCACGTGAATATGAAAATGATAAAAAATGAAAAAAATATCTTGTTGAGAAAGGAGAAACAATCAAAGCATAATTTGAAAAAGTTATGTAATTCAATCTTAAGGAAAAACACGTACAGTTCTCTACTATGTTCCATATTTAAAAAAAGAGAAGACCCATTTCTAATTTTGTAGATTATAAAATTTTGTTTCAACATAATGGGTTTATGGATATTTCATAGTCACATTGGTCGGATAATAGTGCTTGGAAAATGGTAAAATGTCTAGCCATTGTTGAGAAAGAAACTTTGAAAGAAAGTGTTAAGAGATCACTGTTTATCTCTCTATTCATCGATGAGGTCACTATAGTTGAGAACACAACATGGGTTTGTATGCATGTATATACCTTTGAAAACTATTCAAGGCAATCTCATCTTTTACTTATCCATAAAATGGTAGAAAATTACAATGCAAAAAACCTCCATAAATTGGTTGTATCCAATTTAAGAGAGAGAGCTAGGATGGATGATTATGACATAACTATGAAGCTAGTGTGTGTTAAAGCTGATGGTGCATCAGTGATGTAGGGGCATAAAAAGGGTATTTTTGTTCACCTTCAAACAATAGTTTCTTTGTTTATGATTCCAATCCATTGCATGACATATATGATGAATCTTGCATTCAAAATTGTTATCACATTCAGTAATGTCACAAAAGTGGAAGAGCTTATTCATGACTTGTGTGCTTACATATCAAGCAACCCAAAAAGATTTATGGAGTTCCAGAAATTTGCAATTGGGGTGACAAATGGTAAAAAACTACTGAAAGATGTTAAAACCAGATGGATTTTCATGTATGAAATTGCATGCAATTTTTTTGAGGAATATCCATATTTGATAGGGTTTATGTATAAATATCATAGGGAAGTTGACAAAGCAAAAGATTTACTGTGTCTTTTAATAGATTTAGAAACTTTACTCACATTATGCGGTATTTTTCCAATGTTGAAGGAAATCAACTATTTAATGAAACATGCTAAAGAGAGATCTATCTATATTGTTGACTTCATATGTTTGAGAAAACATGTATGTCAATGTTTATATATATTATACACATCGAATGAAAGCTTTCACATACCTATTTTTAGATCCTAAAAAATTTTGATAGATTTTCATAATCCAAAGAGATATTTGAAATTCAATATACATGATCATCTTTGTGTCATGGTAAATGGCATTGAGATCGCAATGCACATGCTCTAGAAGACTTGAAGTTGTGGGAGCTGAGCCTAAAGATGTACCTATGACACATTTACTATATGATACTATTTTTCTAAAACATGAATTAAATTAAGCAAAATCTCACAAATTTTATCCACTAAGATCAGAGAACATTTTCAAATGGATGAGTTGTTGGAGGGCATGGGAGTTGTGAATCCCATTTTTTGGAACAGTATTAACAATCAAGCACAGATCAACACATTATTTCACAAATACATGGGTACATTTGTTATGCATTTCTATGAATCTATAGATGTGAATGGAGTTTAGATTAATGATAGTTTAAATAAACAATTACTGACATCTCAGTCAACATAGTTTGGAATTACAATGATGGATCAATTTTAGTGTTTAAGTGACCCAACAAAAAATGGTGTCATTACTTGTCTATGGATTTTTTTTTTATCCAAGTAGCATATTACAAGAAGGTATTAGTGAATATTTCAGATTATATGAACTTGTTCAATTAATGATTTTGGGTTCTATGGAAGATGAGCGAGTGTTTAGTGCATTATCCTTTGTGAAGTCAAAACTTAGAAATAGATTGGATAAAAATCTAGAGACTTGCTTGAGACTATATGTTTCACATTATTCTGTGGAAAAGTTTCTATATGACAGAGTAGTGGCAACATAGATTTCTCTAGTTGAAAGAAGAGGCATGAATAATACATCTACCAATACAAAGGATGAGAATACCAAGACAGAATATGACACTAGCATGGTAGATGCAAATCACACTTATGATGAGCAAGTTTTTTGAGGATTGTTTCACCCACCCAAATTTTAGTTTGATAAGTATATAAATTATTATTTTATGAAATAATTCTTATTCTTTCATCTTCAAATACATTAAATTCTATAATCTATGTCCTGCATGTTACAATCATGAATCTTATTCAATACATTGGAATTAATAATTTTTTTGTCATATTGCAATTTTGTGCATTTCAAATATTAATTCTATATATATACAATTTATTTCATTCATTAAGTAGCAATCATAATTCTAATTAACATTGTACAGAGCATTTCCTTATAACATTCATTGAAGCATACAAGTCTTATGTTTAGACATGCACGGTGCACCATAGGACACAAGTTTTCTTGCCATTAAAACTCCAATTATTAAGATTTATTGTTTTCCATGATCTTAATTATCTATAATAGTAATTTTGAGAGCATATACATAGATTTAATACATGCATAAAAATATTATAACAATAATTATTCTATTACACGTTTACATTAGAACCATTACACAAATATATAGGAAATATTTTTCCTATAGTTGGAACTTGGGGTCACATATTTCCAAATTCCACCACAATGAATACATTCAATGCTACAACTACTAGAACAATGTAACAATGCATTTAATGCTAAAACTACTAGAACAATATACCCATGCATTCAAATGATACAACTGTTAGAATAGTATAATAATGCATTGAAATCTACAACTACTAGAATAGTATAATAGTATAACAATGCACTCAAATACTACAAATACTAGAATAGTATAATTCCATAGAATATTTAATCTACAATAGGCTATTTTTCCTACAACTACTACAAATACTGCTTCAATATTCAAATACTATAACTACTAGAAATATTTTTTCTATAGTTGGGTTCGCATATTTCTAAATTCTACCACAATCAATGTATTCAATGCTATAACTACTAGAATAATATAACAATGCATTCAATGCTATAACTACTAGAACAATATAGCCATGCATTCAAATGCTAAAAGTACTATAATGGTATAACAATACATTCAAATCTACAACTACTAGAACAATATAATAATGCATTCAAATCTATAACTACTAAAATAATATAATGGTATAACAATGCATTCAATGCTACAACTACTAGAACAGTATAACAATGCATTCAAATACTACAACTACTAGAACAATATAATTCAATAGAATATTTACTCTATTTTTTCTCCATACAATATATAAACTTGACCATAATGCATTATATAATCTACAACTACAACTACTAGAACAATATAATAATGCATTCAAATCTATAACTACTAAAATAATATAACGGTATAACAATGCATTCAATGCTACAACTACTAGAACAGTATAACAATGCATTCAAATACTACAACTACTAGAACAATATAATTCAATAGAATATTTACTCTATTTTTTCTCCATACAATATATAAACTTGACCATAATGCATTATATATATATATATATATATATATATATATATATATATATATATATATATATATATATATATATATATATATATATATATATATAATGCATTATGGTCAAGTTTATATATTGTATGGAGAAAAAATAGAGTAAATATTGTATTGAATTATATTTTTCTAGTAGTTGTAGTATTTGAATGCATTGTTATATTGTTCTAGTAGTTGTAGCATTGTATGCATTGTTATACCGTTATATTATTTTAGTAGTTATAGATTTGAATGCATTATTATATTGTTCTAGTAGTAGTTGTAGATTTGAATGTATTTTTATACCATTATAGTAGTTTTAACATTTGAATATATATATATATATATATATATATATATATATATATATATATATATATATATATATAATGCATTATGGTCAAGTTTATATATTGTATGCAGAAAAAATAGAGTAAATATTCTATTGAATTATACTATTCTAGTAGTTGTAGTATTTGAATGCATTGTTATACTGTTCTAATAGTTGTAGCATTGAATGCATTGTTATACCGTTATATTATTTTAGTAGTTATAGATTTGAATGCATTATTATATTTTTCTAGTAGTTGTAGATTTGAATGTATTGTTATACCATTATATTAGTTTTAACATTTGAATGCATGGCTATATTGTTCTAGTAGTTATAGCATTGAATGCATTTTTATATTATTCTAGTAGTTGTACCATTGAATACATTGATTGTGGTAGAATTTAGAAATATGCGAACCCAACTATATATATATATATATTAAAATTATAAAAATAGAGTATTTGGAAAAAATGTAAAATATTATTTAATAAAACAAGTGTTTTTCAAACAAACATGATATAAACTATTTTAAACATTAGAAAATATCATTTTGAACAATATAAACTCTTGAAATATATTAACAATTTTTTCACTGAGACTCTCCACCTCCTTGCTGTTTGCCACCCCTCCCATGAAAACCCTGTTGTCTTGACCTACCTGTGGATCCTCCATTATCATTCCTTCTTTATGAAGACCCTTTACAACAAAATTCATTTGTGCAAGAATCACCCTCTCCTCATTTGTTGCATCTCCTATTGAAAGAATTGTTGGATCCACATCTTTTTTTTACTTCAATAAAATTCTTGGATCCATACCATACTCTTTAATTATTTTCTTCAAAGTGTTGTTTTGTTTATTTAACAAAATAAGCTTTTCCTTCAATGCAATTGTTGAGGAGATATTTTTGTGGATGTTTTTCAAATGCACATTAAGATGTGTTTTTTGATTCAAATTTTCATTTTTTGTCTACAATCAACAAATAATATATAAGTGTCAAACACATACAAAGGTTAATAATCAAAATACATGTTAGAGATGATAAAAAATTATCACAACTTTATCCTTCTCTGCTTGTGCAATGATAACAAGGTTAATATTTTTAGCCCATTTATTGAAATATGTTTGGGCTTCTCTATTTAAATTTTCCAACCTATTTTATCATAATCTCTAAAATCCTATCATTGTAAACATTATCAACAGAGATCAATTTAGATTGAGCTTGATAGAATAAAGTGTCAATATTTGAGGGTTCATTTTGAACAAGTGAAAACAAATTCAATCTTTGGGAGTGGTTTTGATAACAGCGATTGATTTCTTTGATGAGTGATTTTGACCTTATCTCTCATTGTTTTAAATCATTAAATTTTTCAATAACACCTTCCCTCAAATTGGCAAGCATATTTCTAAAACTAGATTTTTTAACAAAATAATAATAAGGGAATCATCAAAGACATTTAAATTATCAGTGTGGGGTGGGGTAGCTAGGGAAGAGGTAGTCATAGAAGGCACTTATGAAGGCACATTAAAAACTTGAATAAAATCATGTGGATTGAATCCACCAATAGTCAGGGGCTTACTTTAAATTCCAAGAAACTCTTCATCCAGATCAATCTACTGTAAATATGTAAGACCCTGTGCACTTGAAAGGCCACCAATAGAGAAATTTGAGAAGTCAAAAAATTGTAGTGTTCCTCTACTTTGTGTAGGGAGAGAGATATTCTTTCTTCTTCTTTGAGTCTGGATGGGTGGTGGGGGTGGTGGCATAATTTTCAATCTCCTGACAAATGTTGGGTGGACTATAAAGTTTTTTATTTCAAAACTAGTAAATTTGAAAATATAAAAGTAATGCAAATTCAAATTGAATCTATTATTATCTATTGGGGTGACTGCTTATTCCATTCAGATTGTCCTTGATAGAGTTACCTCTTCCCTTATTGTTATCCTTGTGGGAGTTGGCTCTTTCTATCTCATTGTGCTTGTGGGAGAGACAATGGTGGTTTCACCTACAAAATGAGTAAATTATCTAATTAATTAACTAGCAAATTCTAACAAACTTCAAATAAAAAATAAAGTTGTAATAGCAAGCATTGATTGTGTTGTATGGAATAATCCTCAATGACAATAATTTGAGATTCAATTGCAAAAAACAAAATAAAAATCAATATGAAAATTATTTTTTCCATTGAATAATATAAGAAAAAAACATTAAAGGAAATTTGGGGGAACCTGGAAGCGGAGATAAAACATAATCACTTCTTGGGAATTTTGTAATTTGAAATGAATTGAACAAAGACTCCATGGATTGGGTATCACTAGAGCCCTCTGAAGCACGTTGACCTTTAGTTTCCACTTATTTTCTTGTATCATAAGCACACACTCTTGATTGTAATAAACAAAAGGTACACACACACACACACACACACACACACACACACACACACACACACACATATAAAGAAAGGAGACTTAGGAAAACTAAATTTACCTCCTATTCCTCGATAGACTAAGCATTAACTTTCATTTTTTGATGGAGGGAAGTAGGAATTACAGTAGTTTGGATTTCATATAAGGCCTCGAAATACAAGGCCAAAATGTAGTTGGAAGATGAAATGGTGTAAGTGTCCTTCAAAAATACAAAACTCAACTCTGACCTAATCTTATTAGATATAACTGTGCACCAGTTACATACAACACCTGATAAAGAATGAAGAATATAGTAAACAACCCATAAGAGAATGTTCGATGTTCTTCCCTATAAAACAATTCTTGCTTGAAATAAATACACAATAGATTTGAGAAATGGATTAGTGATTTTTTTTAAGGGGGACCCCTTTTGATTTTGAATATCTATAATAAAAACATAAAACATGCAATTTTAATTAGGATATCAAACTATTTTTAAGAAATGATTCATGTATAATTAAGAAATGTTAATTTCGTTAATAAATCTAACACTTAATAGCTGGATCAATGGCCATGTTGTAGACCGACTCCAAGTAATTTTGATCAACGTTTAGATAAGACAACCTTAGTATTAATAAAACTCAAATTGTAATGTAGAAGGCCTATTAAATTATGGATATCCAGTGGAGAGGTGCCAAAGGATATTGTTTTATTATTAAATTAGACATAGAAATGAATCTCACTAGGTTAAAATTGGCAACCAAAGATCATAGTAGGTTGTTGTTGATCGTCATGTCATATTGAGACATCTACACCAAGCCTTTGAACTCACATTAATCAATCCAGTCAACATAATATTTTGGTTGATCCACCATCTAGAGGAAATATGGACATAATAGACTCTTAAAAATATAGTTGTAGATCCCCCTTGTTTGACTATGAATTTTTATGGATGTGAAAGCCATTAAAATTTTGATGTAGAATTGAAGTAGGTAGGTAAAGTCTAAAAAATTGAGTTTGGTAGGTAGGTTGGACTTGAATTAGGTAGGATGAAAAAAATTTTGTGAAAATTTTGAAAATAAGGGCACTATAGGGGTATTTATAAGCAAAAAGGGGAACCAGAGCAACTAGTTGGCATGATCGGTGATAAATAGGGCATATTATTTCTCAATGGTAGGTTGCTCAATAGTACAATGATGCATGATAGCATAATGTTACACAATAACATGGAATCATGTGACAATTTGGTACTGCATGATAATATGTTGATAGGTGATAGTAGCATGCAATCGTGAACAAGTAGGATATCAGGGGACATCATGACACCACTACATGATAGTATGTTATCACACGACACTATATTGTCATGTAATAGTATGTTATTATGTGGCACCATGATACTACCTAGGGTACAATGCTACATGATAATAATATGTCACTCAATGGCATATTATTGAGTGGCACCATGCTATCAAGAGATATTATAATGCCACCTGACCTTATGTTGATTCTCAATCTTATGCTATCACTTGGTAACTTGTTGTCACCAAATACTATGTTACCACCCGTGGTATGTTTCCATGCATTAGTAAACTATCACCTAATGGCATACTACCACTCAATGTTATAATGATGCCTAACAACATAATTTTTTCTACTAGCATAATGATTCCTAGTGGCATAATGTCACCTTGTAGGTTGAATTCATTCAACAACATGTGGTTGCATGACAATATAATATCATAGAAAATAAATAGGGTGATTTTCCACCTCCTCTACACACATGGATTTTCCAAGGTAGTGAATCTAATTCACCTAAACAAATCTAGGGGGGTTTCCATCATGGCCTCTTAAAGTTAACCCTGAATCTAGGCATCACAATGGAGATCATGGGGATAAATGGCAAAGGTATGACTGACACTTTGTCTTGACAAACAATTAATAAATGAAGACAAA
Source organism: Torreya grandis (assembly GCA_037957365.1). Classification (NCBI taxonomy): domain Eukaryota; kingdom Viridiplantae; phylum Streptophyta; class Pinopsida; order Cupressales; family Taxaceae; genus Torreya; species Torreya grandis. Next base: position 5,974,960 of record JARHVA010000239.1, on the reverse strand, counting down.
TGATGAGGTAGATATCCTCAAATAATCTAGAGTAATAACTACCAAGTGGACATCTAATGCAATAACCATGATGTGGTGGTAGTTGAGCTACCAAGTAACAAACAAGGTTATGGAATAATAGTAAAAGGGATGCCCTTGAATAGGAGAATATGATCGATGAGCAAATAGAAAACACTACTAGAATGATCACAAAGATCACCTAAGGGAGAAAGATGTTATAGATATAGCTTGTAATGTTGTTATGTACTTTTGAGCATATTTTAATCCATTTAATCTTATGCTGATAAGTAATGGAATGATTTTAATGGATTCAAACTAATTTTGTTTCTATCCTTATTATGACTATATAAATTTGTTAGATATTTGTCTTCTTGGATGAGTGATTTACTTAGATTAAATGATGTGTTTGTGATTCTATTTATATGAGTACATACTTACTCCATGCATGGTTAGGATAATGTAGAGAAGGCTTTAAGTAACCCTACACATGTGAGGTACAAACATGATTAGGTGGATGACACCAATGCACATAATTACCCTTGACCTACCTTGGTTCCCCACTCTATGCTTTGAGTGAGTAATAACCCTACACATGTGAGGTGCACACATGATTAGATGGATGACACCACTACACATAACTACCTTTGACCTACCTTGGTTCCCCACTCTATGATTTAAGTAAGCATGAAAGGTTCCCTTACTTGATATTTCAATGTGATAAATTTAAGTGTTGGTATGCTAGAGGACATGAGTGGGACATGCACGTGATTGGCCAAAAGTAGACCCAAACATTTTGGTTATGTTTCTAGGATAGGTCAAATTTATTTATTACAATGGTGAGTGGAGGTGATAAAGGGAACTTGATAATGGTTGGTAAATGTTCCCACACATATGAGTAGTATAGAGGGTATAAGTTGAAATGGGAATGACTTATGAAAGGTAGATGGGGGAAAAACTTCTATCATGGGGAACTAGACGAGTGTGAGCTTAAGAGGCTTGAGAATAATTAGATTCAATAGAAATTAATGGATGAAAAAGATCATAGGCAGAGGGGAGAGTCTAAATCAAAAAGTGTCATGAGGACCTACATAGAATAGGTATGGTGAGGGATAATCTCATGTAGAGGATGTACACTCTATGAAAACAAAAATGTGTGCCATTGAGCTAGAGCAAACTCCATAAACCAAATTTGATGCCCCTGAAGAAAAAGACATTCAGTAAGAGACTTCCAGAGGAATTACCATTTTCCCCTCTACCTAAAGTGCATGATCTCATGTGAATGCATGATGTAATAAGGATTTAACCATTTGTATAATAAGGTGTATGTAAATCCCCCATTAATGGGTCAGTTGTATGTTCAAAGGTAATGAAACGTGTTGGAAGAAAGGATTGGTTGCCTTCCCCTCTAAGGATGTTCAACCTAAACTTTGGTGGGGATGTTAGGGGAAATTTAGAAGCCTTAAGGATAGGGTGTCATACATGATTGTGTTGGTTCATTAATTATGGAAACATCATTAAAGCTCATAGATGGAACCAATAATGAGGTAAAAACATAGGTCTAGTGTTGGAGATTGATCTTTTGGTTTAGTGCAATATTGAGTGTATAATGATTGAGGGAGATTTGATGGTAGTAATTTAAGCATTGTGTAATAAAAAGGTTAGTTCATGGAATTTCATGAACATCCTTAGTTGGTCTTGGGTCATTTTAGATGATTTTAGTGCTTGGGAAGTTAAGAATTACTTTTACAAAGTGAATTCTGTAGTCAATGGCCTAGCCAACATGGGTATAATATAGGTTAAAGATGTCATTATTGATAATGATTCAGGGTGCTTGGAGGGATGAAAGGACAAGTCTTAGTACATAGTAGGGACTTAGATGTGAGGATCAAGTGCATGATGTCAATTAAAAAAGGGAAACCATCATTGGAGATGTTATTTTTAATTCCCATGCTTGGGATGTGAATCCTACACATTTGCAGCAAGTATAGTAGTCAACATTTATGGTCATAGGCATTGAGGGCTCATGTCACTATCGTTAGGAAGAGTTTGTTTTGGACGATGAGTGGAAGATTCATAAATCATGGAAAAAATGTTGTAGGTTGTGTTAAGTGAGCCTCTGGTATGAGTTAAGGAAACTAAGAGAGATGGTGTTTAAAGGGAGGGTGTTTGATGCACATTTGAAGGTGTTTATCCTCCAGTATAGGAATGTCTTATAAAAAATTAATGACACTATAGGCTCGGTGTTCTTGGAGACTACCTATCGAGTGATGGTGAATTCTTTGATTTCATCAGTATTTGAAGGCAGTTTACTCATGTTTTTAAATAATAAGGATGTAACATTGGTAGTGGCAACTAGGCTTATCCACTTAGATTTTAGAATAGGCCTGGAGGCTATGGTAGGAATTTTTTTTTTGGGTGAGAAACACTCCTTGAATTTATCTAATTAGGAGGGTCAAGGGTTGGTCCCCTTCATGATTTCAAGGACTCAGAAGATAGATTATTTAATCTTTTCGAACAACTCAATTTCATGTAGAATTTCCTAAGAAACCTTAGTTTGATGGATAAAATGTTTCCAATGCTTGATATGAATGATCTCATGACACCTATGGTGCCTTTAGTGGCTATGTTTAATGATAGTAAGTCATCTTGATTGGCTTCAATGGTCAAATTTTTGGCTTATTTGTATGGTGCACATACTTCTATTCCATTGCCCACCCCTTAGGTGTGAGAAGGGGGTATCACAAGGTAGTGGGTGTATTCGATCCATATAAGGGATATTTTAGATAGTGTTGATATGGAATTAGAGTTGGGAGGGGTATTTTGGAAGAAGTGAGTTGGTAGACCTCATCAACATAAGTGGAAATTGATGATTGAGAGAGGAGGTGGTGCTATAGAGGGGAAGTTTGATGGAGGTGATGGGCTAGGTGGATAATGTAGGAGGCTTGGTGTGGCTCCTGATGTTGGCTGGGAGATGGATAATTCTATTAATGGTAGGATTGGTAGTGGTTCCCTAGTGGATAGGGATTTTTGTGGTTAGTAGGTGGAAGAATGGTGGTGAACTGGTTTGTTTACTTTGTCTTTGATCTAGGTGGTGGTTGTTGGTTGGTTTTTTTAGTGATTGGTTGCTTCTTTGGGTTTGTCTCTATGGGGTGTTTTTTGTGATGTTGGCCTCTGGGGGTGTGTTTTCTATTTGTTGTCTTGGTTGTCCTTTAGTTTTTGAAGATCTATATTGTTAACAATTTTGTTGTAATCTTGATTTTTTATTAATAAATGGATAAAAGACACACCAACCCTCAATTTCCTATAAAAAATAAATAAATAAGGCATATGCCATTTATTTTATGCATTATGTGTTTCGTAGGTTAGATTAATTTAGATTATTTTTTGTAGAATAGTTATGTAGTGTTGATGTAATAGTACATGCTCGTAATACCATTCGAGCAAGTTGATCAAGGGCATTCCTTTGGAATTCTTATGCTAAATTTCTAGGTTATTAAATGAGTGAAAATGGATATATTTTTGGTAAATATCTCTCTCTCTCTCTCTCTCTCTCTCTCTCTCTCTAATTAAAGGGAAACTTGATACTAGAGGTAGCTTGAAGAATGAACAATGCGAGGAAGCCAGAGAAGTCATACCTTGGTGACCATTGCAACAAAAGTAAATCAATATTTGTGTATATAATAAATTCAAAGAAAATATAAAGGTACTTGTAGTGTTGAAGGATTAGGTACAAAAATTAGTATGGGGTAGGGTACCAAATTTTTGAAATAAAAAGGTTGAATGCGTGCGACATAAATCTAATAGGTGTATGGATACATAGAAAATTTTGGGGTAATGAAATACACCAGTAGAGCATCATTTCCAAGAATTCCAATATCTATATACATTAATAAAACATTTAAGGAAAGATAATGCACTATGAAGTGTCATACCCAGGAATGCATGAAGTTAAATTATAGTGCAAAGAAGCACACCAATAGAGTGAAACACCCATGAACATATGACAGATACTTGCAGAGAAAGGAAGCACTATAGGAGTGAATCGTAGTACCCAAAAATATAACAAACAAGAGAAAGGAAAAGGTTGCAACAAAATTTAATCCTTGTAGGTATAATTAAGAAGGATAAATATGGGAAACCCCCACACATAAATGCCTATAGAAGAAGAAGCATGCCACATAGATAGAATGGAGATAAAATCTCAAGGATGAGAGAGTGCTAGGCATAGCTTGAATATTGAATAAAGTAAAGAGTGTATACACATAATATTTTCAACTTTTATTAAATATTGAAGCTTTAAATCTTGTAGGAATGCATTGAGACTCAATCTCTTTGAGTGTATGCCCTAAAGGGTGCATCGAGAAAGGGGTGGGTAGAACATTGGTGATTCACAAGATTGTTGTCTCTCGTTGTCACATTATTACCAATCTAACCATCTCTTAAAACCATTCCCTAAGATATTAATCCTCCCTTGCACACTCCCCCAGTCTATTTCCTCTTTCCATCCCTCTTTTCCTTACCTTAAGTCCCTTTTGTAAGTTGGTTATACTAGGTTGATTGGGTCGAACCTATATAGTTTTGGGGTATTTTTCACTTAGGAGCTAGTTGACCTTTTGTTGACATAGCTCATGACCTAGTGAATTATTAACTGAAACTATACTAGGTCGACTAGGTTGACCTTGTCAGCTAATATTTTTGAAAGGGTTTAGGGTCAGATCTAGGAATAAATATAATATCATTTCATCATTATTTCATATATGCAATAATGATTTATTATTTTCTTGTGCTTCTTTACAATTTGCTCTTCCACCATTCTACTTGAGGAGTCTTAGCTTAGGGTTTCTACTTGGAGAATCTATTCTTGTGGATAAGTCTTGGATGCTTTGGCCTTTCTTAGTTATCCTTAAAAACCACAACAACCTCTTATAAATCCCCTTTATCTAAGGGAGAGATTGAGTCTTGATGGGTTCACATTCAGGTATGTATTCTCTAACTTTGTTCCTCTCTTTAGTAGATAGAAGTAGCATAAGTATTGGCTTCAAATAATATTAATCTTCATATTCCATGTATTAGGGTCTTACTCATACTTAGATTAGTTGAGATTATCTTATACATGTTTTGATTGTTTACTAACCCCTTTGGGCCATAATATTTTGTGAGCACTAGATTAGATTTATTTTACTTATTATTAGTTTAGGTAAATTATCAAAACCTACGACCCCCTTAGAGTTATTACATGATTGTGCTAGACTAGATAGCATGGTGTATTATGATAAATGATCCCCTAATCAGGTCTATTATATCCCCATATTGGTGATGCTCCCGCTTAACAAATATATTCCCCATCGTAAGTGTAGGCTCTATCTTCTCTGAGTTAGGATTGATTTATAGACATGATGCATTTTTTATTGCATACATTCTAGTGAACCTAATGTGAACTAACCCTTTCAAGATTTATTCACTTATTTTCATTATTTTATCATATATTTGCTATATTGGATTGATTACATTGACATAGTTCTAATTTATGTGCACATGTTTAACACACAGTCACATCCAAATGACTTTATTCTTTTTTTGTAGGTTATTTTTTAGGTACAGATTACAAAATTGACCCAATTGACCCAATCTAGTTTTTCATATTTTTAGACAACCAATCTAGACTACTAGGTCAACCTAGTCGACCTTATACATTTTAGGCACTTGACAACAGGATTATACAAAGAAAAATCAACCTAGTCAACCTTGTTAATAAGATTTATAGGCATTTATCAAGGTTATTTAACAAAAATCTCATTTATTTGCATATTCAGACTCACCAAGGTTCCTTTCTATCCTTTCTCTCTTTTCTTATAGTCTTTCCTTTCACACTTTGCAATCTTTAAAACTGCCCCTTTACAGTCAACTAGATCGACCCTGTCAACTTATTTTTGTATTATGTGTGTTGTCTAGAAAGATAGATAAACTTTGTTGACTTTGTTAATTTTTATACCTTTGCTTCCATAGTATAAAGGTGACACTATCAACCCTGTTCTATATTTTTTTCATACACTGTCAACTGCATTGACACTATACCATGTTTCAAAGTTGGAATTAACCTTTATATGATGATAATTAGCTCACACTTTCATTTTTTGTTGCTTGTATGCTTAGAATAGATCACATGGTCTAATTAGGTGGTTTTAAATTTACCATTTAGTTTCACTATTTCCTATTTTATGCACACATAACCAAATCACAAAATCTTAAACAAATACTTTAACAATTATCTACCCAAGGACAACTTGGATTTCATCACCAAGGTGGAAGTTAACTTGGTTTTTCAGCCAAGTATAAACACATGGCTAATGGTATATGTTGATTAAGAACCCAACACCCTTATTCTTGTAGTGTGGGGTAGGCCCCAATACCAAGCTTGTACCATTGCCAATACAGATCCATTTTACCCCAAACATCCTGAAACTATCCTTAGATTGCTTTCTAGTTTCTTGCTTACAACCAACCTCCTATCATATTTAAAAATATATTCTAAATAATATTAAAAAAATTAGGTTGACCACTTAGTTAGATTTTACTTTTTAAGTTAATTTCTTACTCTTTGCTCATTTGTATTTGTATTGCATAAACTTGCATTAGTCAATGTTGGTGCAAGGTTTTGTGTTGTGTGCCTCAATTAGATCACCCTCATTGATCCAATTGATTTTTTATTTCCCTTCATTTATTTTTTTTCAAAATAATTTAAAAATTATTCTTATCTTAGTACACGATCATTTTAGTCGACACAATCTATTACTAGTTGTCTGATTTTCCATGTTTGTTGTATTGGATCAACTTAGTCAAACTTGTACATTTTTTATAGCCTCTGTTTTCTATGCTAGGTCAACCCAATCAACCTTGTACTATTTTCAAGGCCTTTTCTCTATACTGGATCAACCCAGTTGACCCTATACTATTTTCTACCTTCCCTGTTTGTTGATCCAATTTATTATCTTTGCTTGTTAACATTTCATTCATATCTCTCCAGTAATAATGAACTCTCCTATCAAAATATTCTTGGAGAGCTTGAATCCATATAGATACTATATGATATTTTTATTTCTCCCTCTCTTTTCCTCCCAAGATCACCATCACTCTTGGGGCACCTCTTCCCTTTCTTCATCCATAACTTGTAACATGGTGCAAATCACACCTCAAGATGAAGTTGATGGGTCTAATCCTATCTATACTTACCTAGATACTTCTCATCTCTAAAATTTTCAAAATAATATGGGAGAAATTGACACAATTTTAATCAATAATACCAATAGTAATCCATCTTCTAATAACCCTCCCCCTAACACCAATTTGGGGAGTGATCCTACCAACACCAACCCACCTCTTGATACAACCCAACTTCTAGCCCAAGTTATTCAGCAAATGAACATAATGCAAATCTCTAACACCAATCAAATGATACAAATTCAACAACATTTGATTAACATGGATAATCAACCTCTGATTATTCATCATCAAGCTAATCCCAATTACATTCCTCCACCTCCTAGGGATGCCTCAGGAAATGTTATTCCTCAACCCATAATGAATAATAAGATACTTTAAAATATTCAAAATTAACCTTTAGCTCCATTCATTGTGTCCATTGATATTGGTAACATATCTTCAACTATCAAGTATGATGGAACTAAAGACCTTGCCTCATCTCTTAAAGCTTTTGATAATATTTACAAAGAGTGGATCCAAACTAATAACTTTTCCACAACTAAACTCTTAGTTAAAAACTTCACCGGTGATGTATTATAATGGTATAACCAATTACCCTAACATTATATTTGGTAACTTGAAGATTTGGTTAATCCCTTAGTTAAAGAGTTTCAACATAATGATCATCCCAAAAAAATTCTTATCCACTTCATTAATGCTAAGCAATCTCCCATTGAATCAACTCATGATTTTATCAAAAGGTGGAAATCATTACCCGATAAAGCTGATCATAACATGACTAATGATAACTTTTTCAAACCCTTTATCTCTTATTTGACTCCTCTTCAATACAAAGTTCAAACCTTTGCTCCCCAAACACTTAATGAAGCTCTTGACAAAGATAAATGTCAAGACTTTATCATGAATTAATTTGAACCTCATCCTAAACTTTTAAATGGATCTTTTCAAACATATACCAATGTTATCACTAGTAATACTTCACAAACCAAACCATGAGTTTCCAAATTTTACATCCCTTCATTTTCTCACACACCTCTCTTAGTTTATTAAATGAAACAACTTTTACCACCCTCTAAACATTTCATTTATCCTAACAATTCTCCTTAGTGGTATGACCCTAATCTAGTTTTTTGGTTCCATGCTGACATTGGTCATTCCCATGAATCTTATAGAGGACTCACTAAATTTTTTGTCTCCTATATTCTTGGTGATTCATTTAGTCATGAAGCTATGATCAGCCTTCATCATCAAGAATACACTGTTGCTTCTCAAAAAAAACAATCTTCTAAATATTCTACCTCAAATAATCAAAAATAGTTTTCTACAACCAATAATCAACCTAACACTAAGGATTTTGTGCCATTAATGCTGATTATGACCAATAGTATAGTAATTCTTAATATGTTAACACTGCTAAGGTCAATTATCATCATAAATTACTCACAAATATCCTATTACCAAACCTAATAAACCATATTTATAATAACATCTTATTAAAGATATGACAACTACTAATCTAGATTCAAAAGCCCATGAGGAACCACCTCCTCATTCTGATCCTCTAACCACATCTATATCATCCAAATCTACTTTACCTCCTAAACCTCATTTTGGTTCTTCTAAATCTCATTAGAATTATCTTTAAGAACTTAAATCTAAGCCTTGTAATATTCCACTTATGGATTTGGTTTGTACTTTCCCTATCATTGTAAGTTCCTTATGTAATAACTCCAAGAAATTGAAGATCCATCCTCTATTGATGAAAAACCACCTTCTATCGATTCTCAACCTACCAACGTCAATACCATTGAAACTATGTGTCCTTCGAAACATTATATTTAATTTATTGAATAAGACATGATTAATGATGAAATTCTTTTTCATGCTGATGATCCGTCACTTTTCATTAAAATAGCCATTAATACTACCTTTATCCGTAAAGTTTTAGTTGATGAAGGCTATGGTATCAATGTGAAATATTTATGGTTAATTCAAAAACTTGGTTATAACAAATATCATTTTAAGCAAACTCATCTTACCTATCATGGTTTTGATAAGACTAATCAAAAGCCACTTGGTTGCATTTGGCTTCCATTAACCATTGGACCTAAGACCATTTAAACTAAGATTATGGTCCTTAATTTAACCTTATCTTAAAATATACTCCTTGGTCACCCATGTACTCATAGAATGAGGGCAATTGCTTTTTTTGGTAGCCAATGTATTAAATTCTTACATAATGGAAAATGGTACAAGCATGAAGTTGATCCTAACCCATGGAGCATTTAACTTCCTAATCCCAAATCCTAATATCTTATTCCTACCATTCCTAAGATCAATAGTGATCCTTTACTCAAGTTTATAAATATGAATCCTAATTTACAATTTACTCTTGTGGATTTTGATGATGATGAACCTAAATATTTATAACATGCTTACAATACCACCAAGCTACCTCCTTACATTTACAGTGGCTTCATCCTTATTTATTACCAAGAGATTGTACTATTACTCTTATTGATGAGATCAATTATTTTCCCCCTCCATTCAATGCTCAAGAACCTTCTTTACCAGAAGATGCCTTCACTTGTAATGATTTTGGAGTGGCCAGATTATTTCAATATCCTCTCATTATGTCTCCTCATACATTTAGTAATCTCAAGATTTCACCTTCTAAAACTCCCCTTGACTATCAAGCCTATACAATTTCTCCAACATATGATGACAATTATATAATGGCCTAAGCTCAATTTTAAGACTTGGATGTCCAACATTATCAAAAAATCTTAGCTCAAATTCATGCTTTTAATTGGGATGTGCATACCATTTATACATATCATGACTTAGATCCCGAGGGTCATGTGCCTCTTACCAATTATCCTATTCTTGATACCCCTTGGGTGGTAGAGAAAATTATACCTTCTAAATTTTTGGAAATTCATACATCTCCTTTACCACCTATCAATCCAATCATTGCATCTGATTCTTCCCCTATTAATAAAATCATCGATACTCCAACCCCTTCTGATCCATCTACTTTTCCTACTCCTAAGATTACAATCAATGTCAAGGAAATCGATGTTCATTAGATCTATTATGAGTATGATTTCCATGGTAATCAAATTCTATATCTCAAAGTAGATGTTGATTATTATGATCCTCTTCCTACCTTGCCTAGTGATGAAGCTATTTTGGAAATACTTCATGCTCGAGAGCCTCAATTGGCAACATCATAAAATTGGGAATTTTAAAACTAAAACCCCTTGTTTCAACAACTTCATTGCTAGCATTGATTCCAAAGTTAATCCAATCTATTCTTTACTTAATGTACCATATCACTTTCAAGATGGCAATGTCATTCTTATCGAAGAAACCACTTGCATTGAATATGGCACTCCATCCTATCCTCGACCAATTACTATCTCTCATGAACTCTCACTTACCAATCATGATAATTTTAGCTTATGCTTTGATAAGTATCATGAAGTTTTTTCTTGGTCCTATGAGTACATGCCTGGTATTGACCCTTTCATTATGGTGCATAACATCATTACTTATCCTGATGCTAAACCTATGCATCAAAAGTAAAGAAAATTTCCACCCAAGGTTTCCACTTTATGTCACAAGGAAATCATCAAATAACACGATGCTAAATTTATCAAATCAATGGACTATTTTGAATGGGTTTCTAACATTATTCCCATTTGGAAAAAGGTCACTATGGTCATTCATATTTATATTAATTTACACAATCTTAACCTTGCTTATCCCAAGGATAACTTCCCTTTGCCTTTGATAGATACCATTATCGATTCCACAACTAGTTATGAAATTTTATCTCTTATGGATGTCTTCTCAGGATACAATCAAATTCACATTGCCCCTAAGGACCAACATAAGACCACTTTCACCATGAAATAGGGAACCTATTGCTATGTCAAAATGCCCTTCTCCCTTAAAAATGTCGGAGCCACTTATCGATGAGTAATGACACATATTTCATGATCTTATCCACAAAAGTATTGAAACCTACGTGGATGACCTCATTGATAAATCCATAATTCATAAGATTCATCTATCAGATCTTACTATCTTTTTTTATCATCTTCTTAAATATCGGGTTAGACTCAATCCTTACAAATGTGTTTTCAATGTCACCTCTAGAAATGCGTTAGGAGTCTTAGTCTCTCCCCATGACATTGATGTTGACCCTGCTAAGATTTGTGCTATTGTCAACATGCCCATTCCTCATTCTATTCCTAACATTCATACTGAGGCAAAATTGGGGCAATTAGATGATTCATCCCTAAAATGGCTTATTGAGTCCACTCCATCAATTATTTTCTTAATAAAGGCACTACTTTATAATGATTGGACCCTTGTCAAAAAGCCTTTGATAACATGAAAGAGTCATTGCTTCACCCGCCCACACTTTTTCTTCCTTCCAATGATCAACCCTTGATCTTATATACTTCTTCCATAACTATATGAGTTGGGGCAATGGTTGCCCAATAGGATGATACTATAAGAGAGTATGTTATCTACTACATTAGTTGAGGCCTCATCAATTATGAAACCCATTATACCAAAATTAAATGTGATGTCCTCGCCATCTATTTTTTAGTTGAAAATATTTTCCATTAGATGCTTTACCAGACTACTTATGTCATCATTTATTTTGACCTTCTTCATCACTTCTTCTCCAAAGCCTTTCTTCCTAGAGATAGAATTGAAAAATGTATGGTCCTCCTTATGGAAATTTATCTCCACATCATCACTCAAAAATTTGTCAAAGGGTAATTCATAGGAGACAACTTGCTAAAGCTCCCATTCTAGCTACTTCTCCCTTTAAATATAGTCTTCCTAATGATAATATCCTCTAAATTGAAGGTCTTAATCAATATATTTCTCTCAAAGATTATTTTCATAATTTTACCACCAATATTGAAGAAAACAATTTTGATGAATCCTTTATTCCTTCTAATACTACTAAACCTAAAGTAGTCATTGAGGAGCTTCCTAAAATTAATGTTGACTTGCATGAGGATACTTGGACCCTTCACTTTGATGGTGTTAAATTAATTTAAGGAGCTGGGGCAAGTTGCATTATTACAAGTCCTCTTGTCAAGATCATTCCTTTAGAATTTTGCTTCACTTTGATGTCACCAAGAATATGGCTGAATACGAAGCTCTAATCTTAGGGATGAGAGTTTCCCTTGACTTAGACATTCAATACCTACATGCTTTAGGTGATTCTTAGCTTATTTACCACCAAGTCAATGGTGATTATCAGTGAAAAAGTGAAAATCTCATTAGGTATCATCAAATTGTAACCATTATCACTAAGGATTTCATTTCTTTCACTATTGATCCTATTCCCAGAGATCAAAATTCCATTTTTGATTACCTAACTTTTTTATTATCTCTCTTTCATCCACACCAAGTTCTTTCTGATCTTACTTTTCTTATACAAATAAGAATTTTTTTGTCTTCAACTCAATCACTAGATTCACTTATCTACCACATCGAGGTTGTTACCATTTGACAAAAATTATGGTATAAAGATATTCTATTCTTGGGATACTAAACTTATCCTACTAACTTAGACTCTCGTGAAAATACACACATTCATAAACAAGATTTCAAGTATGTATTTCAACATAACATCATTTATTATTACAATGTTGAAGGTACCTTGCTCTATTGTGTTATGAAAGATGAGGTCCCTCCTCTTCTTAAAAAAATGCATGGGGGAATTCGTGTTGGCCACTGTAGTACACATGTTATAGCACATAAATGCTTATGTATGGGTTAATTTTGGCCTACACTTGAAATGGATACAATTGACTTCACTAAAAAGTGTACTCTTTGCTAACTTAATAATGATCTAATTCATTCACCTCCATCTAAAATTCAATCTATCGAATCTCTGTGGTCATTTTACACATGGGGATTTGATCTCATTGGAAAACTACCTCACTCCCAAGATGGACATGTTTTTATCATCACTGCTACCAAATATTTTACCAAATGGGTTAAGGTCATGCCCCTTATTAATGTCACCATTCCAACCATTTATAAATTTATTATTAATCAATTCATTTTATAATTTGGTGTTCCCCATACTATCATTTTAGATAATGGTGGTAATTTCAAAAATAAAAATGTCAAATAGATTTATGCTAAATTCAAGATCAATAAAAAAATTTCTACATCTTATCATCTGTAATGCAATGGTCAAGTTGAGGCCACTAAAAAAATTATCAACAAAATCCTCCAAAAGATAATTAATGAAACCCATATGGATTGGCATATTCATCTTTACCCTACTCTTTGGACCTATTGAATGAGCATATACATACTACCATTGGGGCAATGTCATTCTCACTAGTCTATGGTTTTTAGTCAATTCTTACCTTAGAAGTTGAGCTTCCCTCTCTCTGTATATCTCTTCATGGTATCATTACCAATGAATAATTGCATGAATCTTGCCTTCATACCCTTGATCTCCTTGATGAATTTCATCTTTTTAATTTTCAACATAACTACCAATATAAGGCTCATATTGCCAAATAACATAATAAACGTGTCAAAATTCACACATTTAATGTTGGTGATCTTGTCCTCAAATTATATTACACTCATGATAAAGAAGGTAAATAAGCCCCAAAATTATGGGGTCCCTATTTAGTCAAATATAGTCTTGGTCCAAGTACCTATCACCTTCAAACCAATGAAGGCCATGTTTACAAAGATCTCACCAATTCATAATTCCTTAAAAAATAATTTACCTAAACATTTGATTATTTTCATGATTTTTATCTACATCCATCTAACACTTTTTACAAGTTGCTTACATGAGTCACACCCTCTACAATAATTCTCTCTTATCACAAACCTTTAGTCCTTCTTGTTTGGTCTTTTGGTTTCTCTTTTCTCTCATGTTTTACATTATAAAACCATGGATAAGGCCTAGTCTTCCTCATGATGTACCATAGTCTCTTTTATTTTCATAGTATATTTACACACTTTTTGGCATCCCTTGGATTTATCTTTTGTGAGTTGGAATGTAAGACCACGGAAAGGACTTGGCCTTAATCAAAAATACCTATTTCTTATCCATTTATTTTTTACATGCTTTATGCCACCCTCATGGGTTATTTTTTTATGAGTTACAGTGTAATAACATGGAAAGGATCTATATTTATTCATAAAATTACCATCATGATATTCCTTTTATATAATGTGTTTTGGATCCTTGTTCTCAACTTTAGCTTTTGCTTCTTTGGATAGATATAATTTGCAAAATAATATATGTTAGCATGTTTTCCTCCATTTCCCTTATTATTATGATAAGGAATCACACTTTATTATAATTGTATCCATTTTTTCCCTTTCTCACATTTTTTAAAATTTGAAGAAATTGAAATTGTTCTATGTGTCATTCCTCTTGATTTCCTTTCCTTTCACTCCTCATTAGATAAAACAAGGTCGAAGTCAAGATAACACTTTTATTTCACCTAGATTTATGAGGCTCTTAGACAACATCTTATTTTAAGTTATCACTCTTAGAAACAAAGTCGCAAGTATTCAAATGAAATTCATCTTTAACACCCATGTTTGGTTTTCCAAATATGTATAGAGGAGGAATACAAAAAATCCATCAAGAAAGTTAAAAGCCAAATCATTTGAAACAAAAGGCAATGATATATACAAAAGGCAACATGCAAATTTCAAAATTAAAATCACATCAAAAGATGTGATTAAAATTGCATATAATATATCTAATTGAATCTAAAAATCCACAATTGGACTCACATAGAGTCAAGGTCCATTGGGGTATGGTAGGCAAGTAGATTGGATTAGGAGAATTCAACAAACTCTATGGTGCTACCTATTTTCCTAATTGTAAAGGGTTCTTGTCCTTTTGATAGTTTCAGATGAGGGTGATATGTTGTATTTCATGTCTCCCATGTCTTGTTGATCCCCTCTCCTTCCAAGCTCAGTCTCAAAGGTTTCACATCAATGAAGTTGAAATCAAACAAACAACACAATCATCTTTCTACATGACTGTCATACATAGTCAACTGAGTGAGGTGTATGGAGGTTTGGATAACATTCATGGAGGTGTCATAAAGAGTTTTAAGAAACTAAATACATTCTTGGAACATGAGCCATCAATCTAAGTTTTCCAGATTGTTGGGTGAATATTTTGTCAGCCAGCTAACTAGTGACCAAAATAGTTCCTATCACCACAGCATAGGGAGATTAGTCATCCAATGTTGCAGGTTTACCACATCCAAAGGGTAAAAATCTCTCCTCTCATCAAGGGGAAGTTCCCTATTAAATATATGGAGGCTATATACTATAAATATATGCATAAAGTAAGACACAGGGGTGGGATAAACCATCCATCTCTCTTTTTTCAGAGATGATACTGACAAACAGAGGAGAAATACTGGGTGATTGATGATGGCACTTCTCTTCTTTCAAAAGTAACATTCAGCCAAGAGCCACATCCCTTCTTAAATAGTATAAATCCTGGTGAAGCGATAGAAGGCACTTCTCTTCTTTTAGAAGTGCTTATTCTTGCAAACAGCAGGACTCTTTTTGGTAACAAGTGACAAAAGGGCACAGTAACCAGCAGTATGAAACAGAACACAAATTTTCCACCTTAACTACCCAAGAGTGAGATACAAATAAAAAAGGGGGAAAAAAGTCATCCCAAGGTCCTTTACACAAAAATAGAAAAGAAAAACACACACTGAAGACAACTATGACAGCGTAAAGTCTGAAAGTAGTTGGCTTCAGGACACCTTCCTTATCACCTCCACTAGTTCTTCTTGTTAAATCAAATAAACAAGAATTATTTTAGAAGATAGACATACGAACAATCTCATAAAGTATCACAAGCTATAACATCACAAAGTCTGCAAGTAACTTTCTTTCTCATTCAATCAAAGAAATATGAACTACAATCTGAGCTCAAAGTCTCAGTAATGCCTTTCAATTTGGGTAGAGTTTCACTTCTGGTAAGGGGAAGATCTCCCTTGTAAAAAATGAGAGATTACAATATATAGCGCTCCAAGAAAGACTTGGGCACTTGTTTTCATGAAAAATGCCCATGCTGTAGTCAACGTCTTCAATGTACCTTCAGTTTTGTCTAGAGGGACCATGCTGGGAATATCACATTGCCTCAACTATGGTGTGTCCATTCATCTAATGTCTCTTCCTTAGTATGGAATATTTGGTCCTTTCTCTGATGTCTACATAGCTGTCCAATTCACCATTACTTCATGGAAGAAAAATAGGCTTACCTCCTTGATTTGGTGCGCTCAGAAGTCTACTTGATCCACTTTTTCACCTACTAGAAATAACTCTTTTGAAGATATTTCTGGTCCTTTGGTCTCACTCCTCTCTTCACTTCTTAAGCACTTCTTTTCTCTTTGGTTGAACCATCACTTTAATTTAAATTGACTTTGGAATCGTCCATGTTGCTTCTTTGTCCTTTATAGCCCTTCTTGTCTAAGTCTTTGGGGGGGTCCTTTTTGCGTCTTTGAAAAGTGGCAAGTTTTTGCTGTTATGAAACTCATTGGAAACTTACAAAAATTGAGATCCACAACACATATTTCGCGAGCAAATTCAAAAGGGGAACACGGATGAAAACACTTGTCATGTTCTATTGAGTCATAACAGGACATGTGACGTATTTTGCTTAACTTACAAAAGCTTTAGAAACCTTTTGAGAGTCCTGCAGAAGATGACACATGGCAGCTTTTGCTCTGCTTTATAATGGACATGTGGAAATTTTTGTTGCACTTTATCTTTTTCTATCAAGCACTTTTTTGTGAGCTTTTCTCTTCAGTTGAGCTTTTCCTTTGCTTTCTTCGAGCTCTCTTCCTGGGTGAATTCCTTTAGACAAAATGTCTGAAGGAATTCCTTCAGATAATTTGTTTGAAGGACTCTACTTTGCCTTTTGCCTTGTTCATTTTTTTGAAGGAGTTCACTTTGTCTATTTTGCTCACTGCCCTCTGCAAGGGTTCTTGGCTTTGGTTCACCACCCTTCACAAGGGCACTTGTTCCTTTAGCTTTGGGGCAGCCCCTTGAACCTACCGATTGAACCAACTTTGGTTCAATGGTTCAATTGTTTCATTCTTCATTATTTAGCTAAGTCTTTTTGATCTTTTGCACCAAGCACATTGAATCAATTGGTCGTTGAACAAGTTGAATTGATTAAACATTGAATCTATTGAACTGATGAACCAAAATGGTTCAACGGTTCAGGCTTTTGAGACTCATTAAATGCTCGGGGCTGTGGATCCTTTAAATAGTTAAACTTTGAACCTTTGACATATGCGCATAGCCCTTTGAACCTTTGAACTTGTTATTCCCTTTTACCAAAAAGTTGAGAAAATGATGAAATTGAATGTTCAAAACAAATTTTTGGAAAGGGGATAGACAATTTTGGCCATGCAGGACCAAAATAGTCATATGTTGTCTGAAAAATGAGGAGTCATTTTTTAGGGACAACAGCTGGCTCTAGTTGGGGAACTCCCTTCAATTGGAAACTTGAAATAGCTAAGGGGAGTAGAAACCATAATCTCCAATGCCTTGAAGTGTGCCATTGGGATACAGAGTCATGCTACTCAAAAAGAAAGGCTCTAAAAGAAACAAACGAACAAAGCAAAGTGGAAAAAGAAGACTATACAAATGTACATATGTATAGGTGAACTTATCTGATACTTCAAGAATTGAAGTAATTCAAATGCTACTCATCATGGGACAAAGAAAAGGGGATGTCATCTTGATAAACTAGCAGGAAACCATTTTTCCCCCAAAAATGGTGGTGGGCAAATGGAGCTCTCCACCAAGAAACCATTTTTTTGCATCTTCCTCTTGGCCTTTTCTTCTTCTTGCCCCATGGTGGGACGTGGTCTTCCCTCTGAAAACCATAGCTCCTTGATCTCCCTATGAAGAGTT
The DNA here is from genome assembly GCA_037957365.1 of Torreya grandis. NCBI lineage: Eukaryota > Viridiplantae > Streptophyta > Pinopsida > Cupressales > Taxaceae > Torreya > Torreya grandis. Next base: position 5,956,759 of record JARHVA010000239.1, on the reverse strand, counting down.
CCTTTTGTTGACTTTGAAATACAGCAGTATGGTCCACCACCATAGCTTGTTATTCTATTGGTTCAATCTAGCACTTATTTTAATTGTCAACATCACACTCCTGACACACCGTCAGCTCAACATCTCCTTTGGTGTGAAGGAGTTTGACCTCTTCATCCTGAGCAGTCTCCAATCTGAGCAATAGAGATCTACATTCAGTTGTGGAAGAATTGCTACCATTAGATTCCAGGATCTAAGCATCATCAAAAGCTAATCTTCTATTATATTTCTCTTCATCAGAGATGGAAGATCCTTCTTGATTTGTACTGTGCCCTACCAATTCTTCTGATGCCTGATTTGGATCAAATCTTGGATTGCCAACCATGGGAATTTGATTAGCTGAGACATGAGCATCCTCTATGGTCAAGGAGTAATTACCCCTACCTGAAGGCTCAAACAGAATTTGAGCAGCAGGGGCTAACATTTGGGTGACCACAATCTTTGCCTCAGACAGGTCCACACCTAGCTCTTCACCAATGTTTAATTGCTCAAGATTGGCTTGCAGAGATTCAAACTCAGTGATTTGAATTTTGGATTTCTTGACATGATCAAATATGTCAAATGATTGAGATGGACTTGGAAGAGAGGATGGGAGTTCATCCTTTTAGTTTTTGGGAAGGGGAGGAATGGTCTGCAAATTTGAAGTAGAAGGTGCAAAGATGTTCAATGTACTTACTTTTTTGGCAATCACTGGGTCTTTCGACTAGAAAGGGAGAGGGGTTCTCTACTCAGTAATTGAAATTTTTGGTTGGGGTCACTCCTTTATCTTTTCTTTATCGGCCTATTGGGCTGACTAATTCTCAAACCAGGTGAATACTGTGTTTGATCCTTCGACTGCTTCACCTTCACTCTTGGGTTCATCCTGGAAATTTAGGAAACCAATGTGGGAGTTTCCAGTTGATTCTTCTTGATCCTCCTTGAAGAGATCAACACCATTTTCTTTTTCAAACTTAGGTTGGAAATAGGAAACATGTTCTGTTTCTAAATATCCAACTGCTGAGTTGGTTGGAAGTGCTTCAAGGGCAAGGTTCCTCTATGGGGGAGGAAGATGATTTGGTTTCCCTTGACTTTTGGTAGCATTGCCTTGATATGGTTGATTAGGGAATGTCCTCCTTGGTGCATTTATATATAAAGGATCAGAAGACATACCTTGTGCCATTTGCCTTTTCAAGGCTAGTAATTCATTTGACAGCTTTTGTACCATTGGGTCAGTGGTGACTATGGGTGAGTATTCAAAAGATGAAGAGGGTTTAGCTCTGTTAGGATCTCTCCTTATCTTTCCTACCAAGATAAGGTCATCTTCTAGCTTAGTAGCCAAGTCTTGAGCAGCCTCAAGGTCTATGTGTCTAGTTCGTCTCAATAGAAAACTCACTTCAGGCAGCTGTGAGTTGATGAAGAAACACATGAGATTCTGAGGTGTCGACTGGGAAATCATGAGAATCTTGTGCCTCAGCTTGTTAAACCTAGAAATAAAATCCATCATAGGCTCATGAGGTTCCTTCTTCATCTAAGTGAGCTAGGCCAACAAAGCATGTGCATCCTCTGTAGGCTTGAACCTGGATTTAAACTTGGCTTTGAGTATATCCTAGTCAGTCACTGATCTAGCTTGCAAATGGTAGAACCAGTCTGCAGTAGTGCCTTGTAGTGTCTCCATGAATAGCCTGACCACTATGTCTTCAAATTCCACCCCTATTACACCATAGGCTATGTTGAAAGCTGTAATGTGTTCATCAGTATGAACCTTCCCATCACCAAAGAATTTGGGGAAATTCTTTCTTGAAATGTGTGGAATTTCATGCAGAGGTGGAGTCAAGTTGAGTGGGCCAAAAGAGTTACCCAAGGGGCCTCAAACTACTATGATTTAATTATGACAAATAGGGATAACAAATCTGGGTGGAGTGGCTAGATTGTAGAACAAAAAATGGAAAATAATTGGCCCTGCTTTAGCTTGAGGCTTGAGGCTTCAAACTGCACACTCTTTTCCAGCAACTCTAGTTTTGTAGACCAGATAAAATAATGGAGGTGGAGGAAAATGGTAAGGCTATAATGATAATGGGTAAGACATGGAATGGAGTCGCCAGAGTCTATATAATGGATAAGGTAAGGAACTAATTTAATCTAAAACTTGAGGCTTCAGACTGCACATTCATCCCTAGTAGAGTCACCAAAAATTGTTGGGTGAATATTTTGTCGGCCATCTAACTAGTGACCAAAATAGTTCCTATCACTATAGCATAGGGAGATTGGTAATCTAATGTTGTAGGTTTACCACATCCAAAGGTGACAAATCTCTCCTCTCATCAATGGGAGGTTCCCTATTAAATATACAGAGGCTATATAGTATAAATATATGCAAAAAGTAAGACACAGGGGTGGGATAAACCATCCATCTCTCTTTTTTCAGAGATGATGCTGACAAAGAGAGGAGAAATACTAGGTGATTAATGATGGCACTTCTCTTCTTTCAAAAGTAACATTCAGCCAAGAGCCAGATCCCTTCCTGAATAGTAGAAATCTTGGTGAAGCGATAGAAGGCACATCTTTTCTTTTAGAAGTGCTTATTCTTACAAATAGTAGGACTCTTTCTAGTAATAGGTGAAAAAAGGGCACAATAACCAGTAGTATGAAACAAAACACAAATTTTCCACCTCAACTACCCAAGAGTGAGATACGAAGAACAATGGGGGCACAAAGTCATCCCAAGATCCATTACACAGAAATAGAAAAGAAAAACACACACTAAAGACAACTATGACAGCGCAAAGTCTGAAAGTAGTTGGCTTCAGGACACCTTCCTTATCACCTCCACTAGTTCTTATTAAATCAAATAAACAAGAATTATTTTAGAAGATAGACATATGAACAATCTCCTAAAGTAGCACAAGATATAACAACACAAAGTCTACAAGTAACTTGCTTTCTCATTCAATCAAAGAAATATGAACTACAATTTGAGCTCAAAGTCTCAGTAATGCCTTTCAATTTGGGCAGAGTTTCACTTCTGGTAAGGGAAAGATATCCCTTGTAAAAAAGGAGAGATTAAAATATATAGCGCTCCAAGAAATACTTGGGCACTTATTTTCATGAAAAAGGCCCATGCTGCAGTCAACGTCTTCAATGCACCTTCAGTTCTGTCTGGAGGGACCATGTTAGGAATAGTGCATTGCCTCAACTATGGTGTGTCCATTCATCTAATGTCTCTTCCTTAGTATGGAATTTTTGGTCCTTTCTCTGATGTCTGTGCAGCTATCCAATTTGCCATTACTTCATGGAATAAAAATAGGCTTGCATCTTTGATTTGGTGCGCTCAAAAGTCTACTTGATCCACTGTTTCACATACTATAAATAACTCTTTTGAAGATATTTCTGGTCCTTTGGTCTCACTCCTCTCTTCATTTCTTAAGCACTTCTTTGCTCTCTAGTTAAACCATCACTTTAATTGAACTTTCCTTTGGAATCATCCATGTTGCTTCTTTGTCCTTTATAGCCCTTCTTGTCTAAGTCTTTGGGGGGTCCTTTCTGCGTCTTTGACAAGTGGCAAGTTCCATTGTTATGAAACTCATTGGAAACTTATATAAAATGGGATCCATGACACGTCTTGCCTGAGCAACTTCAAAATGGGAATGAAGATGCAAACACTTGTCACGTTTCGCTGAGTCATAACATGACACGTGACATATTTTGCTTAACTTACAGAAGCTTTAGAAACCTTTTGAGAGTCCTGCAGAAGATGACACATGATAGTTTCCACTCTACTTTATAATGGACACGTGGCAGCATCCACTCCATTTTGTCTTTTTCCATCGGGCACTTTTCTATGGGCTTTTCTCTTCAGTCGAGCTTTTCCTTTGCTTTCTTCGGGCTCTCTTCTCGGGTGAATTCCTTTGGACAAAATGTCTGAAGGAATTCCTTCAGACAATTTTTCCGAAGGACTCTACTTTGCCTTTTGCCTTGTTCATTTTTCTGAAGGAGTTCACTTTGTCTATTTTTTCTCGCTACCCTCCGCAAGGGTTCTTGGCCTTGGTTCACCACCCTTTGCAAGGGCACTTGTTCCTTTAGCTTTGGGGTAGCCCCTTGAACCTACTAATTGAACCAACTTTAGTTCAACAGTTTAATCAGTTCATTCTTCATTATTTGGCTAAGTCTTTTTGATCTTTTGCACCAAGCTCATTGAACCAATTGGTCGTTGAACCTGTTGAACTGATTGAACATTGAACCCGTTAAACCGATGAACCAAAATGGTTCAACGGTTCAATGGTTCAACGGTTTAAGCTTTTGAGACTCGTTAAGTGTTCAAGGCTATGGATCCTTTAAATGGTTGAACTTTGAACCTTTGACATATGCACATAGCCCTTTGAACCTTTGAACCTGCTATTCCCTTTTACCAAAAAGTTGAGAAAATGATGAAATTGAATGTTTAGAACAAATTTTTGGAAAGGGGATGGACAATTTTGGCCATGCAAGACCAAAATAGTCATATGTTGTCTGAAAAATGAGGATTCATTTTTTAGAGACAACACAGATAACATATGACTGACTGTGATAACCAATTCAAGTTATATGCATAGTCTTACACCATTTCCAGACACCTAAAGGTGCCTCACAAGAGATTAATCACATTGAATAATACATTTGAACCTCTTTGAAGTATTTAAAGGTTGAAAAGGTTAATTTAAAGAATTGGAGAGGTCTATAATGGATCATGAGGTCATACACTATGCATATTATCCATATTTCATCGTCACTTCCCTTGTTTACTATTATGTTCACACCTACAGGCTCCCATAGAGGTTTGAACATTTGGAGTGAAGAATTTAGACTTGTTTTGAGATCCTCATGGAGGTTGAAGAGTTTAGGGATGCCATAACATTCATAGTGGATCCATAGAGAGGCAGGAAAAATCAAGGAGTCATGTTCAATATAATAAGTTTGTCTCAAGGATCCATTACCTTAAAAACTCCAAAATAGATCCTTGTCCACTTTTGATGTTGCCATATAATAGTGTAACATAGAGTCTGGATGAAGTTGAATGCCTCCATCATGAATCCCCATCTTAGGGGAGATGAATTAACGAAATAAAGTGGAAATTTGGTTCCAATAAGTGATGTAGAGGGAGCTCCCATTTCATACATTCTTACACTATAGGTTTTCAATGTTCACTATAGTAGCGTTTGTACTCCAAATGACTTTATGGTCCTCATTCAAGCAAGAAGGAGCATACCTCCATGTCAAGTGACCCTATGGAAATTAGAATGGTACTAATAGTCTAAATAAGATCAATGAGGGTTGAATTATAAGGTCATGATTTGTATCATCACCTATAGGTATACCCTTACTTCCAAAAAAGGTCACTTATAATTAACTGTAGGTACCTATAGTCTCATGACATAAACCTTGGAGGATGAAAACATGCAAACATGAATATTTTCCATTTGGAATTGGTTCCAATTTCTAAAAAAGATCCTATGGTGTAAGATTTTAAATGTATCTTAAATACCCCTTTTTCTCTTATAGAAGTGACCTAAAATCAATTGTAGGGTGACAATGTACTAGCATGTGATTGTCTAGTCTCATCACAAGTCTTTGTGCATGATGAGACATGTTCAAATGAGTTTTAATTAAGCTTAAATGATGTCAATATGGTTTTAAGTAAGTTTAAAAGGTATAATATTCAATTTTCACCTATAGGTATGTCATTTGTTGAGCAAGGAAATATACAACATAGTCATAGTTAACCTACCAATTAGGCCTGCCAAAGTAAACAGTGTATAATAAAAGGTTTGATAAAGATTTTGATGATCAACATGTTTGAAAATACTCCATATTAGTAATATCCATGTCAAGAGACTCTCATAATGTGTAAATAGGGAAATAACTAGCTTAGACATGCAACTTATAGTCAACACATTAACCCTACACAATCATTAAGCTCTATAGAAGTTTGTCTTGGGTATTGTGTTATTTGAAGGTGAAACTGATGTGATCTAAACTTGAAATTAAGTATATAATGTCCCCATAACTTAATGAATCCTCTCATATCATTTTTTTTAATAAGTAAATCAGGGAAGTGCCCTCTATTCTATCTCAGACAGAGGGTACTCCAAGGTAGTAAGGTTTGTAAGTAGTATAGGAAAATAGTGAGAGGAAGGTGCATAGAGTGATGAAACACTATGGAAAAGTGTAAAAAGTTTCTAAAAAAATGGAAAAACCTAAATAAGGCCTTACAATCATGAATAACCACTTAGAGGTGGTTGCGAGTAACAAAACACAGACTGAGCCTATTAGGCTTAGACCAAGCCTAAAGCCCCCAAGGGGGTTTAATGTCACTTTTAATAATATAAGAGTGTTATAAATAATTTAAAAACCTTCATGGGGATTTATAGGTGTGTGAGAACCTTTGATTTCTATAGAAATCCATAAATTAGTCATTTATTAACTTGAGAACATGACAGGGTATGTAGAATGCAAAGGAGAGTTTCAGATGTCAACTTTAGAAGCTCACATTGGTACAAATGCTTAACATGGCAGATTAAGGAGCTAGGATATGTTGGATAGGGTCTTGAAAAATTATTTTCTAGTTTTTTTTATAGTATTGGACATCATAGTTTTATGAACAATCCTTAAGGGTCTGAACTAATCAAAACCCTTGACAATGACCAAATAGAGAAAAAGTTGGTATAAATGCATCCAAGAGGGATATTTCAAGAAATAAATCAATTTTAACTTTCATATGAATCCCTAGGTCTCCTTCCCATCAAGTTGGCTTCTACGCTACTTGTATGGATAGGGTGCAAAATGGATTTTCTTGACAATTTTTGATGTTTTGCAGGTACAAAAGGGTTTTAAAAGATGAGAATCATTTTGGGAGATATAATTATATTATTATAACTCCCCATTTTCACCTCTCACTTCAAAAAATCACACAAGTACCTCTATAATTACCTTCATTTCAGTCAGTCCAAACTGGCATAGTGAACAAAGAGTGATCACCAAGTGAAAAGGTGATAACTCCAATTGAAAATTCTTTTAAAGTCTGATTGATGGGTATAAAGGCATGATGACTATTGGAAAGTGTCACATCACCCCCTGTATGGATTGGTTTGAGAAACAAAAGACTACATTGGTGCCAAGTGTGAGAGGTGAGTGAGAGAAGGGTCATTATGACTATAGGCAGTGAGAACACTTGGATAGAATAATAATTATGATTAAGGACACATCTAATGCATGTTGGAGCCTATTTATAACCCCTCCCTAAAATTTAAATGATTTCATCTATCCCTAGTCTGATGAGGAGTGTTAAAGGAAGTCCAAATGATGAAGGTGGTTTTCAATGAGATAGTTGAAGAGTCTTATGCCAAATTTGAGGAGTTTCATGCTTGGAGAGACATTTGTCCACATATAACTTGCATGGTCTATTCCATACTCCATTATCCTACAAACATAACTCTTTATCTTAGATTGATAAGTGTTTTTGTGACTCTTGGACTTCATTTCTCTCTCTCCTTTCTCACATTCTATTAGTACTATCCATTTTGGCTCTTGTTTCATAATTATACAACATGTATGGTGAAGCCCTATTGTTTTCATGTTATAATTTGCCTTTGAATAATATATGCAATCTTTATTTGAGTTCACAAAAATCTTGTCTACGTGTCCAAAGTGATGTGTAGTGAGGTTTAGTGATAATATTCTATCCTTGCTTCTCCTTATCCTTTCATGTCAAGTGCAAGGTGTTTTCATTCTAACATGTCATATAGAGTGTAGCTAGTGTGTTTGGATCCTTTCAAATGTGTAAGTGTCCTTAGAGTCTGCAATATGATCTTTGGTCCACTTACCTTGATTTTTATCATGCATATCACCTCTATATTGAAATACTAATGTTAGAACATCTTAGAACTTTGAAGCTATTTTGTAGGTCTTGTTTCTTAGTGAAATAAGTATGATAACATTGTGGAAGTATTCATGGTGTATCACCTCCTTAGAATAGATTTATTTCATGCATATTTATGCCCCTTTTCCCACAAGTAATTAGTTAGCATAGGTGATAATCACTTCAAGATTAATTCAAGGAGCTAACCCTTAAACCTAGAGGTCTATCTCTATTATAGGTAACCCATAGGCCTAGAGTTATTCCAATGTTTTCCAAATCTTAGAGTAGGATTGAAAAACCTCTTATAGGGTGAAATATTTGGTGACAACATATACCACAAGGTAATGATCTAGGCCAAATATGTCCTTTATCTATAAGATTAAGGATCTATCACTTGATCTCTTAATTCTTTAGTAAAGATTTATTGTATAAATAATCATTAGGTCAAGGTAGTCTATGGATAAAATTTATCATACATTTCACCAAATAGTGTGTACACACTTATTTTAGTAGCTAAAATATATACTTGTATTCCTCCAACTTGAGTATCAACCCTGTGACTTTTGATTGTTATTGTTGGAGGAACTAATTTAGAGATTAGTGCCACAATGATTTTTTTGCATTTAGATCTTATCATAAAAAGCACAAACCGTTTACTTGATGTCACTAGATTCTTACACTACTTGGATATAATAAGTGATATCTTTATAACTACTTACAATATGCAGTATCTCATATTACCAACATTTATGGAAAATTTTCTAGGATTTACTTCACAGATTGCATGTTGATGGTAAAAATATGGTTGAACAAGTAGAACATCACATAACTCTAATGGAGTGACATTGTAAGGTATTGTACTTGAAATTTTTTAATGTCATACACTAGTTGACACTATTGAGTGATGCATTTATTGGATCCTACACTAAACCATACAATAGAATATGGTTATGGGTGAGGCATTAGTGACAAGCTTAATATATGAAGTGATTTAGGATAAATTACATTTTTTGGACTTTCATTATAAAAAATGAAGTGTATTTTTTTGTAATTTATTCACATTTGAGAATGTAACAATATTTTTACTTACTTTGTTTTGATAGGCGTATTAGAGATGATTACAATACCCACCATGGAACTCGGATCAAAATCCATGATTTGCTTACCTTTATCCAATGATGTTGTGTTTTTACCCTCTATTACATAGATATATGCAATTAGAGTCTTCATAAAATGGCATTCTTAATTGGAATGTTTATTAGAATTGTGAACTAAACACCCCTTGCTAATATTGGACTATTTAATCTGATCATTTGATGATTGTTGCTTCTTTTGTGGAGGGATTTTTTT